>CM062805.1:207732615-208120115 GCA_031772625.1 Pinus tabuliformis | reverse complement strand
TAGAGTAGGATAATAAAAAATTAAATGTTGCATATAATAGTTAGTTTAGCTCTAAAAATATAGTGCAACATCTGTTTCATTTTTTTGTATAAGTGGGAATGGTAACAATTAAACAAAAAAACAACTAGTTGAAAATGGGAGATCTATGTTCCTATTGCATATTTCTGTTGAGGTCACTTTCAACTGCATACTATTTTAACGAAGATTGTTACTTAGTCTTATTTCAAATAACAACATGGTTCAACTATTACTTTGCTTTCCCACTTATTATTTATTTTTATACTTGTTTCTAGTTTATCTTTTCAATAAAGTAAGTTATGAAAATCATGTTTG
Organism: Pinus tabuliformis; assembly: GCA_031772625.1. Taxonomy (NCBI): domain Eukaryota; kingdom Viridiplantae; phylum Streptophyta; class Pinopsida; order Pinales; family Pinaceae; genus Pinus; species Pinus tabuliformis. The sequence continues at coordinate 208,119,782 of CM062805.1, read as the reverse complement.
GAATCTTATGTGAAGTTGGAAATGATTGCATTGCAACATCGATTGGTTTTGAATACCAACTATCTGGTACCATATTTTAGCCAACTAGTACCCAACATTTTGGTACCAATTTTCTATTTTGCAAGACAAATCTGGATTCAAGGATCTTGTTCGTTTGGGATACTTAAATACTGGAATAATAATGATACTCAAAATACTGAAAAGACATCTTCATCAACGGAATGGAACACTTAGGGGAGTATTTGATGACATCTTTTCTTTTACCTTAAGTTGTTAAAAATGATGCATTCATGCTTTATCATTACTTATATGTTTTAAGACTTCTATTTGACAAAGATGATTGAATAAGCAATCCTTTTCATAAAAGTTGAATTGAATGATAATTCCAAACTATTCATAGTTGATATACCATTTTTGGAATTTCATTTTTCTTATACATATAGATTTCTGATTATCAATATGAAACAGTTTCTCAAAATATAGTTACCAATGCATACTAAGGGGATTAAAACAAAGTTAAAAGGTCCATACAATGATACCGATGAAAAAGAAACTTGAATACTATAACCATAACACCAAAGCATGATATCTAAGCATATTTATTAAGACTTGCAGTAGAGTTATTGAAGTCTCTAGTCATAGTGGAACACTACTTTAAAAGAGAAAACATAGATGAAAAATATGATTAGTAGGACTTTAGGTGTCTTTTGGTTATTCTTTGGCAACATCATCCATCTCACACTAAAAATGGCTCATTCATGTTATGTCCTTTGAGTACCTATAAGTACATTATGAGTCCAATATTATGCAGGTAATCAAAGTCACTATGAATCGTATCATCATGTGCCTTTAAGGGGCTACATGAAGTTGCTCCCCCATCTACCAATTGCAAAAGAAATTTCCATGATCTAAACCTAAAATTGTAGGAAACATGGGACTAGAGCCTTCAATGTAAAATAGGTTTAAGAGGTTAACCCGTCGAGGCTATGGACGCATGTTGGCAGTAGGTACTGACCTGTGATACCACTAGGCAAACCCATCGGGGCTATGGACACTCGCAAGCAATGGGCCATTCTACCTGAAGAACTATTAACCAAACCGGGGCTTTTGTCTATACGTATGATGGTTACTCTATAGTGTTACAATCAAAAGGGATCATGTGTGGATGAAGTCAAGAGAAAAGAGAACTCCATAAATTTGCTGCTAAAGAATGGCCTTAAGGTAACCTTGAGACCTCTAACACTGGTTTTTCATACTATATCTAAGATTTAATTACCTTAGAAGTGGGACCTATGATCACAGATAATTAATAAAACTCAACTACAAAGCTTATCTGTAATATTTGGATAACTATAAGACTGGTATTTGGTTAGTAATAATAATTTTTTCATTGGTTCATCATCTTTTGTGATCATAAAAAAGCCTCCTACCTACAAAGAAGGAGAGGCCCTTAAATTTATAAAAGGTTTATTTTCTTGATCATAATATTGTTAAGGATTGATGAAATCATATGTAATGAGTGATTTGGAATTTCTTTTATGATTAGTGTTAGTTTTACATCATTTTAATAAATATGAGATGACTTATTTTTGTTCAGTATTCATCTCATTAGCTCCATTATTTTGTTTTTCAAGAGCCATATCAACAACCCTCCTCACTTCTTCAGTATCTCACCTAGTTTGCATGAGGACATGCAAAACCTCAGGCATGGGGGAGTGGTTGTTGGGACCTTTTCAGCATCTTCAGTTCATTCTCTTCATCTTCCTTCAACAAATCAGATTGACACTCATCAACTCCAGCTCTTCCAAATCATTTAGGACTCTAAGCCTTACTCTGCCTCATCTTCAGCTTCATACAACTTCCATTGCAGCTTGCAGTACAAATCAAAGTTCAAAAGGTATACTTGAGGTAAAACATGTTTAAAGGCTCTTTAGCTCATTAAAATTTAAGGAATCTTGATGATTAACCACTTCATATTTCTTCACCTTTCTTAAACCACCATTAAACCCCCATTTCCAAATCCATTAATGCATATTCTAGTAAGACCATAAGAATGATTGTGGTACATGAATATCTATAGTGTCTTCTCCTTGTACATCATAAAGCATTCACAAAATCATCATTTGAATGCTCTCAATAGGAGGATGAAGTCATTGTTGTTTATCTAAGGAAAGAACTACAAAGTGAATAATGGTCTTACAGAGTTTCCAAGTCCGCATTCATAGAACCATTATCTTCATCATCACCTTATATCATCCACCATCCCTTCCTAGTCCATATTTTGTTTGTCTTCAATTTGTGCTATCTTTTTGTGAAACATATCAAGTTTATGATGATATGACAGTTCGCCTTTAATCAACTGCACTGAGAAAAAATGTCATAGGCGAGGATTTTGTTTGCATGAGGGCATGCAAAATATCAGGTATGGGGGAATGTTGGGCCCTAGATATGCAATTGTATTGGATATCCAAATCTTTCATTTACAAGCCATATTCATACCTTTTCAACATAGTCTGCAACTATTATATTAACACTTTTCACTAAATGCATTCATTTTACCTTGTGGTTAATTATTAATGATTTCTTTTATTTTTAATGATTAAATGAATTTTTAACATGGTTTTCCAATGATGATTTACTAATATGTTTATGTGCCCAAACAACAAGTTCTAGTACTGGAATTTGACAATTCGATACTTATATCAGTTTCAGTACTAAGTAAAGGTTAACAAATTGGCACTTATTGAGATGACATGGGTTGCAACTACATGTTTATGGATGGATTTATGTTCACACCTAACTCACATGTGAAGCTCAAGGTGTTATTCAAAGTTATAATCAAACGTAATTTCCACCTATGTAAATTTGGTACTTAATTCAATACCAATTTGGCATTTTCTAGAAATTCGGTACTTAATTCGGTACCAGTTTGGCATTTTCTAAAAATTCCGTACTTAGCTCGATACTAGTTTAACAGTTCAGAATCAACTATGGGTAGTTACATCTAGATTTGGAGGAAAGTTAAATTGACGCCAAGTGGCATTGTTTTGATCTCCAACAATAACCTAATACATTCCCAAAATCATAATAAATACTATTTTAAAATATTATTTGTTATCTTAATTATAGTACGGGAGTTTGATTTTTATGGAAGCTGATATGATTCTTTGGGCCATCGCTTCCTCTCCATTGTAATATAAAATAAATAGATCTGCATGGCAATAGAGAAGGACGTAGAGATGAATTCTGGGATCATTTTTTGAGTTGGTTTTTGTAATCAAATTTGAAGTTTCACTTGTAAACAAAAGCTGAAGTTTTTGGCAATGAAGATTTAATTATTGAAATTTGAGCATCGTATTGGTTTGAATTAGTTGTTGGGAACGTTTCCAAGTCGGGAAGGGCCCCTCAACTTAGGTAACACCTTGGTTTTTATTTGTAGAGTAGGTTAATATTTAGTTTTAGTTTTTTCTTATTGCAGATTTTATTTGATGGTATTTTCAGTTTTTTTAAGTAGATTTGTATTTCACACATTCTTAGATCTATTGTTCTACTTTCAGATCTGTTAAGTAAAAGACATTATGATTAGATTAGAAATAATATTCTCAGGCTTAAGAGTTAAGAAAACTTGAATTGGTTTCTTAATATTTTTTCATACCCAAAATTTTAATCTATAGAATTTTTATACTTAATTCAGTACTAATATTCAAAATTTCAATTTCCAAAAATTTTGTACTTAACTCAGTTCTAGTATTCAGAATTTCAATTTCCAGAATTTTTGTACTTAATTCGGTACTAATATTCAGAATTTCAATTTCAAAACTCTCTATACTTAATTTGGTACCAGGTTTTGTACTACATCAGGGTATTAAAAAATATGTAATTTGTAGTTTATGATTATTTAATTGATTGGAGCTTTGCAGCTACTTGGTAAAAAATTCCTATAGCAAATAAGAACCTACAATATATCATTATGATTCTAAGCCTCCTTATCATTTATTTTTGATATTTTAGTCTTCTTTACTTGCCTCACATGCTTTTAGTTATAGTTGTCGACATTTATTTTTCTGCATTTTACTTTTCTACAACATGTTTAATGTGTTTTTGTATGCATCACTATAAGATTGAAACCACTAAAGTCTCAATACCTAATAAGCTACATATATAAAGCCACATAAACAGTAATGCAAAATTGTGATTTGAAACCTGATAAGCATTAGAGTCCCATAGTCCAGTGACAAGTTATAATCCTTAGTGATTGGTTCTTTCTAGAGTTATTTGTTAGCATAGATTAGAATAGGCTCTAAACCTACATTTCCTGTGGTTGCATCTCTAAGTCTTACGATCCTCGATTCGATAATTAAATGTTCGAATTAGAATACATATAATTCCACCAACATTGAACTATGGGGGGAAGGGTCTTTTTGAAATATATTTCATGATAACATCTCTATATTAATATTGTGGCACAAGGAATTCACTAGTAAGCCTGTTGGACATAGATTGTCATTGATGTCAATATGGAAATATTCGAGGAGAAAATGGAGCCAAGAGGAGCAGACGGAGCCAAGAGGAGAAAATGGAGCCAAGAGGAGCAGACGAGGCCAAGAGGAGTAGATGGAGCCAAGAGGAGCCAAGAGGAGCAGACAAAGCCACCAAAGGAACTAACAGAGCAGAGAGAAGATAGAGCCACCAGAGGAGCTAACAGAGCACAGAGCAAACAGAGCCATTGGAGGATCAAATAGAGAATAAAGCTATCAGAGCCATATTTATAGCCAAAGAAGAATAGAGTGAACAGAGGAGGAAATGGAAGCAAGCAGAGCCATCGGAGCAATAGAGGACGCAAATAGCCATCGGAGCGCAGACATATATTTGCAAATACACTATCAGGGTAGAAAGACAGAGTTATATGGAAAATACACTATCAGTGTGAAATCCTGGCAAATATACTATGGTGAATACTCTATCGGAGGCGGAAGTGTTAACGCTATCGGGCCCGTAGAACCCATATAGCATCACCCCTGTGTATTTATTTGTTCATTTCCAAATGCCTTTTACACAGAGAAATCACACTAAACACTTAGCGGATTTGGAAAGCGGACCTGAAACGTTATACACGGGAGTGTTGAGTTGTATCGGGTCCGGCACATCGCATCGCTATGAGTGGTCTGCGTTAACGTCGAGCCCTGAACCCTTGCGACTTGTGATTGCCGATGTATATCGCATCGGCACTTCGGGAGCGGAGTTACAATGTGTCAAGTAGTCCATTGCGATCGCCGATAGCGATTAGCGATGTCGCATCGGACCTCCACCAAGGGCAACTCCCGATTGCGATACATATACACGCAGACCCACCGCACATTGCAATATGAGTTAATCTATCATCGCATCTGTCACATATCGCATATATTATGAAGCCTTGCCACACTAAAGCGTCAATTGCGATAAAATTGTGGAGGAGCGGATCTGATACAGTTTAGGTTCGGGTGAAATATTTTTTGAAGTCCACCTTTTAGTCTTGTTTGCTTGTTTTTACTCCTATTTCCCATGTAGTTGTATATTTGGTTTGCATGGCGTTTGGAGGTAGCAATACACTAAGGGATGCTTCAGATGGTTTAGGAAGCCTGAACGATAGCTCAGAAGGCTAGAATCAATCCAATTGCGATTGCAATAGGATGTGGCATGTCCATTAAACAATGGATGCCTGTTATCATTGAAAAATGGGCTTGTGTTACAGTTTTAACACTCGGTGACTGTAAAGCCAGGAAGTGGCATGGAAAACCAGCGCAGAGGAAGCCACAACGACCAAGGAGGGAATCCGAAATATCAAGCGAGGCAGAGGAATCTATAATGATGGAGGAGGAAACCAAAGAGGCGGTGGAAAGTGGAAACCATCAGTCAGAGGTTTCTGAAACACATAAAAACAAAAAAACAAGGTGAAGTGTGATTAATGCATGTATAATCAGTGAGGGTAGTTAATGTTGTTGAAGGCTATTGAACATTGTGGGAAATAAGCTGGAGGAGATAGAGGCAGCGAGAGGATCCGGCAGAACAGAAAGAGGGCAGAAGGGCCAACAGGACAATAGATAGTCGAAGGGGAGAAGTAGCCAACAAAGAACATAAGCTTGAATAGGAATTTGTTCTTTATGCAGAGCTTAGTGCAGCTAACAGTAGACTGACTAAAGCTGTGTGAAGACATTATCAGAGAGCATGAAGGGTATTGGAAACTCTATGTGGGCAGTATGAAGAGTTGTAAAGACTTCTTCATAAGAATATTGGTTGTCATTGATGTTGTAGCATGGAGACTACAATGAAGCTATAAATAGACACAACTCAGTAGAGAAGAGTTCTAGGAGCAGAAGATTACGATAAAATGTGCCTTGACAAGATTGGGTCAGAATCCTTGGGGCTGGTGCCTCAGAAATAAGTAGGATTGGAGTCCTTGGGGCTGGTGCCTCAGAAGTAAGAAGGATAGGAGTACTTGGGGTTGATGCCTAAGAAATAAGTAGGATTGGAGTCCTTGGGGCTGGTGCGTCAGAAGTAAGAAGGATAAGAGTCCTTGGGGTTGATGCCTCAGAAGTAAGTAGGATTGGAGTCCTTGGGGCTGGTGCCTTAGAAGTAAGTAGGATTGGAGTCCTTGGGGCTGGTGCCTCAGAAGTAAGAGGATAGGAGTCCTTGGGGTTGATGCCTCAGAAGTAAGAGGGATTGGAGTCTTTGGGACTGGTGTCTCAGGAACTGGAAGGATTGAAGTCCTTGGGAGTTGGTGCTACTAAGTCCAATATTGGTGTCTTGGCGAAATAGAGTTGGTGCTCTAGAGGTTGGAGCCTCACCAAAGTCCGAGTTGGAGCTTGGTAACTAATTGCAACCATCTATATTTTGTATCTATTTTACTGCACAATTTATATTAATAAAAGCATTTATTCTTGTTGTTCATCTTGTGCTCTGAATATATATGTTTTAACTGGTAAAACAATAGTATGAAAAGGAAATAATGATTCACCCCCCCCCCTCAATATTTCCAATAATTGGCATCAGAGCAGGCTTCTTCATACTAGCCTAACAACTTGAAGAAGGATTCATAGCCATGATGAGGAATCACAAAGAATTAGGAAGACCTCCTCTGTTCGATGGCACTAATTTTGGTTTCTGGAAAAAGAGAATGACCTACTACTTAATGTCCCTTGGACTTGAAGTCTGGCATTTTGTTCAAAATGAGTACCATATGCCTACCACTCTTCCAACAGATCAAGATGAGAGGAAGGCCTACATTGCAAATGTAAAAGCCTTGAACTCCATCACTAGTGGAATCACTGATTCGGAGTTTACAAAATTAATGAATTGTAACTCTACCAAAGAAATGTGGGATAAGCTAGTTGGCTTATACGATGGAGACTCAAAAGTCAAGAAGGCAAAGCTTCAAACTCACAAAAGACAATTTGAAAGTCTGAGGATGGAAGATGAAGAAGATATTGCAGCATACCTCCTCCGAGTAGCTGAAGTGGTAAACTCCCTTAAAGGATTGGACAAAAAAATGAAGAAAGTACCATTGTTCAAAAGGTATTAAGATCTCTTCCAGACAAATTTGACTCCAAAATAAGTGCCATAGAAGAAGCAAAGGATCTAGATACTCTCAAGATGGATGAGCTCCATGGAATCCTCACTGCCTATGAGATAAATAAAGGTGGCCCAAGCTCCAAAGATGCAGCATTCAAGGCTTCAAAATCAAAGAAGGGGAAAGAAAGGAATGACTGTAGTGATGACTTCAATGTGGAATCCGAATTGGCTCAATTTGTATGGAAGCTGAAGAGAGGATCTAAGCTAAAAGGTAAGTACCCTTTTATCTGTTTCAAATGTGGAAAAATAGGTCATTATGCTGCAAAATGTCCTCATAAACATGATAGTGATGATGAAGGAAATTATAAAAGAATGGCACACAAAAAGAAAGGGTTCCATAAGAAGAACTTATTCTCTAAGTAAGATGAGTCTGATGAGGATGAATTTGTAGTCATCAAAAGGAAATTAGATGAGGAAAGTGACGATGATGAAAGCCAGGAAACATTATTCATGGCATTCACAGATGAAGATGACTCAGGGATAGAAGGAAGCATAGATGAAATGTTAATAAGTGCCATTGAAGAAAATGAGAAATTGTGGAATAAAATCATTTATCTCAAAGTGGAAAACGAGGAAACAAGAAGGAGAGAAGATCTCTTGGAAGCAAAGCTAAAAGAAAAATAAGAGACTTGCAAAGAACGTGAAGCCGAAATAGTGTCTCTGAGAAAGGAGTTGGAGCAAATTAAAAAGGGTTGTAAAAGCTCTCAAATACTTGAGACTATTTTAAAAAGTCAAAAAACTCAACATGACAAGTCTGGAATAGGTTTTAAAGGAGAATCCTCAAGCACTAAGAATAGTGCGAAAAGTTATGCTAATGCACTTTCCTGCAATCCAAAAGAAGAAAAAGTATGTTATCAAAAGCGCATTCCAGATCCAAAGAATGAAGAGAGAATTACTCCAAAGAAGAATGTGGAGTCGAATCATGGATACTACAACAAATAAAAACCTGTATTCCACCTAGGGCCCATCTCCAATCCAAAGAATGAGGCAGGAGTAATTCCTAGGAAGGAAATCAACTCAAACCATGGCTGCTACAACAGGTACAAAACCATCTTTCTTGGACACTGTTTTCACTGTAAAAACTTCGGTCATCAAGCCAGACAGTGCATGGCTCATAGAAGTAAAACGCCAAATCTAAAGGACCGAATAATCAATCCATATGCCCCCAAAAGGCAGGGACAAATCAAAACCTTCAATTCATTTGATCCCTTGACCAAATTTGATCTGATTTGCTCATTCTTCTACAATAATGGACACTATGAACAAAACTGCCCACTCAAAGGAAGAAAGACAAGTAGTAAGAAGTCCAACATGGATAAATGCTGCCTGGTTCTATATGCTCAAAATAATGGAAATCATTGGTTCGTGAATAGTGGGTGCTCTAGAAACATGACAGGGGACAAAAGGAAGCTTGTCTCATTGAGCAAAAAGGAAGGAAATGTGTCCTTTCGAAATGGATCTGGCAGAATTGCGGGAAAAGGAACCGTTACTCTTATCAATGGGAAAGGAAAAGCTCAAGATGCTCTGCTAGTAGACGGGCTCAAACACAACCTCTTGAGTATCAACCAAATCCGTGATCAAGGACATAAGGTTGTCGTCAGCATCAAAGACTGTGAAATAAGGAACTCTTCCTTAGGGGAACTTGTGGCAAAAGGGGTTAGAACACCAAACAACATTTACATTTTGAACAAGATTCAAGAAAATAAATGCTACATGAGTCAGACAGATAAGAGTTGGCTATGGCACAAGAGACTTGGACATACAAGCTTTGAAAATCTGATCAATATCAGCAAGATTAGAGCTGTACGAGACATCCAAAGGCTTTATATGGGTTGAAACAAGCTCCTAGAGCTTGGTATGCAAGATTGGACCACTATCTACAACAAAAAGGCTTCAAAAAGGGAGTGGCTGGAAGTAATCTATACATAAAGACAGATGAAGGTAAGTTACTAGTTACTCTTGTTTATGTTGATGATTTGATTTTTACTAGCAATAATGATGAAATGAGCCATGAATTTTCTCAAAACATGTCAAAAGAGTTTGAGATGTCAATGATAGGAGAGCTATCTCACTTCCTTGGACTTCAAGTATCTCAAACCAGAGCATAATTGTGTATATCTCAAACCAGATATCTAAAAGACATGTTCAAAAGATATGGAATGGAGGACTGTGCACCCATGAGCACACCTATGACCGCAAACTGCAAATTGAGCAAAGATGATGACTCCCCTCCAGTAGATGCAACTCATTTTGGGTCAATAATTGAAGCCCTTCTATACTTAACAGCTACAAGACCAGACATAATGCAGGCAGTAGGAATGGTGGGAAGATTTCAATCTACTCCCAAACAATCCCATTTATTAGCTGTAAAAAGTGGCTCAGCAAAAAACAGTCATCCATATCATTATCCAAAGCCGAAGCCGAGTATATTGCTGTAGCAAATTGTTGTACTCAAATACTATGGATGAAGGAAGCTCTAAAAGATGTCGACATATGTACAGGTCAACTAATTACCATCTATTGTGACAACACAAGTGCTATCAATCTCAACAAAATTCCATTGATGCACTCAAGGACCAAACACATACCAATCAAGTATCATTTCCTCCATGAGCAAGTAGTTGAACAAAACATCGTCCTGGAATATATCAGTACTAAGGAGTAGATAGTTGATATTTTCACAAAAACTCTTCCTCGAGAAGAATTCGAACATTTACGTCAAAAGATGGGGGTTATCTCTTTATCATCACTCAAGTTCATTCATAAAGATGTAGCAGGACAAGGGGAACAATTTGACACGGGGATTCCATATGCATTCCTTTGCCATTGATGTCAAAGGTGGAGAGCAGAAGAATATTGTCATCAATAACAAAGGGGCGGATTGTTGGACACAGATTGTCATTGATGTCAATATGGAAATATTTGAGGAGCAAACGGAGCCAAGAGGAGTAGACAGAGCCAAGACGAGCAGATGGAGGTAAGAGGAGCCAAGAGGAGCAGATGGAGCCAGGAGGAGCAGAAAGAGCCACCAGAGGAACTAACAGAGCACAGAGCAGACAGAGACACCAGAGGAGCTAACAGAGCACAGAGCAGACAAAGCCATTGGAGGAGAAAATAGAGAACAAAGTTATCAGAGCCATATTTATAGCTAAAGAAGAACAGAGCAAACAGAGGAGCAAACGGAAGCAAGCAGAGCCATCGGAGCAACAGAGGACGCAAACAGCCATCGAAGCGCAGACATATATCTGCAAATACACTATCGGGGTAGAAAGACTAAGTTATATGGAAAATACACTATCAGCGCGAAATCCCAACAAATACACTATGGTGAATACACTATTGGAGGCAGAAGTGTTAACGCTATTGGGCTCGTAGAACCCATATAGCATCACCCCTGTGTATTTATTTATTCATTGCCAAATTCCTTTTACACAAAAATTACGCTAAACACTTAGCGGATTTGGAAAGTAGACCTGAAACGTTATACATGGGAGTATTGAGTTGTATCGAGTCCAGCGCATCGTATCGCTATGAGTGATCTGCGTTAATGTCGAGCCCTGAACCCTTGCGACTTGCGATTGCCGACGTATATCACATTGGCACTTCAGGAGTGGAGTTACAATGTGTCAAGCGGTCTATGGGGGTCATTGATAGCGATTAGAGATGTTGCATCGGACCTCTGCCAAGGGCAACTCCCAATTGCGATACATATACATGCGGACCTGCCGCACATTTCAATATGAGTTAATCCATCATCGAATCCATCACATATCGCATATATTATGAAGGCTTGCCACACTAAAGCGTTGATTGCGATAAAACTGTGGAGGAGTGGATCCGATATAGTTTAGGTGCAGGTGTAATATTTTTTGAAGTCCGCCTTTTAGTCCTGTTTGCCTATTTTTACTCCTATTTCCCGTGTAATTGTATATTTGGTTTGCGCGGCATTTGGAGGCAGCAATACACTGAGGGATGCTCCGGATCGTTCAGGAAGCCTAAACGATAGCTCAAAAGGCTAGAATCAAGCTGATTGTGATTGCGATAAGACGTGGCATGTCCGTTAAATGATGGATGCCTGTTATTATTGAAAAATGGGCCTGTGTTACAGTTTTAACACTCGGTGACAGTAAAGATAGGAAGTGGCATGGAAAGCCAACGCAGAGGAAGCCGCAGCGACCAAGGAGGGAAGCCGAAAGATCAAGCGAGGCAAAGGAATCTACAACGATGGAGGAGGAAGCCAAAGAGGTGGTGGAAAGTGGAAACGATCAGTCAAAGGTGTCTGAAACACATAAAAAAAGAAAAACAAGGTGAAGTGTGATTGATGCATGTATAATCAGTGAGGGCAGTTAATGTTGTTGAAGGCTATTGAACGCTATGGGAAATAAGCTAGAGGAGACAGAGGCAGCGAGAGGATCCAATAGAATAGAAAGAGGGCCGAAGGGCCAATAGGACAACAGAAAGTCGAAGGGGAGAAGTAGCCAGCAGAGAACATAAGCGTGAACAAGAAGTTGTTCTTTATGCAGAGCTTAGTGCAACTGACAGTAGACTGACTAAAGATGTGAGAAGACATTATCAGAGAGAATGAAGGGTATTGGACACTCTGTGTGGGAAGTATGAAGAGTTGTAAAGACTTCTTCATAAGAATACTGGCTGTCATTGATGCTGTAGCATAGAGACTACAGTGAAGCTATAAACAAACAGAACTCAGTAGAGAAGAGTTCTAGGAGCAGAAAATTACTATCAAATGTGCCTTGACAAGATTGGGTCAGAATCCTTGGGGCTAGTGCCTCATAAATAAGTAGGATTGGAGTCCTTGGTGTTGGTGCCTCATAAGTAAGAAGAATAGGAGTCCTTGGGGTTGATGCCTAAGAAATAAGTAAGATTGGATTCCTTGGGGCTGGTGCCTCAGAAGTAAGAAGGATAGGAGTCCTTGGGGTTGATGCCTCAGAAGTAAGTAGGATTGGAGTCCTTAGGGCTAGTGCCTCAGAAGTAAGTAGGATTGGAGTCCTTGGGGTTGGTGCCTCAGAAGTAAGAAGGATAGGAGTCCTTGGGGTTGATGCCTCAGAAGTAAGAGGGATTGGAGTCTTTGGGGCTGGTGTCTCAGTAACTGGAAGGATTGAAGTCCTTGGGAGTTGGTGCTACTAAGTCCAATATTGGTGTCTTGGCGAAATAGAGTTTCTGGAGGTTGGAGCCTCACCAAAGTCTGAGTTGGAGCTTGGAAACTAATTACAACCATCTATATATTGTATCTATTTTACTGCACAATTTATATTAATAAAAGCATTTATTCTTGTTGTTCATCTTGTGCTCTGAATATATATGTTTTAACTGGTAAAACAATAGTCAGAAAAAGAAAAACTGATTCACCCCCTCCACCCCGCTCAATATTTCCAACAAAGCCAAAATCATATTACATGGGTTCATGTTGTAGGTTTAAATATATTTAAAAAGTAACTCAATGTATTATATGGTATGAAGAGAGTGAGAGTATTTTTTAAATAAACAAGGGATATTCATATTTGTGGAGTGTTGGCTGGGAGGTTTCAACTAACCTTTTTTTGTGGAGTCAGGACGTGGTGTCGTGGTCGAAATGTTTATTTATCTATTTATTTTCAAGTTAGGGGATCTGAATTGGATCATTATATTATTTTCATCCATCGTGATGCTTTCAATGTTGAAAAATTAGACAAATTAGCTAATAAGAACATTTTAACCCGTGGGTCCTAGTTTAGTAATTTGAGGTTTGAAACCTTCCAAAAGTAGTTTGAGGCATAAAATGGAATATTTTAGGGGTAACACTTTTTTGCCTAAGAATGGACCCTCTAGCATTATTATACACAGATACCTTTGCAACAACGCAAGAATCACCTCAATTAGAGTCCATATGCAAATGTTATGCCACCCAAAAGTTGACCTTCCTGTTTTGACCACCATGATTTGAGAGGATGCCATATCAACCCCTAGTATTCATGGAAAAGGGGCTAGCCACTTGATCATGATAAAGAAGACTCATAATATAGAAGTTTCAATGTTGTAACTCTATTTAAGAGTTGAGGAATCAAACTTATCCACTAATAGCCTATTAGGTTGTGTTATAACCGGTAGGAGAAAAAGGGGTCCATTCTGTTCAAGTGCATTTTGTTCCATAGATGGGTAGAGTAGCCGAAAGTGAATAGGAATAGAGAAAACATAAAGGCTTGGTGCACTATAGCAATGCATAGGCCACAAGTCTCATTTCTTTATAATTGCATTGATTTCCATTCAAAGAAAGAGAGAGTGGAGCACCCTCACCTTTTAGTTGGGTTTTCTACCAGAAGGGTTTCCTAGGTCATATCTTGTATTATTGTGGTTTGTGAGTGATAGTTCTATTGTTATCTATTTTCATTATAATTCTAATTTGCATGCATATGCAATAAATAATAATTAAAAAATCCAAAAGTCTAAGGAGAAATAAACCCTCATAGTGTAGATTTTAGATTTTCTAATATATTTTACCAGATTTGTTGTGACAAATTGTCTAATAGAATATCCATGGAAATGTATGAATCATATTGATGTCAAAACACATTTCTTTGGGTTTATTGTGGGGGTTACAAGGGATCCAAATTAGTTAAGCTAAAAGTTACAAAACCCTAGTCATGTCTAATGAATCTATAAATAACCCTCAAGATCCCGTAGAGGAGAGGTTTGCATTATCGTAAGCACAAGTCATAGATATAAATCATAATGCGAGCCTCCTCATGGTGGCCCTGACCAATGATATTAGGCTATTTGGAGAAGATGGAGTTTTTAACGCGGATGTCAAATTAGAGGGGAAATTGATAGATTAGGAAGACCTAAAGTGGGATTCAGAGAAAGAACCTTAAAAGGATCAACCCAATTCAAGTGTCATGAACCATTCATAGTCCCTGTTCAAAATGGAAATGAAGGTTGACATCAAGCCATATCAAGGTGAATTTGGCACTCTGAAGTTAAATCACTGGTTGTAGCAACTGGAAGCTTATTTTAGTGTTCACCATATAGAAGAAGAATAAAAGGTTTCATTTTTTCGACTGATATTAAAGGGACATGCCCTAACCTACTGGTTCAAGCCACATGGACACCTTGAGGTTGGAGGGATATCCTCTCGTGACTAAGTGGGAGGATTTCAAAACCTTCATAAAGTTATAATTTTACCCCATTGGGTATGTAAATGACTAGTGAATCCAGTGGCATTACTTTGGGGAGAGATATTGGCAGAGTGCATAGGAGTACGCCATATAATTTAGAAAGATGGGCATGATGTTGGGTATCTCGCCAAAGAACCTAGATCTAATCCTCAAGTATATGTGGGGTCTAAAAAAACCATCTACGGAAGCAAGTGATGTTGTTCAAGCCCATATTTATGAATAAAGATTGTGTATCTGAAACGTACCTGGAGAAAATAAGCCAAAGAAAGGGAAATCAAGTTGGTCAAAGCATAAAGAACACTAGGAATATTCCAAGGAGGGGAAGAAGAAGTGGAAAGGGGAAAATGACATAGATACATCAACCACAACACACCACTTTAAAGATCCAAACAACCACTATAATGACTAGAACATAGATATTCATATAGAGGAGAAGTGTTGGAAGTTTCATCCAGAGCTCAACCTGAAGAACAAAAATAAAGATACTAAGAATAAAAATCTCATGGCCATAGAAATTAGTAATCAGATGGAAAGAAGCTTGGACGTGGATGAAAATATTGTTTGTACATCAATGCAGAAGGGGGCGAATCTAAGTAGCCTTTAAAAATAGGAAGACAAAGAAAGTACTAGACTCTTATGTTGGAAATATTGAGGTGGGGGTGAATCAGTATTTCTTTTCAATTGTTACTTTTACCAGTTAAATCAATTATATTTAGAACACAAAATGAGCAATAGGAATAGATTATTTTATTAATATAATCTTTATAATGAATTAAGTACAATATATGTAGGGCTCCAACCCTTAATGAAGACACCGATCTTCAATCTCCCAGGCTTCAACCTGTTGCCAAGAACAAACTTGGTCTTTTGTGAGGCTCCAACCTCTAGGGAACCAACCCTATCTTCTCAAGGCACCAACCTTGTGTTTAGAGGCTCCAATCCCTAGGGCTCCAACCCTTATCTATTATAGGCTCCAACTTGGTTTCTTGAGGACACCGATCGTCTAGGACTCCAACCTTATCTTTCAAGGCACCTACCTTGTTTGTTCAAGGCTCCAACCTTCAGGGCACCTACCTTGTGGGCTCCAATCCACTGATATACTTTGTTTAAATATGTTTGGTAGTAACTCATGACTCCCTATGTCTTCTTCAACGAGCCTTTTCAATATTCATTAATGTCTTCATTTAGTCTCCACACTACTTTATCAATGAAAACGTTGTCTTACCATGAAAGTGTCACCACTGTTCGTCATATTTACCCAACCACTTTCTCCAAGGTCACTTCATGATGACTAATGCATCATGGTCTCCAAGATTAACTCTAAGGACAACTAGGCTTCTCAACAATGTGTCTTCAATAAGCTGCATTAAGCCTCAAAAATCTGCACCAAAGAATTATCTGTTTTGAGCCTTTGTTCTCACTATCGCGGTAACTGCTTTAGGAGTGACTGCTTTAGAGGAATGACTATCGTGGCTTTATATTGTGCATTCAATTAAAACAACCCTGTTCATACTCAGATAATCTTTTGAATTGTCATCTGAATCACTGTTAAACACAGGTTCGGGTTGTATGAATGATCCTATGTGTAATCAGTCTCGTCTTTCTTCATTCTTCAACTCTTTAATGCTCCTGTGTACTTCTCCTTCGATCAACCTTTGGCTTCCTTCTTTCCCACTCGACCTTCAGCTTCCTTCTATCCCGCTTGACTTTTGGCTTCCTCTATTCCTTCAAGTTCATGAGTTGTGAACTTTTTCTTATTCTCTATGATCAATGTTCCAAGATCCTTATTTGAAGTGAAGCATTTTAACTCATTTTTATATGAGTTTCACTAATGACTGAAAGACACGTTCATTGGGAGGAGAGGCCAAATTATGAGGTCGCACATTACAAAACATATTAGAGGGGCCTTTTTCTAATATTCATTCAATAGACTTTTTATTTGTGGATATCACATAGGAAAGGTTACGCCCACATGAAGGTCCCACATGCCACGGCATCACCTTTAATCCCGCAATCACAACTTCATGAGAATCGGAGCTCCACACATAATATTGTCGATTCCCTACTTCTGACGGAGCGAATGCGATATTCAATAAATTGTTTTTGATAAGCCAATCGGGTTATTATCACAATCGGTGGTCCGAGGTCCACCACTCTATCACAATCGGCAGTCCGCAATACTATCGCAATCGATGTTTTGAATGTAATAAGGCTTCAATACTTGTGACGCAGTGGATGTGATATTGCATTGTGAACTTTGGTTAAAAGGTTTCCATGGTTTATTACTCTGATTGGGTTCTTTTGCTGGATAGTTTTCCAATATAACTGTTGGGTTCTTAGCTCCTCTGATATCACTATTTTCTTCCTTCCATCCCTTACTGTTGGGTTCTCACTCATGTGGATTCTCTTCACTCCTATGACTTTCGATAGCACTGTTGGGTTCTTAGCTCTCGTGACTTCTCTTCACTCTTTCGCTCTTTCTATAACTCTTCTTTCAATGATGTGTTCCTCTTTGCTTTCTCCTATTCTTGACTTCCAATGTCTTCCCTAATGGATTTCCTCCTTGGGTCTACTGCTTTTATTCTGTCTATAAATCCATATATTGTATTCAGTCCTTGGGTCCTCCATGGGCAACATTATGATCAATGAGCATCAATGAGAAACATCGCGTATCACAAGAATTTTCCATCAAAAACACTGCCATATTGACATCAATGAAAACCTAGATTAACGATCTCCCTCTTTGGCATTGATGGAAATATTCTTGTCCTTTCAACATTCTCTCCCCCTTTGACATCAATGGAAAATGGGGTGCCCAAGTACTCCCCGTGTCAAGATGCTCCTTTTCTTCACAACTTGTTCCTTCATAGGTATGTTACTCCCCCTATCATGGTTATCTTGTTTATGGCAATGAGGTTCATCATAGATGAGCTTACATTCATTTATGTAATGAACCAACTCCCCGCACGTTCATAAATTCTTCTAGCTCATGAAAACTTATTGTCTTGTAAACAAGTGGAAGAAGTATTCAATAATATTTCATTGGATAGATAAGATATCATGTTCTTCAATGGAGTGTTCCTGAGAGATGATCTATGAATGTCTAGATATGAATCATCAAGGTTTTCATAGGATCCATCCATGAATAGTGTTGGGTCAGTTTACTGGGTAAACTAACCCAAATATTTACTTATCAATCGTGGTTGGTAAACTTGGAAGCATATCCAAAATATATGGATTTCATTTGTAGTCAATTTTAGAAGACAAAATATAGAAATTGAAAGAAATGCATATTACAAATATAAAATCTAACTAAGTAATTTCTGATTCAATATGTAGTAAGTGAGGGAAGAGGCTCCTAACTTAGGAGATCCAGATTGTCCTTCTCTACAGTACTACTTTCATGAAGAGAAACCCAAATAATTGATTAACAATAGTTTATGATGTATAAAATGTAGGAGAAGAGGCTCCTAACTAAGGAGATCCAGATTGTCCTTCTTTATAGTTCTATTCCATATTTGTTACCAGTGCATTAAAACTAGAAGTTCATAAATAACTCAAACAAGGAAAAGAGGATGAATTTTAGTTATTGCTCATGATTAGATAGAAGGATAATTTAACTTAAACTATTGTTTGTCCCTTCATAGGATTAAACCAAGAATCATCCAGCAAGCATAAGAAATCTTCACACATCCAAACAACTGAATAAATCTAAAGCAAAAATGGTTCATGAAAATTATGCTAGGTTAACCAAAAAGTGTACCTAGCTTGGTGTGGGGGCCCTCCACCCTTGCCTTGCACACTTGAAGAACTTCTCAGCTAGAGAAAATTCAATAAATCATCCAAGAATGAACAGAAAATAGAAGGTGGAAATGGTTCCTCAGATTATCTCAAAATATTCAGAAATCTCAATATAAAACTATACAACTTCTCCATACTTGAATGGTTCATAAGCTTGGTTTAAATACGAAAATGATAAACAAACTAAGCTATAATGTCTCTAAAAATATTATCCATCTAAGTCGAACCCATCCATTCAGTTTCACAAAATCTAGAAAATCCCAAAAAATACTAATTTTGCCCCTTCTACCTAGGGATTTCTGAAAAACAGGTCATGTTTGACCAATGTTGATTGGGCTTGTTTTAGCTCAGTTTGACCGAACCAATAGATGATTTTTCATTCTTGGTTCCCAATATTTCTGAATCCATGCTCAGCTCGTGCCCAGGTGTCCTGCACATATGAATTTAATGGAACTATTACAGGAATTTTTAGTTCTGTCCAAAAATACTCTTAAACCCCAAATTTTGCAAAAATACCTAAAAATTGAAAAACATAATTTATTTACCTGAATATGCATAATAATGTCAAAATAAGGCATATATGGATGATGTAAGGTGGAATATGATGGAAATTAGTTGGATTTTTAATAAGAAAAATTGACCAAAATTGAGGGCCAACATCTCCCCCTTGCTAATCTTCAAGCATTTCCTCATGATTGCTTTCTTCTCTTTGATATTCTAAGTGTTGATGTCCCTGTTGAACCGGTACCTGTACCTATAGCATCCTGTTGTGCAGCTTGAAGTAAAATGTCAATGCCTTCATTCTCCCCTGCTTTATAGATGTCAACTTTTACCTTCTGTCTCTCATATTTGTATTTCCATGTGTTCTTTTCATTGAGGCACATGTAAGCTTGTTTAGAGATCATAATGTTATTCATTTCAAGCTTATCAATTTTATTGTTCAATTTTCCATTTTCTTTGATGAAATTTTTATTGTTTTGTTTGTACATCTTATTCTCTTTCTTCAAATGCCTTTCCAAAATCTTGTTGACTTCCAACTCCCTTGCCAACTCTGTTGTCTTCTTGAGGTGTTCTTCTTGTTGTAGCTCTCTTTCTTCTCCTACAGTCTCCTTGGAAAATGAATGTGATGAAGTGTCTCCTATCCATGCATGCTCAAAGTAGGAATCCTTTTCCAAAGGTTCTTCTTGAACTTCCCTTTCCATTCTTTGCAATATCTCGTTAACTTCTTTTGATATTGTTGGAGGTTCAATAATTTCTACCTCTTGGTATTTTTCTTTCTCACTTGGATCTTCTTGGATTTTCTTCGTAGGCCTTCTGGGAACAGATAGGAAATATATTTCTTTCTCAATCATGCCACTATCCTGTTTCTTCTTAGATCGGGTCCTAGGATACATAGGAGAGTTCATTATGCTCTTAGTAACATGCATTTGTTCAAATTTTTCTTCTGTTGTTTGCTCCTCAATATGATGTTGAACCAAAAATTCTTTCCAAATCAATCCCTTGCTTCTCACCTGATGTTCTACAAGTATTTTAATGAGCCCTTGATGATAAATATGTGCCTCTTTTACTTTAGTTTTATTTTTAATGCCCTCTATCATTTTGATCAAGCTTCTCAAGAAGAAATGGGGTATATTAATCTTGGATTCTCCCTTTTTGTGTTGAAGTATCCTAATGTGGTAAGATAAATTAGACTGTGCCTATTATCACAAGTGAAATATCTCTGAATGATTAGAACTAATTCGGACCAAGGCTCCCTAAACCAGTTCCTTTGAATACCTTTTGATCTATCAAAGGATCCTTTTCTCTGTTTTTCTAAGAAGGATCTTTGAAATGTAATCATTTGTGGTATTCTTCTCCTATTAAGGGAAGATCTAGAGCTTGGGAAAGAAATTCTAGGTTTAGTGGTATGGAGAGGTCACCCACTTTTGTTTGTCCCAGTTCATAATGATTTATGAATTCATTTGGCTCAATTCTGGTTTCCATGTGCTCTGTACACCAATTAATGTATCCTTGGATAGTTAACATCCTCATCATAAACAAATATACATATATATATATATATATATATATATATATATATACCTCTGTCTTCTTATTCATGCAATTTTGATTCATGGATAATTATCATGGAAAATAGGCTTAACTGATCTTTGAAGTTCTTTGAAAAAAATGAAATTATTCTCTTGCTTGAATCCTTTTCAATTTCGTTGGTTCTGCTACAAAAAGGAGTCCATAGCTCTTCAAAACTGATAAAAAAATTGCTCACTATGTAAAAGATATCAAAAACATTTTAACAATGTTTTACTACTCCTAAACGCGTGCTTCAATCTTTGTTTTCCCAAGATTTTTATGAAAATCCCTTCTCTGTTTTTAAAAATTCTCACTGTGCATATGAAAAAGGAACAAATTTTCTCATTGTATATATGAGAATAGGAAAATTTCGCTCATTGTGTATATGAAAGAAAAAAAATAGGACTCTGTGTTTTTCATATACAACCATGCATGAGGGAATTCATGATTCCAGCTCGATTGCCTGATCTGGAAGAAATCTTTTGGATGTATCTGAATTGATAACTCGTGTTCCTTTATGTTACACAACATTTTTTCATTGTCCCTGTACTCCCTGTTCGTTGATCCTGGAGGACCTCTACAGTGAACTCCGCATGCTTTGCCTTCATGGAGAAACTCCCATTGTGTCCCTCTCCATGAGCAGATCATTTCCCTTTTGCACCATTTCCCCTGAAACTTCTGTTTTTCCTAGTTTACAAGACCGACGCTAATGGCCTTTGTCTCCCCCGTGCCGATGTGTAGATATTAGCACCATTCCTTGCGCTGATCGGTGCGACTGGGTTGTGTTCCAGTCGCGCTAGTCTTGTTATGGAAAGTTTTTTTAAATTAGAGCCGAAGCTTTCAACTCTAGAAGCTCTGTAACGAAAGTTTGGTAAATGGTTTGGCCGGATGGGGTCGAGGATGACAGTTTGGGCTCTTTTCCCCTATAATGATGGAACTACCTCAAGAGATAAGTCCTTCTCCCATGAGAATAGGATCCATCTCCCATCCATATTTCCTATATAAACCTCCCTTCTTCCCAAGCACAAACTAGGTGAATGTTATAGTGGCAGTTAGACTAAGTGTGAGTATACTATTTTGGATTAGACAAGAAAGCTATTACTAGTTGTAACCATCTAGTTGTGTGAGGGAGAAGTGTGTTTGGTTTTGGAGTGAAGCCTAAAGGGAAGAGCCTTTAAACTATTATTGTTTGAAGCCATCATAGAGTGCTAGCAAAAGTGTGTGGGAACCCGGTCTTGTCAGAGGAAGGCTGCAACGTCAAGACGAATGGTTGTAATCTCTCTTTGATATTAATATATGAAACTATCAATTGATTTCCTACATGTTTTGTAATATTACATATTCATGTCTTAATGCTTCTTGACTCATTAAGTAGGTTGAATTGCAATTTGTCTATTATTATGTTTGTGTACTGTTGTTGTTTACTTGTTTTAGGAGCTTGAAGAAGGAAGTGAGAGATTGCTGGAGCAAGCAAGCAAGGACATCATCAAGCAAGATAAGCGACCAAGAGGTAGGCCCTCCTGGTTGATTCTAACCTAAGGAATTCTTCCATAGAATGTATCTGTTGTGGTTAGACCCATTATCGAGCTAGAGGAATCCGTTCGTGTTTGCACTTATAATTTTACTTCACCACAAATTGGCAACTCCACTAGGGAGATCCCATCTTTTGTTTGTTTTGGATTACATGATTTCGTGAGAACTTTTATAGTTTCATGTTTTCCCTTTGGTTCTGTTTCTTTTCTCCTGCTTACTGGCCTAAGTCTAAAATTCATAGTAGCAAATATGGTCCCTAGTTTGATTTTTTTTTCCTTAGTTACCTCAGCCAACGCATTTAATCTGCTAACAGTCACGCCGACCAGCGCGAATTGCTGAGGAACAGTCACGCCGACCAGCCTCTGGCGCTTGTTTTCAGTTAGGCAGTCATGCTGATGCCTATAAGTGAAGATTAGGGCTTCACCCCAATGTTGGCCAGTGTGTTCTACTCGTGTTTTTGACCCCGTGAGCCCTTTTGACTATTTTCTCCCTGATTAGAAAGCTACATTTCATTTGGTTTTGCTTGCTTGTTGGCTTGTCATCTTTCTATTTGATTGATTGAGTCATTGAGTGGCCAGCAACACTAGGGCATCTAGTTGGTCACCCATTCAACAGCTTGTGGACTCATTAAGTCAGGTTGTAGGTGTGTTTTCCCCTTGCATTTGTTTTTTGGTCCTTTTATGACTTTGACCTCTTTTTGCACAAGTTTGAAAAAGTTTCATTTACTAGCTTGAACGTCTCTTTCCGGCATAGATTACATTGTTGGTCTTGTGTTTGGTAAAGTCAGTGTTTCATTGATCTGAATGAACTTCTCTTTTCATGTTTTCATCTGCTTGAAGAGCTCATTGTCTCAAAAACTTTTTCATTGAAAGATTGTATGCGAAAAGTTTGTTTCGTTGTTTCATGAGAAAGTGTGAAATTCTAGCTTGTTGCACCATTATGTTACAATAATTTGCATATTTTAAAGACTAGAATTGCATCAACATTTGAAAAAGGAAGAGGAATTTTTTCATTTTTGAAAGCAATTATGGATAAGTGCTTGTCAGGAAATTAGGAATTGGAATGCATTTTTCATTAGTTTATTTTTTGAAAAGTAAGGTAGTGAAAGATCATTTCGTTTTTAGTTGCTTGATTGTTTGCATTTAGTTGAGTAGTTTCTACCCTCTCTAGTGTAGGCATTTCATTGAATTGAAAGGGTCTTGTCCCATTTAGTTGCATTTTAGGTTTTTTCGAGTAGCATCGCTAAGACCTAAAAACTGAAACTTAACTCAAGCTAAACTATAAAATGAATTCAATTAACCTAAGGTGCATTTGACATTAACGATCATATCTAGAAGGTCTAGGCTAGAGACGTGTTCCAACGTCTTTAAACCTAACAACTATCGTTAGGTTCGACATTAGACAGCGCTAGCACAGATTTGTGCTCCCCGTACTGTCGAGTATATAACGGGATACCCCACTAGGCTGCAATCCTCTTATCCTTAGGAAGCCGATTCAGCTGCCTTACGAACGTGATACACTGAACACAACATTCGAAGAGATTTCCTACTCATACTTCTTGGTTCACCAGGAGGTATTTTGCAGTTCATGGTTGCCTGGTAATCTTGTTTACCTAGATCATCCAGAGTATTCATTTGATATTTTTGACTCATTAAACTGAAAAGATCATTCGAGCACTTGTCCTTTCGAGCTCGTTTCCAATCGAAAGTGATAGAGTCATCTTTGTTTCTTTCTCGACTCTTAAAAAATGAAAGAACATCAGACTTTTTTGTGTCTTAATAATTGATTGCCCATGATACAAAAAATCTTGTTAGTATTTTTGACCAAATCGTGAGTTCCCTTGAAAGGACATTTTAAAGCCTTGAAGTTATTTGTTTTGTCGACTAAGACAAGGTCATCGTGGATGAACCATATGGTTCACCCAATTCCTCTTCCTCTCCTCCGTCTAAAATATTGTCTGAGTTGATGTTTCCTAAATTATCAGAGTCACTTGAGGACCAAAATTTTGAACTCGCAATTGTTTTGAGTGTTCAAACATCGTCATCTCATCCTCCTCCTACTTTCGATTCAGGTTCATCTGCTGATCTTGGCTTGGAATCTCCGAACAATCCCATTCAAACTCCAGAGGACTCGCTGACCACTGACGGTCAGCTTGGACTGGTTATCAATCCGTCGAACCCTCCGTTTGAAGTTATTGAGATATCACCACAGTGTCCTTACAGTCTGTACGACCAGCCGGGTGTTCCTTTGGAACTATCCCCTAGTACACATTTGATCTTTCGTCATCGTTTGTTTTCAAACATGGAACCTGAAGGCGATGCTCCAGTCACTTCTCCGGATGAGTCTGAAGTTTCTACTCCACACAATGTTGAGGGGGAAGAATTGCAATTGCAGTTTCCTCCCGAGGGTTTCCCTTATTTGGAAGGTATTCCCACCAGCTTGCCACCCGGCTATGTGTCTTTGGGGAACTTAATTTCAGGCACACCTAGTGCCTCATCACTCTACCATAATCCTATTTGGGCATCAGGCATCAGGACTATGTCAGGTCCGTTCGTCATGAACACGACTTCCCAACTAGCTGTTACTTCAGTCCTAGTGCAACCCACCATTCCAAATACTCTTGTATCATCGATCCTAGTTACATGTCAGTCACAACTGGCAATTTCAAAGATTGTCTCTACCAGTTTTTCTGTCCCATTAATCAGTGGACAGATTGTACCACTGCCTGGGGGACAGAACTTGAATGTCTCTATGGTGTCAGGTGCCACTAATGTGAGCAGCTCACAAGCTCACATGCTTGGTATAAACTAGCCCTCTTCTGGTATTATTTATAACCCTGCTGACCCTACTGGATCAAGCAATGTCCAGTACCAATAGGTTCAGAATCCCATTGGTCCATCTGGATCGAGTAATGTTCAGTATCAGCAGCCCTATGGGGCTTAGGTCCAATACCAAAATCCTTATGTTCCATATGGTTCTCAAGGATTGGTTAATCAACCTTACACCCTCCAATCTAGGCAGTACATCCAGCCTGGCTATGGCTAGATTCAGTTCGGTAATTTCCCGGGCACTGTTCAAGTACCCTTGCAGCAGCAAGGGCATCCTTTACAACAACCAGGGTAGCCTTTGTTACCGCAAGGGCAACCTTTGTTGTAGCAAGGGCTTTCTGCGCAACAACAAGGGCATATTATCCCGTAGCAAGGTCACCTGCAACAACTGCAATATCAATCCTTACAACAGTTACAGAAGGCCATGTAGCAGCAGATGTAGTATGCTCCGCATACCTCTCAACCCATACCCTCACAAGGAAAACCTTTGCAAACCTAGGGACAAATTTTGCAACCGCAAGGTCAACCCTTGCAACAACAAAACCAACTAGGGCAGTAACAACCCTTGTATACATATCAACAAGGTCAACCCTTGCAGGGGCAGGGTCAAGGTCAAGTCCTGCAGCAGCAGGCCCAGAATCCTCTTGTCCTAGGTCAACAGGTTCAGAATCCTACTGACCAAGGGCACCAGGTACAAAACCCCTACGTCCAAGGGCAATAAGTGTATCAACCTTATGCCCAAGGACTGCAGGTCTAGAACCCTCTTGTTCAGGGACAACAGGCTCATCAGCCCTATGTTCCAGGACAACAGGTCCCATATCCATATGTCCAAGGTCAATAGGCTCAACAACCTTTTAACCCATACATTGCCTATCAACAACCTGTGCCTGGACAGTTTCAAGGTATTCAAGGTCAAAATCCTCCCTATGGTCAAGGTAATCCACAATGGGGGCAACCTCAGATGCCATATGGCCAAAATCCCCCACTGTGGGGCCAAAATCCTTACTAGCAAGGATGGGCTCCTCCCTATGGGCCCGCTTATCGACCTCCCATGCCTTTTAACACTCAATTACCTTTCTTGGCTACACTTAAGTTGCCAGATGTATCACGCCTTATGAATGATCCGATCCTTCATTCG
Organism: Pinus tabuliformis; assembly: GCA_031772625.1. Classification (NCBI taxonomy): domain Eukaryota; kingdom Viridiplantae; phylum Streptophyta; class Pinopsida; order Pinales; family Pinaceae; genus Pinus; species Pinus tabuliformis. The sequence goes on along the minus strand of CM062805.1, from coordinate 208,093,632 downwards.
CTGTAGTGGCCTCTGGTGCCGTCTAAGATACCAAGTGATTGCCTAAGTTTGATGGAAAAGCTAAAGAAGATCCTCAGGCCCATGTGATGGCATATCATCTCTGGTGCTCGTCGAACTTGTACGTGGACATTTCCATTCGTCTTCGTCTTTTCCAATGAACCCTCATGGATGCCGCAATGAAATGGTACATCGAGCTACCTCGAAGTACTTTCCATGACTTCAATTCATTAGCCATGGATTTCCTCACACATTTTCAGCTGTTGGTTCATTATGAAACTAGAACCTATTTTCTCACATCGCTTAAGCAAGACACTGCGACGCACATCTCTGATCATATCCATGAATGGAGATGTAGACGTCGCCTGATCAAATTCGAAATAGCTGATCAGTTGCTCACTAAATGGTTTACCAAATCATTCATAGCCCCAATTGCTCGCGATATAGCTATGGGTGGATGCGTCACTGAAGAGCAAGCCATTGCCCGTGCCCAGTACTTGGATCTGGTCTACTCTCAGTCTGGCACCTTATACGAGTTGTTACCCAATGCTCCACGACCATCATCCGATCTCGCAGCATCAAAGTCACCAGCTATTCCTCCCGTTGATGGAGTTATTGGTTCAGTATCCTAGACCCCTGCTAAAACTTCTTCCAAACAGAAGTCGGTCTCGAATGCTGCTCCTAATAGTTCATCTCAAAATCTGCCAGGCCCTAGTAAAACCTCAGAGGTCCACGCTGTCTAGTCTACCGCAGTGGACAAATCCTCGAAAGGAAAAAAGAAAGGCAAAGGCAAAGCTAAAGCCAATGCCCCGAAACAAGGTTCTCCCAAATCGGTTGTTGGCGAATCTTTGCAACGGAAACCTAAGTATCCTTGCCTTATTTGCGAGGAGGATCAATACACTAAGGATTGTGCTCGACGATCTGAAGTTAGTCGCCTGCTCAAAGGGACCCCTGTTGTCCTTAAAGAGCCATTTTCATCTCAACATACTCAAATGGTAGACCAACCCCATCTGCTTCCTCTGGATCTCAAATGTTCATGATGAGCATGCCCATTAATGTGGCTACCTGATCGAAAGATTATCAAAATCTGGCTCTAGCAGCTACGAAAGAAAAAGAAGCTGCACCTTCTTCTTCTACCCCGAGTTTTGGCCCTCTGCAAATCGAGCGCCCTAACCCTAATTCTGCTACGTGGCCACCCTCTCGAGGTGTGCTACGGAAATCCTCGTATAATCCCAATGCCCGAGCCACTCAGCACTACAATATTGTTGAATATTTGGCTCAGGCACCGTCAACCATGTCGGCTCTCGAGGTACTCCAAAGTTGCCCATCGCAGCGGAAATATTTGTTGTCAGCTATCGGGGGAATCAATCCCACCGATTCTAATTTGATATGTTTCGATCTGGAGAACCATGTTCCATGGCTCCCTCATTATATTGCCTTCCTTATTCAGGTAATCATTAATGAGAAGACCATCCACCGCACTATCATTGATGAAGGTGCTTCCACCTGCATCATGTCAACTGCATGTTGGAAGGCTATTGGTTCCCCTACACTGAACCAGTCTCTGAACACTTTGGAAGCTTTTGATGGGCGTGATTCACGACCCTTCGGTGTCTTACCTAACCTTGCCATCACCCTGGAAGGCAAGACAATGCAAGTCGAAGTAGATATTGTTGATCCCAATCTCAATTATAATCTTCTACTCGGCCGAAGTTGGACTCATGCCATGCATGCCTTGGCCTCCACTTTGCTTCGCGTGATCTGTTTTCCCCATCAAGGGAAATTGTCACCATCGATCAACTGTCTTTTTTTGCCTCTTCCTCCTCGGATGCCATTGTTTTGTACGTCAAGCACTATGGTGCTCCCTATGAGAGTGTGGGGGAAAGTCTCTTTAAATATTCTACCTTAATGGGAATTTTTCCACTCCCACCTCCTCATGTTTCCTCTGTCAACATGGTCTCAATCAAATCTGATCCTTGGGTCATACCTACACAAATCTTGTTGATACTTGGGTCGAGGTTATGTCGCTTAAAACCGTCGAATTCATTTATGTGGAAATTGTTTCGGCTTCGAACTATGCATCCTCTGATTCTCATATGTCGAAGACCTCTCTCGATATGTACTCTCAATCCCCCTAGCTTGGCACTTTGGAATCATCCGATCCCTTAGCCGAGACCTTCCTCACTGATGAAGGTATCATGGAAATCATGTCTCTCGAGGAACCACCATGGATCGATACTCATCATCACTCCTCATTCCTACCTCGCCCGACGGTCATGTCTACCATTTTCAGAGAGTCCTCTTCTCCGCTGCTTATTGATGTGTCAGTTTACCCTGACATGATCAAGATCTTTCAACTGAGGGCACCTTTATCCCTTCATGGATTCAGGATTTTTCACCCTCCCCGAGTTTTCACCGATTTCCCATTATTGCAATGGGGTTGCCATCTAACTCGTAACCCTCCCTCACCCAGGGGGCATGGGGGAAAAGCCTTATATGAGTTCTACTCCATTATTTGGCTGAGTCGATGCTTACTCGTTATGACAACGGTAAAACTCTTTTCTCCTTTTATGTTGATTGATTACCCGAATCCCAACATGGACTCCCTCAAAAAGTATTATGCTTAGGTCATCTTGCATGGTTACTTATGTACATTAGTGTGTGATTCATTTTTGTACATAGTGGTTTTGTGTAATAGTTTTCAAACAACTTTCCTATTTACTATGCTTTTCTTACTTTGCAGATGTCTACAACTCCTCACGTTGGTTTTGCCTATGGTGCTTGCTATAGTACCCGGAACCTATCATTTGTGGCATGGGCTATCTATGACCCTAACGGTGAGTTGATTGAACTTCAAGGTATCTGCCTGGGTCGCACAACCAACAACATTGCTGAATACAGTGTGACCATCGAACCGTTGTTAGGAGCCATTGCTCTGGGCATCAGGGAATTGGTTGTCAACTTGGATTCACAGCTTGTTGTCCTTCAACTCAACGGGCAATAGTCTGTCAGGAACCCTCAAATATTACGAATGTATCTCCGTATCCGTCTATTGGAAAGACATTTTGATTATATTACATATCATCATATTCCTAGACGCATGAATACACTAACAGGTGCATTAGCTAATTACATGTTGGATAGACATTTACGAAACATGTAAAAGATAAGAAAAACCATTTGTACCATAATAGATAGGAAAACACAACATATATATATATATGTGTGTGTGTGTGTGTGTGTGTGTGTGTGTGTGTGTGTGTGTGTGTGAGAATGTTTGATACATCAGAACCGCAAAAAATAATGTGTGTCTATAATAACATCAGCGGCTCGCAAGCCTCGTACATCCGTGGCACGCAGGCCTAAAAAAACATGTAGGTGCTGGACCTAGGAACTATTTAGCATGCTGGTCATGGTAGGATGAGACAACTCATGCAACATGACTCAGCAGTTGGCATATTCAATCTGATAATCCCACTGTGTGCCTCTGGTACCATTGGGGCATGTCTCCTATCTGAGCATACTCTGGGATACCATGAGTCAACCCCTTGAGGTTCCTCGCGATCTCCTCCTTGTTATCGCTCCCTTCCTGATAAGGGGTGATAGCATCAATAGGACGGGGGACACGCCTGGCTATCAGGGACATCTTGGTTGGCCGCTTTGGTCCAACATCTACATAAACAAGAGAAAGGTTATAAGCATGCATTTACCAAAAACAATTAAAAAATATCAAAATCAAAAATTTGATTTTTTACCTTCGTCATCGAAGTCTTCTCCATCTGGTAAGGGCATATCTGGATCTCCACGAAAATCAGTGTCGCTATACGGCCAGTCATCCACGACGATCTTCAGTCATCGTAGACATGAGAAGAATGCAGGTCGGTATGACATATCCTGACCCCCAGTTATCTTGGGCATCAAACGACTCCAACGGGCCATCTGCGGATTGCGTGGTGCAGGAGGATTGACCTCAGTCAACTGATACTAGAATAGTGGCACTCATTCCAGGAAAAAGGTCACAAGTATTGATCTGAAGCCTAACTGCTTCAAATTCCCCGCCTTGGCCTTGGACAACTAGCACTTGATGTTCATGTTCATGGCCTCTACCCAGATGAAGATCGTAGGAGTTGTGCAGTCAATAGCATAAAGGAACTTCGACTTGTTAGTCTCATGTTCCTCCTGGTACCCCGCCACACTGTTGATGGTCAACAGAAGACCCCTTAGTGCCAAATCTCGCACACTAGAAATCTCTATCTTGCCGCTCTTGGATATCGGGTCCTCAAGGCAGTGTTCGGAAAGTAGGGAAATATGCTTGCCCCGATCAGATGTGACCCATACAAGTTCGCTGTCTCACCTTTGCAGGACAATCCAGTGATGAAGTAGATATCTAAAGTTGTCAACTCCAGCTCTTGGTCCCCAATGACAAAAATCTCATGATTGATGTCCCAAAGGCTTATCAAGTATCGAAGAAACTCGAGCTGGGCCCGCATCCCTGGTGTAAGGAAAAATTTGAGGAGCCCGCAAGCCCTCAAAGCCTCCAGGCAATTTTTGTCATTCAATGCCTGGGTGTCAACATCTTCATGTTCTCTTTCCTTTCAATCGACCATTTTCGACAATTTCTCTCCTGCAAAAGCCATTCATTTGAGTCAGTTATCAATTTTGGCACATAAAATTCAAGTTTTAACAGTCAGTTTTTGAGAAAGAATGGTTTTTCCCTATCCACGGCGTTGGCGCACTTGTTTTAGAAACAGTCGCACTGGTCAGCGCAGATGGTTATGAAAATCACCCTCGGTTGGCGTGATCCCGTGCCCGGAAATCGCACCGACCGAGGGAGAAAAAAGTTCTCAAAAACCACTTTAAAAATAAATAAAAAATGGCTAAAAACAAAAATTAATGGCATGAAAATGGAGCTCAGGGATTCGACTATTACCTAGAATTGACGGATCGTCGATTGACCTCCCGGATCTCCCGAAATCTGCTCCGGAATAATTAGGGAAAAAGTGGGTAAAAAGTCTTCACTACAAAGGTAAAATGGTAAATGGTAAAAATATATTTACTTTTTCACTTTTTATTCATTTTTTCAAGAAAATATCAGGTTTTGTAAATATTTTTGACCTATTTTACCTTAAGGACTTGATAATGCGCTTTGCCTTGCTTGTGCAGCAATAGATGATGGATGTTCGACGATGACGATGAGTCACATTTCAGTTCTTTTCTCGACTCGTTAAACTCATACGAAAAGATTGACGAATATTTTTTCCCTTTTTGGCTTGTTAAAAAGAATAAAAAAGGGGGGTCCGCTTTCAACTCTTTTCCAACCCTTTAAAAGCGAAAATATGGTCGAGCCCTTGTCGTTTCGAACTCGTTAATGGATGCGAAGCGTCGTGCGCCCAGTATAAGTTTACCCCTTTTTGGGTTGAGATGCACTGTTTACGAAAAAGGTACTCCTTGACTGAAATGGTCAAGCAGTTCTCTTAGGTATTGTTTTCTACCTTTTCAGGATCGAGAGACACAAATGTACGAAAAGGGACCATGTGGAGTTTTCTTTTACGTGTATTTTTCAAACTCTCTAAACATGAAAAAGATACCGAGTTACACCTTTGTCGGAGTCGTTAAACTATTAAATGACATCGGATTCGTCACCATAACGGACATGAGCTTCTCCTTCCTAGGGCTCGTTAAACTTACTATAGAAGCAGTACATTATAGAATCAAGTGAGGTGAAGAAGCAATTGCAGTAGCTACTAGAACAAGGTGTCATTTGACTAAGTACCTCACCATGTGGGTCACCCATCATCATTGTTCTAGAAATGGATGGGACTTGGAAAATGTGTATTGACTATAGGGTGTTAAACAATATCACAGTCAAGAACAGGTACTCCCTACCTAGTTTAGATGATTTACTAAATCAGTTGCGACAAGACAAATACTTCACCAAGCTAGACTTAATGTCAGGATAGCACTAGGTTTGGGTCAGGGAAGAAGATACCTAGAAGACCACCTTCAAAGCCAGGCAAGGTGTGTATGAGTGGTTAGTCATGTTGTTTGTTCTATGTAATGCACCAACTACATTTATGAGGTTAATGAATGAAATATTTTCCCCCTTTATAGATTCATTTGTTATTGCCTATTTGGATGGCATACTAGTATATAGTGCTACATGGGAAGAGCATATCTCACTTTTTATGTAGGTGATAAAGACATTAAAAAACACTAGTTGTAGAAAATATAAAAAAGTATTAGTTTTAAAACAAATATTTGGTGTAACTAGGGTATGTGATTGATGGAAGAGAGTTGAAGATAGATCCTACCAAGATAGAATACATCGTGAAGTGTTCAGTGACATCGTAAAGTGGTCAATGCCTACTAATATTTTTGAGGTCAAGAGTTTCATTGAGGCAACAAAATACCTTAGGAAATTTATAGCCTCATTTTTAGCAGTAACAACACCACTCCATGACATAACAATGAGTGGTAATAATTTGTAGCGAGGAAAGGGTCAATAGAGGGCCTTTGAGGAGTCAAAGAAAAAGATCAATCAAGAAAAATTTCTCTCATTACCAAATTTGCATCAACCCTTCGAAGTGGAGATAGATGTGAGAGGGTATGTTATGGGAGTGATCTTGATGCAAGGAGGAAGGCCTATATGATACCATTTTGAATAATTTGATGGAGAAGTTCTTAACTACCCTACCTATAACAAGGAGCTTTATGCCTTAGTGTAAGTTGTGAAGAATTGAAAACACTATTTGATGGGAAATGCAATAGTTATTTACAAAGAGCACCATCCACTATAGTACTTACAAGCCTAGTGTATGCTACAATAGACCAGGAAATACAAGTGGATGGGGTTTCTACAATGGTTTCATTTAGTGATCAAGTACAAGAAGGGTAGCACAACAAGTTAGAAAACATGCTTTCAGAGCCACCCATGTCAAATATCACAACTTTGGTAACTCTTATGCACATGGAGCCTTTCACCCATTATTCATATAGAGAGGCATGCATAGAGGATGAGGACTTCAAGGAGACATTCCAACAACTATAGATCTAGATTCATATGCACGATGTTGACAACACAATTGACTACCATATTCAGAATGAGTTACTCTACAGGTTAGATAAGTTTGTGTTCCTAAAGGAGAGTGATTTTACCTGATTAAAGAGGTTCACACCTCCAAGGTTTTAGGGAATTATAGTTAAGGGAAGACAATGGCCAACTTGAAGATCTATGTCATTTAGCCTAGGATGCAAGATGAGGCGGCTAGATTCATAAAAGGATGCATGATTTATTGTACTAGCAAGCATAGTAATAGGAAATATGGTCTACATCATTCGTTTTTATTCGTTTTCCACGTTGCATGCCAATCCATTGAGAAACCAGGAACTCAACTAATACTAAGGATTTATCATACCCGAGGGGGTATTTACTGGTGATATAGCAGAAAATATACGAGCATTCGTTCATCACTGAATAAATGGATTTATTGATCTTGTTAGAGCCTAGATTTGTCTCAGGTTGAAAAGACAAGGTTCTAGGTCCACATCAAACCACGCTCAGCCTCGTAGCTAGCCCTATGAGGACAGGAGAGGGCTCTCTCCGGGTCAATCTCGGCAAAAGGTAATCAATGAGGCTCGAGATGGCTAAATTTGCAATTGATATTAGGCTAGGTATTAAGTGCAGGGATTTGATTTGGTTTTTTGAGGGTTTTGTTGAAAAAATGGGAAAGGCAATTTTGGTCTCAGGGATGAGGCACAGTTTCCGCAGAGGTCTGATTGGGGCAATGAAGGCAATCGTTTTGATGCTTTAAAGCAGGTGAGATGGATAGATCAGACAGGTGGGGAGCTAAGGAGAGCAAGAGAGTCTCAAGAATTCTCCTTAAACTAAAGAAAACATGTAAATTTAAACAAATTCAAAGGCAGAGCATAACAGTTATGGATTCCACCTTAATCACTCATTTGTTTCAAATTCAGAAGAAGAAGCTTGAAGATGATACACAAAACACTAGATAAACTTACAATTACTCAGAGAAGCACATCATCAAAACATAGAGCGACATGGATCCCAAACAGTGTTGTAAAACCCTGGTCTTTCCTTTGCCAAAAATGCAGAAATGAATGTACAATAGAGTGCCAAGCTTTTCCCAAGATTCCAACCCTGAGAATGACTTAGAAATTACATAATATAGACAAGCCAACCTCTTCCCTTGCCTCTAGGGGTCGAGCTCATCCTTCTAGGAGCTGTTTCAACCAATTCTAAACAAAGCACTAAAGTCTAGGCAGTCAAAACAACTTGCCTCTATAAGGTAGGAAACTGATTCATTCATTAAATTTTCACTCTTTTGTGAATGAATATTATAGAACAAGTAACTAAGTGTCAAAATTACACCATGTTCACTCAATTACATCAAGATAAGTCAAAAATTACATCACAAAGCAAAACTAGTCAAACTGGCCGAATTTCTGAGCTAGAAGATGAAAAATTGGGCAAAAAACCTCTGTGCGCCGCGCCAATTTCTATATGCATCGCGCTACTTTGCTATTGATTTTGAGGCACTTGCTGAAGTCAAAATTGAGACCAAGTGTGCTTGTTGGAAAGCCCTCCCTGTCTACTTTCCAACCCAAGTGGAATTTCTGAATTTGGTGCCCATTTACCCCTCCAAAAAGTCAATCTCCCAAGACTGCTTTTGGTGTGTGAAATTAGGGGCAGAGAGGTCATTTTTAGGGTGTTTTTGACCTCCTGGGGACTCAAAACTTACCCAAACTTCTTGTCCATGCACCAGAAGTCATGATTTTTCATGCTGAATCCAAAAATGCAAACCATTTGTGATTTGGAGCTCCCAATCCTAAGCACCGCGCCAGTGGCGCGGCGCACAGGGAGAAAAAACTTGTGTTGTGCCCAAAAATTTGTCATCCTTTGATGATGGTAGTGAAACTAGGTGCTGTTGTGATATCTGCCACCAAGGGGAACAATGTAAAAAGGGAGTGTTGGGAAGGGGAATAATATGATGGGAATAGGGGTTATGGGGGGAAATTTTGCTCAAGGATATGTAGGAAGGTTTGGGGATTTTATAGGGTAGGGTTTAGGAGATTTTTATAGGGGCAAGGGTTTAGGAGTTTTTGGATTTGAATGCAATGTTGGATTGATGAGCTTGATGGGGGGGGCGTAGGAAATGAGGAAACAAAAGGGAAATAGGGAAAGGGAAGAGTCCTTGGCGACCAATCATTAAGTCAAGACCCCACATCAAATTTCCTTTGAATGTATTTTAAAGGGAGGGTTTAGATTTTGTTCCAAATGTTACCACCCATAAACCACTCACACTTATCACCAAATTCAAAGCAACAGCAAGAATGAGGGCCTACCTGGCGAATTCATGCAAGGTATGGGTGAATTGGTGAAATTCCAAGCAAGTTTCGGGCTTGAGGCTATACACGTCGCGCTCAAAACCTAGTGCACCGCGCTCTTTATATGCGTCACGCCCATGTTAATTTAACACTGGGTGAAAACTCCCAGTGCGCCGCGCGCTCTATGTGCGTCGCGCCACCTGCTATATGCGCCGCGCTGCCTCCAAGTCACGCAATCGGCCTCTTCCACTCACTATTTTGCTCTTGCACTTTCAAAACACAATTTCTCCCTTGGATTATGAAAGACACTTGTTGCAAAGGGATAAATAGTTTTGAAATATCTTGACAAGAGATGATTTAAAGTTTTACTTCTTCAAAAAAACTCCCTTCATAATGTTTTTAACTATGGCACTTTGTTTTTTTTATGAAACTCTGTCCTTTGGCTTTCTCGTTGATTTTCTGGACTTCAAAATGATGAAATTGGTTGATTTTTTGCAGGGATATAGGCATGATTTGACAAAGGAAAACCAGAGCCTGCTTTGAAAACTCCATGGCAAAAAAAATACATGATTATTACAAAAAAGAATTCGACAATTTCTTATTCAAAATAGAGTTTTGAACAAGAAATGTCCTCAAATGTGTTTGATGATGAACTTTTGAACTAAGAACCTCTTTGAAAACTATCCTCATGGCCTGCGGGCATTATTCGACATGTTTGAAGACCAACTACTAGACCTAGACTCTGAAAATAACTCTTTTAGACCAAAATAGCATAATTACTATGAATGATTGAAATGAACTTTGATGAACATAGAGAAATTTTAACTAGCCCGGGCAGGTACAAGCATGAGGGAAACAAGAACACCAAACCCTTCTGTCGAAGAATGGCATGCCCCTAGCGGACTGCAACGAAGTGAATCGAGCGAGACACCTAAAAATGAAATGCAAAAAGAGTTTTGATCTCTGACGAAGGGATGACCAGATCGACTCTAACATTGGCTCCAATGGGGATGGTATCTCCTTGGAGGTGCCAAGAATGGCAGATCTTTGGGAGAGCAGACAGTGCCTTCATCCAATGGGCTATGGAGTCAAAACACGAAAACTGACATTATGCAGACGAACTCTGACTGAAGACTAAAACTGAAAACCATAATAAAACCAAACACGACTACATCATAAATAACAAACTGGAAAGATTCTCACATTTGAACTTCTTCATCAAACCTACTCTAATTACTCTTTCCACCACCCGATCAAGTGAAATGAAACAGCCAATGCAACCAGGTAAGCATCATGGCTGATATTTGATTTCTTCCCAAATGCTTTCTGATGCACAGGAAAAGGGAAGAATCGAAAGACAACTCCCATGGAAACTTGGAATCAAATTCACTGTTGATAAACTTGCAAAGCACGAAGTGGCTGGATGTCTTCAAGAATACTGCAAAAGGATCTTCATAAGCATCGCCATTGATGTCCACATTACTGCTCTGGTCCAAGTAATCTTCATAGCGGGATTTTAAAAATCTCCTCACATCTATGCTATCTTCCTTTGGTGATAGCAGTAGGCTGTCAAAAGGATCCTGCATTTCGTGCATAACCAAGCTCTGTTGCTGATTCCAGACAGAACACAGGCCTCCTTTATGAAGCTCCTCATATGGCTACAAACTGTGGTATGAGCTATGAAATGAACAAGACAATAAAGGTGACCTTTGAAACAGAGTATTATCAACATTCTCTTTTGTCACATGGTTGGTTGATGGAGAAGAATTGTTACAGCAAAACGAATCTAACACATGAGCAATAGGATCATCAAAAATTTGAGAAGACTGATGCGATGCATCCATTAAAACTGTATGACATCCAACTGGTTGTTCATCTTTTTATTTAGAGATATTATGAAGATTCTGCCTTATAAACTGAAATGCTTCGAAACAAAAGGGTACAAAATCCTCTTGTATCATTAGATCATGTATTTCGGCTGCCACACCTTCATCTATAATTTGACCTTAATCCTCAACATTAAAACCTAGAGATTGTTGATTTCCTACAGGCTGCTCATTTGAAGATTTACTATGCAATTTACCCTTCAAAAACTGAAATGATTCAAAACAGAAAGGTAGAGAGTCATCCTGTATCGTTTGATAATATGTGTCGGCTTCCATGTCTTCATGTGCAACTTGACAATCAATGTCATTCGAGGACTGCAAAGCTGAATATGAGAAGTCTTGAACAAGGTTTTTATTGCCTTCAAGATGATCCAGATCAAGACTAGTCGACAGCTGATTTCTGATTGCACGGAAATTGTCTCTGATAAACTGACATGAAGCAAATAAAAAAGGTAAAGATCCTTCACTTACTTCCCAATTTGCTGCACTTTCCTTGTCATTGTCATAGCTGATATGCATCGGTTGATCACTGTACTTGAGCTACTGTAAGTGAACTTCCTCATCCCACAAACTAACTGTTGATTTGTCTGCAAGATTAGCTTCTGTTTGGAGAACATAATCATCATCATACTGATCAAGCTGAGGCAAATCATCAGTATAAAACACATCATCAAGCATACATGTCATATCAACAGTTCTCTCTTCTCCAAGATGATCTACAAAACAATCATTATCAGATCTATGATAACTAGGATAAGAAACAAAATGTTTTGGATCAGCAACTTGTTCTTCTTCAATCAACAAGGCATGGGCTTGAACATCATAAGAATTCCTTGCGGTGATCTTCTGCATCATCTCTTCTACTGCACTTACCAAAATGTCAAGCTTTACCTCTAGAGATGTTGATTCCTCCGGATCTATGTTTTTCGTCTCTTCTTCTTTCAACCTTGCCCTTCAGATCAGCAGATGAGCCTCTACATTTACTGCACTATTTTGCATCTCTTCAAGTGTTGCGACATTCCTTTCTCTCAGTTGAAACTCCATTTCCGGATCAAAGGCACCCGGATAGTGCAAGAGATCAGACCTAGGAGGAGGTCTTATATCAATCGGCATTGAATAATAAACTTGATTAAATCTGGCTGAAAACTGTTGTACTATCTCCCCTGGCACTCTTTTCAGCTAGTTATACTCTTCTACAATAAGGAAAAGGTTCTGTCCGATCATCCACCTGTCAAGAAAAATTTTGACGAACTGCTGGAAATCTGAGATGGTTGCATCAAGCAGGGCTTTGAACCAACTCTTAACTTTGCCTTGCAAAGAAAGAGCAAAAAGCCTAATACTAACATCTTCGTTATCAACTTCAAAAAGATCTAGAAAATTCTCAACATTCTGCACATGTTGCTCAGCGTTGACATTCTTACATTCACCGTCGAATCTTGGCAAGTATAGATCATAGTTTTTGGGGAAAGCATGGAGAACAGAAGGTAAAACAAGAGGTTTATACCGATCTGGAATTTTACAAGGTATAGGGGTATGTACAGAAGGTATAGAATCAGTCTTGGTCTCTTGGGGCTCATCAATTTGAAGATGGTCATCACAAGAGTCAGAAGAAGGGTCTTGATCAAGCTCAAAGGTATGCAAATCTTTGGTATTCACAATCTTCAAAGGGAAAGAATCAACTGCAGGCCGAGGATCTCTTCTCAAATACAAGATACTTTGCAAAGCATTCTTGACATTCTCGGGAAAAGAGAAGAAATAATTTATAACACAGAACAAAATGTCTTGGATGAAATTCCAACTTGAATACCTGATCTGTCCATATTGTCTTTTCATGTTTCTGCTCGCCAAGTTCATCATCCAGTGGAGTCTTTGGATTTGATCTCGAAACTGATTTGGAATCTCCAGGTGAACGATTTCAGCCTTGCTGCGTCTGATCGTTGTTCACCATCAACAATCAGATATGAACTTGATAGATGTACTGGGGAAATTAACAAGTTAGATGTCACGTTTACAAGCTAGACCGGAGATTGACTGAAGCAGCGTTTATCTACTTGCGCTAATGCAAAGCAAAAGCGTTTCGAAGGCTACTTGGCATAACTTCAAGCTCCGTCTGTAGCTATAAAAAAAATGACATCAACAAGCAAACCATTTTCTTCCCTAGTGGAGTCGCCACTATGTTAGAGCCTAGATTTGTCTCAGGCTAAAAAGACAAGGTTCTAGGTCCACATCAAACCACGCTCAGCCTCGTAGCTAGCCCTATGAGGACAGGAGAGGGCTCTCTCTAGGTCAATCTCGGCAAAAGGTAATCAATGAGGCTCGAGATGACTAAATTTGCAACTGATCTTAGGCTATGTATTAAGTGCAGGGATTTTATTTGGTTTTTTGAGGGTTTTGTTGAAAAAATGGGAAAGGCAATTTTGGTCTAAGGGATGAGGCACAGTTTCTGCAGAGGTTTGATTGGGGAAAGGAAGGCAATCGTTTTGATGCTTTAAAGCAGGTGAGATGGATAGATCAGACAGGTGAGGAGCTAAGGAGAGCAAGAGAGTCTCAAGAATTCTCCTTAAACTGAAGAAAACATGTAAATTTAAACAAATTCAAAGGCAGAGCATAACAGTTATGGATTCCACCTTAATCACTCATTTGTTTCAAATTCAGAAGAAGAAGCTTGAAGATGATACACAAAACACTAGATAAACTTACAATTACTCAGAGAAGCACACCATCAAAACATAAAGCCACATGGATCCCAAACAATGCTGCAAAACCCTGGTCTTTCCTTTGCCAAAAATGCAGAAATGAATGTACAATAGAGTGCCAAGCTTTTCCCAAGAGTCCAACCCTGAAAATGACTTAGAAATTACATAATATAGAAAATCCAACCTCTTCCCTTGCCTCTAGGGGTCGATCTCATCCTTCTAGGAGCTGTTTCAACCAATTCTAAACAAAGCACTAAAATCTAGGCAGTCAAAACAACTTGCCTCTATAAGGTAGGAAACTGATTCATTCATTAAATTTTCACTCTTTGGTGAATGAATCTTCTAGAACAAGTAACTAAGTGTCAAAATTACATCATGTTCACTCAATTACATCAAGATAAGTCAAAAATTACATCACAAAGCAAAACTAGTCAAACTGGCCGAATTTCTGAGCTGGAAGATGAAAAATTGGGCAAAAAACCTCTGTGTGCCGCGCCAATTTCTATATGTGTTGCGCTACTTTGCTGCTGATTTTGAGGCACTTTCTGAAGTCCAAATTGAGCCCAAGTGTGCTTGTTGGAAATCCCTGCCTGTCTACTTTCCAACCCAAGTGGAATTTCTGAATTTGGTGCCCATTTACCCCTCCAAAAACTCAATCTCCCAAGACTACTTTCTGTGTGTGAAATTAGGGGCAAAGAGGTCATTTTTAGGGTGTTTTTGACCTCCCAGGGACTCAAAACTTACCAAAACTTCTTTTCCATGCACCAGAAGTCATGATTTTTCATGTTGAATCCAAAAATGCAAACCATTTGTGATTTGGAGCTCCCAATCCTAAGCGTCGCGCCAGTGGCGCGGCACACAGGGAGAAAAAACCTGTGTTGTGCCCAAAAATTTGTCATCCTTTGATGATGGTAGTGAAACTAGGTGTTGTTGTGATATCTGCCACCAAGGGGAACAATGTAAAAAGGGAGTGTTGGGAAGGGGAATAATATGATGGGAATAGGGGTTATGGGGGGGAATTTTGCTCAAGGATATGTAGGAAGGTTTGGGGATTTTATAGGGTAGGGTTTAGGAGATTTTTATAGGGGCAAGGGTTTAGGAGTTTTGGGATTTGAATGCAATGTTGGATTGATGAGCTTGATGGGGGGGGCGTAGGAAATGAGGAAACAAAAGGGAAATGGGGAAAGGGAAGAGTCCTTGGCGACCAATCATTAAGTCAAGACCCCACAGCAAATTTCCTTTGAATGTATTTTAAAGGGAGGGTTTAGATTTTGTTCCAAATGCTACCACCCATAAACCACTCACACTTATCACCAAATTCAAAGCAACAACAAGAATGAGGGCCTACCTGGCGAATTCATGCAAGGTATGGGCGAATTGGTGAAATTCCAAGCAAGTTTCGGGCTTGAGGCTATACGTGCCGCGCTGAAAACCCAGTGCGCTGCACTCTTTATATGCGTCACGCCCGTGTTAATTTAACACTGGGTGAAAACTCCCAGTGCGCCGCGTGCTCTATGTGCGTCGCGCCACCTACTATATGCGCCGCGCTGCCTCCAAGTCACGCAATCGGCCTCTTCCACTCACTATTTTTCTCTTACACTTTCAAAACACAATTTCTCCCTTGGATTATGAAAGACACTTGTTGCAAAGGGATAAATAGTTTTGAAATATCTTGACAAGAGATGATTTAAAGTTTTACTTCTTCAAAAAAACTCCCTTCATAATGTTTTTGACTATGGCACTTTGTTTTTTTTATGAAACTCTGTCCTTTGGCTTTTTCGTTGATTTTCTGGACTTTAAAATGATGAAATTGGTTGATTTTTTGCAGGGATATAGGCATGATTTGACAAAGGAAAACCAGAGCCTGCTTTGAAAACTCCATGGCGGAAAAAATACATGATTATTACAAAAAATGAATTCGACAATTTCTTATTCAAAACAGAGTTTTGAACAAGAAATGTCCTCAAATGTGTTTGATGATGAACTTTTGAACTAAGAACCTCTTTGAAAACTATCCTCATGGCCTGCGGGCATTATTCGACATGTTTGAAGACCAACTACTAGACCTAGACTCTGAAAATAACTCTTTTAGACCAAAATAGCATAATGACTATGAATGATTGAAATGAACTTTGATGAACATAGAGAAATTTTAACTAGCCCGGGTAGGTACAAGCATGAGGGAAACAAGAACACCAAACCCTTTCGTCGAAGAATGGCATGCCCCTAGCGGACTACAACGAAGTGAATCGAGCGAGACACCTAAAAATGAAATGCAAAAATCATTTTGATCTCTGACGGAGGGATGACCAGACCGACTCTAACAGATCTCTCATATAATATCAAACGCCAGTAATGTTCAAAATGCAAAGGTGGGCCATTCATTTGAACTTCAAATTTGCATTGAATTCAATTTGATGGAGAGAAAATAGTCAAATAATTGGAATTGAAAACTTCAATATTAATAGGTGAATAAGGAAAAAATCAATAATTGCAAATGGTGAATCAAGACTTGATCATATAGATATATAAAATACACGATTTCCAATCATTGCAAAAGAAAGAAAGGGAACGAATACTCAATTGAGAGTGAGTAATAAAAAATATAAGAAATGATATGGCATGTTTGGGAACTACCAAAGGAATCTCAGTATGATTCATCCCAGAAATATCATTTAGTAGGAGTTAACTGCATGATCTTTTTCTCGGGAAAATACCAGTTCATTTTCAAATATTGAAGAATAGAATACCTGAGAACAAAAAAAGGGATAAGAATCCCTTATTCATAACCCTGAGAATTTAGTAATCTCAGATGTGCCCATATGGATGGAATTGATGGATTCTCTCAAAGTGTGATTATGTTCGCATAAAATCCAACCCTCTAAATTATAGATAATTCATTCCAACTAGAATGAGAAATGGAATCTGACCTCCCAAGAAAAGTAGGAGGAAAAAGGTAATGAAGGCATGCAAAGGTTAGCTCGGGATAAATGGAAATAGACCCTTGAGTGCAAAGGCAGAAGGGAGGTCGACTGCAAGACCCACCCGTCGAGTAGGGACAAAAGCCAGCCTAAGTGATATGACGGTGTCGAGTGGAAGTGGTTCATATACAAAACGTCTTGATATAATACCTGGAGCAGGAGATTTAGGAAAATGTTGTTTAGATTTTTGAAAAGTATTTGGAATTCATTTATTCCTCTTAGGAGTAATGTTGGCTTATTGGGGCCTAACCCAGGTTCGGAGGTGATTTAGCCAAACAAATCCCGGTACTACTGGCCCTTTCGGAAACAGTCTGTGGAGTGCAGGTTGAGGTCTCACCTGAAGTAGTATGGGAGGGTGCTAGAACTAGGTTTCCGCACCCTGGAGATGTCTGATGAGTTTCAAGTGGTCCGTGGTTCGACCTTGCTATGCGCACTTTCTTGTACCTCGCAGCCTGAGATACTGCCTTCGCGCAGCCCTACTCAGGGGCCGAATGATGTTATCACCCAAGACTTTACTAGTAACCCGATATTAGTTGATTAACTTAGCTTACTTGCATGTGTAAAGTATACTTAGCAATATAAATCATTCATACAAGTGCGCACAGTAAATAAACAGTACATTAGCAACTGATATTAAACATGTAATAACTCAAGAACAGATACACGAAATTTAGATAAAATTTCTCTTTATTATTATCTTCCCTCGGTTATAGACTCTATTCCACCCTGCGCACTCAACTGTAGGGGTCCGCACACTCAACTGCGGACTCTACTAGGCCTTTGCGCACTCAGCTGCAGAGCCTTTTCCTATTCTATGACACAAGACGCACTTCACACTTCCGATTAATCTCTAGGACCCTTCATGCATATTCTCTATTAGATTCCCCTCCTTTTACAACTTAGAGCCTCGCTCTATTTATACAATCCCATGGTCCGCAGACCATGGGTAGGCTGACATTACATTCAAACTTAGGGCAGACAAACCTATGACTCTAACATACATTTCGCACTCGCAATTCGTGGAGCTTTACAATAATATCATCTCAAAACTTGGGCTTTGAGCCCCAAAACATGTCGTGGGGGGATTCCATGCCCAACAGGCCCCCAACACAAACATCGTGACTCGCCCTCAAGTCACTCTGTCGGCGCAGTGATCTTGGTGCGAAGTCCCTCCAACTGCTCTCAAACAGTACTGATGTCTGCAACAGACTGAGCTGCTGCTTGCTAAACCTACTGCATCCTTTCTTCTGAGACCTCTGTGGCCGATGCGCTTTCCTGCATCTGTGCATGCACCTCCTCGATGTGTGCAAGCTTCCCTTCGATTTTTGCCGTGATCGTGAAGGCCTCGTCAATCCATGGTTGAACATGTGCTTTGAGAACTGCTTCTTTATGAGGCGCCGCGTCCACATGTTCCTTTAATGCCTTGGCTTGCTACATCCTCGCAAGCCGTTGAGTGAGGACTATTGTCTGTGTAGTTCCTCTGATACTGTCATATTACTGCTGGAGTTCACGCACCTCTATCTCCAGCCACTAGATGTTGGGGTCCTCCTGCAAAGTCATGAGGACCTCAAGTGCCTATTCCAACATGTTGGTACAGTCGTGCACTGCACCTCCAATTTCTTCCAACCCTGCTACAATAGTGCTAGCGCGCTGTTCTCTGATTTCTGGGGGAGTGGAAGGTTGCGCCTTCAACCACAGCTTGACGATCTGGAGATTCAGCTCTAGCTGCACCTTTGTTGTCTCTTCCCTGGCCTCGCAGACTCTGATTGCCAAACTGTGGATCCGCACTTCTACCGGTAGATTTGCTGCGATGGCTAACTCCAAGACGCGTCGGCAAGCATCATCTACCATCTGCACCAATTGTTGATTTTGCGACACCAACTCGTCGCACTGCAAGTTGAGTTGTTCTATGTTTATTTTCTGCTTACTAAGAACTTGGATCGCGCAGCTCTCCCTGGCCGCAACTCTATCATTATCCCATCTTGTAGCTGATACAACGTTTCTCGTAGAATGGCAACCAAATTAAGGCCAAGTCCTTTCAACATGCTAACCAAAAATCTATCGGTCACATTTGCTGCAATTATGGCCCCTTCCAACAATACTATCGTATTGTCCATCCATGCACGTAGCATCTACTTTGCTGCCGAAGATCCTGCTGCGAGGTGGGTAGAAAGGGTACCCACCTAAGGGGGCCGCACATGTAATTCCTGCAGCTGCGTCTTGAGGGACCCCAACACAGTCTAATGTTCCTGCATAAAATCCTGAAGCGCTTCATTTCTGACATCGCAGACCGTCTCACTGATGTCATGGAGATTACCTTCGGTTAAGGTGATCGGGTCAATGGCCAACTTCGAGGCCTTGACCTTTTTCCTTTGTCCTTCTCTTTTGGCGATGTGTGGACACGGCCCCTGGGTCTGCGCTCCCTTCTGTTGTTTCTATTTCCTTTGCCTCCTACCCTGGCGAGGACATTGCTTGGCCCTCATCTTCCTGTGCTATTGTTGCCTCTGCTTCTTGTGCTGCTACTACTTCTGCAGCCTTCTTCTACTCCACGGCTTATGTGGCGCTTCTCACACTGCCCCTACCTCAGCTGCTGCTTTTTCCTTTCACCTTTTCTCTGCCAATTGAGTGACGCAACTTGGCATCGTCCTTTTTCTTCTATGCTACCACCTTCTCTAGTTCTGCCAGATCCGGGGCACGCCATTCGGGAGGCCATGTCTCCAAGACAGTAAAAATTGCGTCATCAGTGGCTACAAATGGTAGCTTTGTCCACTACTTCACCGGATCCTTTCGTGCCCTGATATAAATGTTGTGCATATCAACTTTGAAGTCTGCAAAACTCTGCAGACTATTGTGCACCATAGGTGACAGGCATGGCCTCCAATTGATCCACATCTGAATGCTCGCCTCCATGAGCACCCAGAAAATTTTGGGTTCGCAAATCCGTTTCGCGTCCTTTGTGGCCCAGAGCGAAGCGTACTTCGCGACCTCTAGTAACTCTCTGTCAATGTTGGGGAATTGACTGTCCTTTGGCAATTCTCCCACTACTAGCAATATGGATAATAGCAACCACACATAGTGGAAGGTTTGACCCTAAGCTTTGTGACAATTTGTCAAAAATTGTAGGAATTTACAGGGTAAGTTCCTCAAACAGAACACCAAAGGACACCGCTCACAAACAGATCATAGATCAATACACCATTATCGTTGACATGGTTAAAACCCTCAAAGAGGGAAACAATCCACAGCCTGAGCCAAAGGGGCCACTTCAGGAAATTTATTAATAAAAGAATGAAAATTTACATAAGCTTCTCTCATGAACGGTTACCCTACAAATGACCCTCCATGCTCTTTAAATAGAGATCATGGACCAATTGGGTGTTAAGCCATGGATCAAGTGTCAGTAATACCGAGGAGATAATGAACCGTCAGATCACTACATATTGTGACTGTCGGATTGTAAGTTACAAAAGTACATAGTAAAGAAACACACTTTACCTAACTCTACACTAGACCAAGTTATACTTAACTATTTCCTATGTGTCAGAATATCCTAACATCCCCCCTTAAGAACAACTTGGGATAGGATTGAAGGATGTACAATATGACATAATAGGAGAAGGAAGGAGGCATTAGAGCCTATCCCCCCTTAGTGACAACTTCCTGAACTCCAACCATAAATCGAATTTTAGTAAACTTCGCCTCTGTGAGAACCTTTGTAAAGATGTCTGCAACTTGATCATCTGTTGAACAATATTGCACTTCAAGAACATGGTCGTGAATGAGATTTTTAATGAAGTGCATGTGCAGTTCAATGTGTTTGTTGCACTGATGTTGGACTAGATCTTTGCATAGTTGAATGGCACTTTGATTATCACACCAAAGTGTAGTCGGATGTTGCTACTGAAAGCCAAACTCTGATAGGATCCAATGAAGCCACAGGGCTTCCTTACTAGCTTCTACGGCACCACGATACTCTGCTTCTGCTAAAGAAAGAGAAATGGCACTTTGTTTCTTGCAAGCCCATGTAATAGGTCCTGAACCAAGAGTGAACACATAACCTGCAGTAGACTTTCAATCATCAGGGTTGTTGGACACCTAATCCTCAATGGGTTAGTGTGGAAGCCGAATGGACAAAAGGAGTCCAAGAGACCTTGGGATGTGAAACCCAACAGTCACAATATGTACTATAAATGTATTTCAGTTGTTAATAAAAATTGTACTGTCATGTTTTATCTTTCCTATTTGTGGTTGCCCATGTGTGTTTAACATGGTATCAGAGCAGGCGTATTCCTGCCTTGCATAATTAATTTGAGCCATTTGTTTTATGGCCTTTCTGTGCTGTTTATTTCTGCCATGAACTTCATGAATATTTCTTCAGCTAAATTTTAGCTGCAACCTGTTAATACCACTGCTGGTGTCTTCTCTCCATATAGAAGCACCTCCATACTCCTGACACTGCCTGCGTTGCTCCTCCATATAATTAGCTGCTCCTGACACTGCATGCGCTACCTCCTCAGAATTTTCTGCCTGAAATCCACTGCTGACTGACATCTCTTACCTCTGTCTGCCATATTCCTTTACCTGCGCTCTCTGTCTGCCAGAAGGCGACTGTCCATAAACGTTTGTTGTTCTGACATGGCAGAACTGACACCTTCTGCATTTTTCTGAACGTTGTATACACCACGACGACTTCATCCTCAGTTGAAATCCTTCGCTCATCTGCAGCCTCCAGTCCTTCTGTTTCATCTACAAGAAAACGAACTATTATTTTTAATGCGCCTTACTCCGCCCTGACCTTCGTATATATAAAATAAAATTAAAAAAAAAAAAAAAAATTGAATTTCCTATCGTAATAGACCCCACAGGCGGTAGTCATTTGACTCAGACGCAGACTCTTCCGTGCCAAAATAGTTTCAAACTTCAGCCCTCCTTCATTTGACTCAGCCAGAATAGTTTTTTGCAGTTCCCTCATGATTTTCTGAACGCAGCCTCTCACTTGGAATTGGAGCAACTATAATAATTTTGCAACTTGAGAGATATATCAGCCAGCGTCATTGAAGCGTGAAGAAAGTATGATTGGTTGATATCATCTTTTCAGCTTAAGAAAGTCTTCTTGGGGTGCAAACCTTGATGGATGGAGAATTACGAGGCATTCTCATTGTTGTGGTCCTTATCTGTCTTATTACTTCCTCATTTGTCTAATATTCATAGATCAATAGAGTTCAGTAAACTCATTTCAAAATATGTTGGAGAGCATTCTTCATTTTGTGCTAGCACGTCTTGCTTATGGTAATTATCTCTTTCTGAGTAGAGTCAAACCTTAAAGTTCTCAAAGAATGCTTATAGAAATCAATCATAACTCAAACCACGCATAGTTTTCTGTGCTACTCATTTTAAGAATTGGAAATGAAATTACGCTCAATGATGCATCTGTATGGTAGCATATTCGATATGTTGGAAACCTCCAATCGCAGATCTTGCAATTATATTTTATGCAACATATATCATGGGGATTGAAAGAAATGTAGTCATGGTTGACAGAACTCGGGCAGTCTGGTTTGCGAGACTGCACTTCCTCAGTTGATGTTCACCTCAGACACTGTCCACGCTAAAATTCTTCATCCATTGAACCCATTTTAGCAAAAGCAGAAATGGTTGTTGTGTAGATTACTTCGTTCGCATGGCTGTCATGGTCATCGTCATTCCGCATTGCCCTCAGCATTTTTATAACATCTCTCAATCTGCGATTCTGCATATACCCCTTCATTAGAGTAGCATATATGTGAGCATCAAGTCTGTAGCTCCTTGGTAATAACAACCTTGAAGCAGAAACATATTTGACTGAATCCTGTTCTTTGAGGGCATAGACTCACTACAGAGTTCGAGGAGCAGTGCCAGACCATAGGATCATTGATACTATGGACTGATCGTGATAATATCTGTCACATCATGGTGAAAGATTCCAGTACATCTCTGTTGCTTAAATTATAAGCTTGGGAGACTGATTGAAGCTTGAAAGCTCCCGGTGTTTAAAGGCTTCTTAGTTTTGAATGTTGCCCCTATTCGTATATTCAACCAGCGCTACAATTGCATCAACCTAGACAGCGTATCTGTAAAGAAGTTCTATGTAGCCACATCATCAATGGCAACATGCTTGAGAGCTATGAAAACGGAACAGTGGGTGCGTCCTTCCCAATTATACATATATATATATATATATATATATATATATTAGTTGGTTTATTCATTTATCTGTGTTCGATGGAATGAAATATTGAATATTCTTTGCAATGATTTAAGAAAAAAAAGAAGGAATTTCACCCAGTCAAAGTTTGAATACAAAGTATTTGGAATGTCCTCGTCGTCGTCTCCACTGTAATTCCTGCAACGTTGAGCTTCAGTGCATTGTTTTATTTTTAGTGTGTGGTGAAACATTGAGTTATTCATGGTATATGAATTGAATTTTTAATTAGTTTCCTAGTTTACCCACAAGAAAAGCCAAATTATAAAGTGTTTGTGTGTGGTACTTGGAGGAGCTCAAACATAGTTACCGAGTTACCTAATATATTGCTGCTGGTTGGTCTGTTGGTATTCTGGGTCAATTTCTACCATACCAGAATGAGTTTGTCACAATTTGGATGCCATTTAGAGGTTGTTTGTGTGGCTGTATATTCTTCTCACTAGCTGATACTGAAGTGTTGATATACGTTGAAGAGTGAACGAGTATTTGAAGGATCCAAGCAAGTTTGCAGTTGTTGCTGCTCCAGTGTAGCATTGTATTTAAAACTCATTATAGTGCATTGATTCCTTGATTCCATTGCTGCATAAAGAGTTTGGTGGGCTGATTGTAATCTTTTATGTTGCACACTGATCATTTGCTGACATTTATAAAGGATATTGCAGTGACATTGAATTGTGAGTGATTGTTGCTTCTTCTTCACTGGTTGATAGTTGTGATCAGTTTCTTTAACGTATAAGATAATGAAGAAAATGACCAGACTTGATAATGCATTAGAGTTTTTAAATACTCTGATACATTCCACTGTTGATGAGATGGTTAAGATCAACAAAACCTCTCTATTCAATATTAAAATATGTCTACAGAATGCACAAGAGAATATTGAGTTTTTGCAACTTGAGACAAAGCTACAACAAGAAGAATTAAAACAGAGGAGTCATCATTATGAACCTGTTTCTGTTCAGAACAATGAAACAGACTCCCATAAACAGCAAGACAATATTGTTGAAGTTCATTCAGATCCAGTGCCCAATAAAGCAGCAATTGTACATGCAGATGCAAAAACTCAGTCTGCACTTCCCAAGCCTATCATCAGACCTTGGGAACAGCTTGTCCACAACAAGCACAGAACTGGTCTCGGATATGAGAAGGACTTGTCCTTTCATACTCCAGACTACTCAAAGCCCATTCAGTTTCAGAGTGCTGGATTCATTCATGACAGTTCACCTGCTCCTCATGACAGTTCACCGCCAGCTGTTCCAGATTCTGCCTCTCTTCCACAGCAACAACAACAACAACAGATCGTGAAATGCCAGCACTGTGACCAAGTTGGCCATTTGAATTATCACTGCTTTGATCTTCATCCATGTAAGCACTTTCATAAAACAAGTCATTCTTCAAACAGATGCTTCAGCAACAAACACCCTGCAAGAACAAAGATTCATCTTGGATGGATCGCTTCTTGGCAATGGGCATCAACAGCCAAGAATATATTCAAAACACATGTCAGAACTTGTTCTAGAGTATTGAACAGTCTTGCAGTTGAGTTTTCTCCATCATCTCACCTTGTATCTGACAAGGGGGGAAATGATGGTCATCTACAAGCTTCAAAGTCACATCAAGCGAACCTGAGCCACAACCTGCCACACCAGTTTCAGAGTTGTAGCCAGAGACAAAGATGCCCGTGAACATGCCTTCAGTTGGAAATCTAGGACACTTCCTCTAGCAAAAGACTTCAGCGTCTTGCCAGTTTCGGAAGAATTCCAGGAACAAAATTGAGAACACTTCCTCTAGCAGAAGACTCCAGCTTCTTGCCAGTTTTGGAAGAGTTCCAGGAATTGCATTAAGCATTCCAGAGTTGTTGGTCATCCTTAAACCATCACAAGTTGAGACTTCCCTTTTCAGGTTGAAGTTCTCCCTTTTATGCGAGGTGAGACCTCCCTTTCATGGTTGAAGGTTTCCCTCTTCAAAACAATAGGAGCACTTCCTCTAGCAGAAGACTTCAACTTCTTGCCAGTTTTGGAAGAGTTCCGGGAACTGCACTAAGCGTTCCAGTGTTGGTGGTCATCCTTAAACCACTGCCCTTTATACCAACATTTCATAGAGCACATTCAGCCTAGTGCTACCATGCATTTTTGCACATTTTGTATTACAGCTCTCTTCTTGGACTCATACATAACCCTTCGAATTAAGGGGGGGAATGTTGGACACCTAATCCTCAATGGGTTAGTGTGGAAGCCGAATGGACAAAAGGAGTCCAAGAGACCTTGGGATGTGAAACCCAACGGTCACAATATGTACTATAAATGTATATCAGTTGTTAATAAAAATTGTACTGTCATGTTTTATCTTTCCTATTTGTGGTTGCCCATGTGTGTTTAACAAGGGTCACAAGCCCAATCAGAATCAGTGAAACCAACCAATAGAGGAGATGCTTCTGCACTGTAATGAATCCCAAACTAAACTGTACCTCGAACATAATGAAGTATTCTTTTAGCTTCTTTCCAATGACTTTCATGTGGGTGTTGCATAAACCGAGAAATAAGGCCAACATCAAAGGAAAGGTCAGGATGAGTATGGGTTAGATAAAAAAAATTTCCTACAAGTTGATGGTATAAGGTAGCATCAACTTCAGGGGAAGTACAAGTGACTAAAGTTTGGCTCCAGACTGAAAGGGAGAAGGGGCTAGCTTACAATCTTCCATGTGAAAATGGCGTAGAATATCACATGCATACTGGGACTGGGAAAGGGAAATACCTTCCTTGGATTGCAAGACTTGAAGACCAAGAAAATAATGCAAGTGTCCTAAGTCTGTCATTTCAAACTTCTTTTTAAGGCTGGACTTCACATGGTTTATAAGGTTGGGATGACTACCAGTAAGGATAAGATCATCAACATAAAGAACAAGAATGATAAGAGACTTGCCCACTTTCTTGGTGTAGACAGTATTGTTAGAATGACACCTAGAAAATCCATTTTCTAAAAGAAAGCTATCCATTTTGCATACCATGCCTGAGGGGCTTGCTTGAGACCATAAAGGGATTTCTTAAGCTGACATACAAGTTTGGAGTCTGTTTGTATAAAGCCAGTAGGTTGTTCCATATATATTTTTTCATGCAAGTCCCCATGCAAGAAGGCAGATTTAACATCCATCTGATGGACTTCCCATTTGAAAGAGGCAGCAAGGGAAAGAACAAGGCAGATAGAGTTCATTTTGGCAGCAGGGGAGAAGGTTTCAGTATAGTCAATGCCTTCAACTTGTGAAAAACCCTTAGCAACAAGACGAGCTTTATGTTTATCAACTTTTCCATCTGGTCCATACTTGGTTCTGTAAACCCATTTGCATCTAACAAGTTTTCGTCCCTTTGGAAGGGGAACAAGATCCCATGTATCATTTGCCAATAATGAACGATATTCTTCATTCATAGCTGCGTCCCAATTTGGATGGCTTGAAGCTTCTGCAAAGGTGTCAGGATCATAATTAGCTGAAGCTTGAGCTAGTAAAGAAGAGGCTCTATCGAACTGAGAACGTGTACGTCGCTAATCTGTAGGATCACTGGAAATAGCACCTGCTACATCCCGAGTAGCACGAACCCATTTTGGAAGCTGAGGAGCTAAAGGAGGATCCTGAGAAGGTGGGGGAGGATTTTCATCCTTGCTGTCATCATCTGAAGAAGAAATATTTTCAGAAGTACAAGAGATAGAGAGAGGTGGCACATCCGCTAAACTAGGCTTGTAGGCTGATATATTTTCAGCAAACTTTACATCTATTCTAATGATAACATTTTTGGACTTAAGTGGAATAAGCCTGTATCCTTTGACATCTTTAGAATATCCAACAAAAACACATTTTTCACTCTTAGGTTCTCAGGCTTTATGATTCTCATCTGGAATATGGGCCCATGCTTCAATTCCAAAAACACGAAAGTGACTTACATCTGGTTTAATTGAGCTCCATGCTTCTTCTGAAGTGATATTCTTTAAAACCTTAGTAGGAGTGCATTTATTATGTAATTTGCACAGTTAATTGTTTCTGCCCAAAAATTAAGACTACGTCCTTTAGATTGAAGCATACAATTAGCCATTTCCTTTAAGGTGCGATTCTTCCTTTCAGCTACACCATTTTGTTGTGGAGTATATGGAATAGTATGTTGCATTTGAATTCCATTCTCAGTGCAAAAGTTGATGAATTTGTTGTTAACATATTCTTCGCCATTATCAAATCTTAGCTCAAGAATTTGATGTTGAGATTGTTTTTCAACAAAGGTCTTAAAGGCCAGGAACATGTTAAATACTTCACTCTTGAGTTTTAAGAAGTATACCCAAGTGCGTCTGGAGAAATCATCAATGAATGTTAAGAAATACTTGTAGCCAGAGAATGAAACAACTGGAAGTGGACCACATAAATCACTATGCACAAGTTGTAAAGGGGCTGAGGCATGCCAAGAGGCACGTTTTTCAAAACTATCCCGATGATGTTTTTCGAGTACAAATCCAGAACAAACACCATCTTTGCAAGATACCATTGGAAGACCTGTCACCATATTTTCCTTACATAGATTTTGAAGGGAGCGATAATTTAAGTGACCAAATCGCTCATGCCAAAGTTTGCTCACTTCATCATTATGAGCAAAAAATACTGAGGGAAGATTTGATGAGCCAAAGTTGTTAAACTTATACAACCTTGTAGAATCATCAGCAATGCCAGTAGCTAAAATCTATCTAGGATCTCTTAGGTCCTTAATTACAACATCATGAGGTGAAAATTCAACGAATTTACCTTCACCTGAATGATTTATCTTATATACAGATAGAAGGTTGCAAGATAAGGTTGGAACACATAATACATCATTGAATTGACCATTGTCTATATGAACAGTTCCAGTCCCTACAACACTAAGAGACCTATCATCACCAACATATATATTTTTGGTGTTACAATCATTTAAAGAAGAAAACATGGCTTTGTTTTTGGCATGTGATAAGAAGCTCCAGAATCAATGAGCCACTCATGAGAATGAGAAGAAGAAGATACATTTAGTGCATATCCAGACCGAGATGCTTGACAACCACATGCAGAAAGAGCTATTCCTGAAGATGAAGTTGAAGTTGTTGAGTGCTCCAAATGGATGTTATGCTTCTCCATTGCTGCTTCCAAGGCTTCCATCTTCTTAAAGCATTTGGATTCTAAGTGGCCATCTCGATTACAAAAGTGGAAATGTCTATCAGTCTTCTTCCCTTTGTTTTTATTTGCCTTATCATTTTGTTGAAATGATTTTTCATTTTGAGATTGAAATGGATTAGGACCCTTGTTTGGTTTAGGACCATTCGTTTTAGGATACAGCTTCTTAGGATTCTTTGAATTTGGTTGTTGCTAGGCGGCTAAGGCTTTTTTAGAAGAGTTTCCAAGATTAAGAAGACCAA
This sequence comes from Pinus tabuliformis, assembly GCA_031772625.1. Lineage (NCBI taxonomy): Eukaryota > Viridiplantae > Streptophyta > Pinopsida > Pinales > Pinaceae > Pinus > Pinus tabuliformis. The sequence continues at coordinate 208,065,065 of CM062805.1, read as the reverse complement.
GATGTAAGAGTTTTTCTTGTTCTCTTATTAAAGAATCACAAAAGGCATCAAAGGAAGGGGACTTGTAGTCTTGTCCTTGAGAAATGAAGGCTTCTCTTATAGAATGGAAGGTGGAAACAAACACAGAGTAGGCTGGTCCCAACTTAGTAAGAATGGAATAGATAAGGTTACCATCTTCTTTCTTAACCTTAACACCTTCCAAGAGAAGTCTAAGGGTCTTGAACTTGGGAAAAAAATCTTCAATGGAAGAAAAATTATTGGGGTCCAATGTAAGCAACTCATTTTCGAGTTGATGGGCTCTAAGTTCATTTTTAATTCCAAAAACTTTAGTGATCTGTTTCATTGCTTCATTAGGAGTATCAAGTTCTGCGATATGGAATCTAAGGTCTGGAGAAATAGACATCCTTATCAACCCACGTGCTTGATCTTGCCTATTTTCCCATTTGGTTGCCTTATCTTCATCTTTTGGTTTGGTTTCTTGGCTTGAGGCTATTCTGTAAAGACCTTTACTTCTAAGTAAATCCACAATGTAGGACCACCATTGGAAGTAGTTGGTGCTATCAAGAATAACTTGGCATGGACTTTCCATTTTAATAGAAACTGAAGCTATAGATGCTGAAACTAAGTGTTCCAATGGAAAGATCTTGAAAAATTAGGCTGATTAAAAAAAACGGCTCTGAAAACAGCTTCCGGATGAAGAAGTTATGGCTTTTTGAAGAAAAGTTGTTGAAGATGCCGACGAAGTGCGGGAATGTGCGGAAATGAATGATAATGTTATATTTAAAAAAAAATCCACCCCCTTTCCAAACTTAATCTAATTAGCTCAACAAAAAGAAAGACTTGAACTCAAGACCTCTATTCTCATAAAGTAGCTTTGGACCAAGTGAGTTAGATTAAAAGGTTAGTAATTTTTGGAAAAGAGGAAGGGGTTTTTTTTTTTTAGTCACTAAAGCTTTGGGGCACATGCTTACTTGAGAAAGCTCTTTTTTTCCTACAAAACAAAAAACACAAAAACCCAACATGGACATTAAAAAAAAAAAAAAAACAAACAAACAAACAAATAAACAAACAAACAAACAAACAAACCTTATGGCTTGAAGTTAGCTTTAGCCAGAAACTAAATATTTTCCTCCATGTTTCTGATTTTCTGAGATCACACTAAGGCGTAGCGGAAAAGAGCATATGCATGAGAAAAATCCTTCCTTTTTGTTTCTGATTTGCCGAGATTGTACAGAGTCGCGGGGCAAAGACCATATGCAAAAATGAATGGTATAGATCCGGTAATAAAAAAAACAAAGAGCTAAATAAACCGAAATAAACAGAGAGAAAATAACTAAAAACTACAAATAAACATTGTATATCTCCAGATCTTAAAAATGACGTAGCTAGGGCTACCGGAAACCTTTTTGCATCAAACGAAAGGGGTTCCTCACTAGAACAGATGCTCCTAACACAATAGAGCAATCCTCTCGGCCTGAAAGCCGTCAGTAGCAGTAGATCTAGGAAACGATAGTCGAATGCAGTTCTACTGACTTCAGATTTGGATCACCAATGGATGCGGCCCTCAAATAGCTTCGATACCATGTAGGAATTTAGAGGGTAAGTTCCTTAGACAGAACACCAAAGGACATCGCTCACAAATAGATCACAGATCAATACACCAGTATTGTTGGCGTGGTTAAAACCCTCAAAGAGGGAAACAATCCACGGCCTGAGCCAACGTAGCCACTTCAGGAAATTTATTAATAAAAGAATGAAAATTTACATAAGCTTTTCTCATGAACGGTTACCCTACAAATGACCCTCCATGCTCTTTAAATAGAGATCATGGACCAGTCGAGTGTTAAGCCATGGATCAAATGTCAGTAATACTAAGGAGAGAACGAACCATCAGATCACTACATATCGTGATCGTCGAATTGTAAGTTACAAAAGTACATAGTAAAGAAAAACACTTTACCTAACTCTACACTATACCAAGTTATACTTAACTATTTCCTATGTGTCGGAATATCCAAACAAAAATTCCTCGTAGAGAAATTTAGACTAGTTGAACTGGACCCCCTCCATGCACTGCTCGGCCAGCGCGACCACCAGCACTGGTACCTCATCGGCGTGGCACTTTCTCATAATTTTATCGGCCAGGAGTTGGGTTGCTACGCGCACCCCTTTGTCCTTGATGCTGGAGATGGTGTAGCCCCTCTTCTTCTTCTCCAACTTATATTTTGCCTTCATGGCTTCTGCAAGAGCCAAATTGCTACCTTTTCCGGCTATGGTCGCGGGGTCCTTTCCTTTACAGGGGAGCCAAGAGATATAGTGAATGAGGTATGTTATGATGGGAATAGGCTCCTCCAGCCATAGATACCCATCATGCACCAGGCAGAGCAGCTGCCTGATGATGAAAATGGTGATGGGTGCGCGGTGGAAATGTGGTATCCATAATAAGTGCAGCAACCCGGCCTTTTCCACACCGCGCAGCCATTTCCGCGGCTCTAACGTTATCACCGCCCCTCAGTATTCTGCTTCATTAGATTCGCAGTCTCCAGATGAGGGAACTTCTCACGGTCAGCGAGGTCCCAGTCTTCAAATTTCATGGTTGGCATGTGGCCTAGGTGCGTGCCCTCAAATACAATGCCATCTGGGAGGAGCAAGGTCTGGAGTGAACTCTTCGTTTCGTCCAGGTCCTTTGGCACTTTGGTTTTTCCTTTCTACGAAGGGACATACGTGGGAAGTTTTGTTGCAGAGCGCAATGGTTGGATATCCTCCTCCATGTCTTCTTCTTCTTCTGCTGTGGTGATCAAGGCCTGCAAGTCTTCTTCTTCCTCATCCATTTCTATTGTGACTTCTTTCCCCTTCTCTGCCATGGATAGTTTGTTGTGCTGTAGATTCCTCGGGGACATGCGTACTAGACCTATTTCATGTTTATCCTTCTTGGGACTCACTACTCGCGGTGATTTGGGGATTTCTGTCACTACCTCGATGCCTTCTGGAACATCCTCCACCATTTGGGTCTTTGCGGCCTTGCCGGCGGTTATTTCTTCAATTCCCAACCCATCCTTAGTGGTCGTCATCATATCTAGGTTGTATTTTGTCTCTTGCGAACTTATGGGCTCAATTATCGCTCGGCTCTCAATGCTCTGTTCTCTACTCAAGCGCTTAATTCTCAAATGACCAAGTGTTGTTCACTGGCTAGCCCTTTGAGTTTTATAGCGCCTTTCGAATTTGAATTCGACCGTTCCCCCCAATTTCGGGCCATTAATGCTTTCTTGGTGGCAGATTTTCCCAAATATTTCCCATAACTCGCATCTTAAATGCCCGTCGCCCGCTCCATTTGGCCTCAAATCAAACATCCCATCATGAATAGTGACCCAACGGTCACTTCCCATCCAACCCGCGCGGCAACGCAGCCCTCCATGCATGGTCGCAAACCTTGTGACGTTCTAATTCTGCGTGCATCTGCAATATCGCACAGCTCCCGTGCAGAATATTTTATAGTCCCATGCTCCCTTTCAACTACCTGGAATGCTAAGACTGTTCTTCCTCCAACTAGTTAGGTGGTCGCACTACCCGTGCAAGGCTCCATCCCGTCCCCCACCATGGTTCGCGGAGAATCCTCATCTGTCATTGTGGTGATCGGCACCGTGCACTTTACTACTTGCGACGTGCTACCCTAGTCACTTCGTTTGGCGATATGCGGTCCAAGCCATGGCAACAGACTAACCAGTTCACGACGATAGTCCTCCAACTCATCAATACGATCGTATGCACCTTTCCTTTCCATCCTTGGTTTTTCAACGAGAAATGCTTCCTTTATTTCATTTTCCAGCTTCTTGACCTCTGTGTCCATTAAAGCACTTTTCTCCCTTAGCCATACCCGGTCTTTTTCAAGTTCGCGAAGTCTAAAGTTTCCTCATCGAATTTCTTCCTCAAGTCTTATATGTTTTGTTTCTCGTAGTTGTGTGATTTCTTCGTTCTAGTCTGTGCGAACCGTCGTATCTATGAGTGTTGTTACGCGTGGACTCAGCTTCGAATTCTCCACAAGGATTACAGCCCCTGCTTCATACTTCAGCTTGAAAAGCACTTACGCGGTCAGAGTATTACACATGGTCCTATAAGCCCATACAACTGCTGGTGCGCGCAGGTCCCAGTCGGTGTGTTTCACATGGTGGACCCTGTTCATCACTTCACACAACTTGTCAAAGGCTTCCCCATGTATGGTTTTTGGCGTGCTAGGTTTTATCGTACTTCGTTTTTCGCACACTTGTCCTACCTGCTTATGCTTTTTGTTCCTGTTTCCTATCATGAGAGCGGTGTGCATTCGTGCGGGCTGCGTACCATACGCCTGTACCCATATGGAAAGGTGGGCGTGCAGGATGTTTCGTTCATGATGCTCAGCTTCCATCTGCATCTAAGGCTTCCCATATCATAAGCACATCATCTTTCTGCATTCACGCTAGTCCCCGAAATTCTGTTGTTGCGTACCCCACCATTTTGCAGGCGTTGCGCGCAGTGCCCATTTTAGAGCATCAAACCATTGTTGTTCTGGCACTTCTCTTTCAAATTGGTTTAGGAATTCATCCACCAATGTCAACCCGTCATACATAGGCAGATCCCTTACCTCTGTTGTCACGCAGCGCAATGATCTTACGATTATGTTACAATGTAGCATGGTTACCTCGTGTAACTGGTTCTGCCATCGTTCTGTTTCCTCATCTGAATATGATGTGCAAGAGCTTTCACGCTCCCACAAAATCCTACCATCGGTTGTAGAATTTTCCCAATCCTGTTCCCAAGCAGTTATCTTGTAGATACAATCTAGCTCGTTGTCGTGCACTGGTTTTGTATAGCGCGATCCTTCCGCAGGGTCTAAAGGTACCATTGTGAGCAGTGACTTTTTCTCAAAGACCATTTTGCACTTCTTTAGATTTATCACTCTATTCATATCAGTGGCCCAATCAATTCCTAGTAGCATGGGATAGGGATTGTTGTCATCGACAATCTCTATCACTTCGAAATCTGCAAGCGTGCTCGTACCTTCGATGTCTACCATTATCCCCTGCAATCTTCCTATCAGTAGGATCTTCTATTGGTTTGCCATTCGCAATTGGATAGGAGACTACTACAACATGGGCCTGCCCATGCATTCCCATGTCTGTTTTGGCAGTACATTCATGTCTGTTCCTAGATCCAGAATCACTTGATCCATTTCATACTCTCTGATTTGCGCAGTCAATCTCATTTCCCTACCTGTTCACGATGTTTGCTTTCCGAGCTTTTGGACTACGCATGGTTCTCCTGACCCAATGCACCTAGTGATGAGTTCCTGCAGTCCCTTCATAACCTTGCTATCGCACAACAGCTTCATGCATGTCACCAGGAAGGTGATGAGAATTGAAGGATCCATCCCCAGTTCTAGTTGATTCTTACTACCTGAATTGGAGGCCTCCATAAAGCTCTTCTTAGATTCCATGAATGTCTCCTTCGCGCGCTCCAAATCAAATTCAGGTTCCTTTGTAGGAGCCTTACGAACCCACGCACTTTCTTCAGGCTGCTTACCTTTGTCATCTCCTATCGTGATACCACTTCAAAGCACGATGTTTACATTCGGGTCCTCTTCACGTGGCTCAGACCTCATCATTTGTAGGTTCTAAGTCGGGGGAGGATGAAGTATTCCTTTATTGCGCAACCTTGCTATTAGTGTAGGGCAATCCTCCGTCTCATGATCAAACTGGGTACAATATAAACATGATGGTCTCGTCATATTTGTACAATCACGAGCATAATGCCCTGGCCCTCCGCAATTGTAACAAATCAGCTATCTGCAACCCCTTTCTGGTCCCATTTCACCTCGACCTCGTTCGCGCCCCTGAAATCCAGCGTGCGTCATCCCTGCATTTGGATCGAGGGCTTGCGTTTCGATCTGCACTCTATAGGCAGGAGTTCGATCCATCATTACTTCATAACTTCTACAGGTGTGCTCATCATGGCCTACCGACCTGCAGAAATTACAGAATAATTGTTGGGACGTCTACGTATACTTCTGTAATAGGTGACAGTTATCTGTAGCGTGTTTTCCTCCTATCTAACAAATCGTGCACCATAATGCAGGCACCACGCTCGGTCCTACTTGTGCCTATGGTCTCAATGGCATTGGCCCTCCTGCCGCTAGGTAGTTTGCAAAGACTGGACAATGGTCCTTGTCATGCCCCTAGCCTTTGCATTTTATGCACCATACCTCCTCACGCGCCTCTGGCCAAGTTGTCCTGTCCTGTTTCAAACTCTGCATTTCCAAACACAAATTTTTTAGTTGCACGTGGATTTGTTGGACTCCCAGGCCAGGATCTTGTATTGGGGTCTCGTGCAGTCTCATTGCAATCTCCAAAGCTTCGGCCTGGGTGGATAACTTCTACTATGACAGCGTCATCCTTAGATGCGGCGTTAGTGACGCTACAAACCATGCGCGGTGATGCCCATCTATCAAGGTCATGTTGGCTTCGTGAATCATACTCTTCAGTCTTCGATCCAGCTCCTAGGGAGTCTCGCCTGGAAGTATCGCGATTTCCTTAAATCTGATAATCGACTATGTCTCTGATTTTGGCCTGTTAAATTCCCTATTTAGCGCAGCCAGGATATCTGCGATCCCCATGTTTGGATGGTCATTAGAATTCTTAATTACCATGTTAGTGTGTAATCCTGCAACGCACTTACCAGCGTTGCCTTCTTTATATTGTCATCCACGACTCCTTGTGCTTCCCATACAGCCTTTACTACGAACCAAAATTGGTCCGGATCTTCGTTACCTACTCTTTTGAAGATCAACAATTTTATCGAGCTTGACATATTAAACTGTGGTGGTGGCGGAGGTGGTGTGGGTGGAGATAGTGGGTGACGATGGTGAAACCGGTGGCATGTAGGTGGGGGTGGCACGTGCAGAATTCGCTGCCTTATTAGACTGATTTCACTTCTCAGAGAAACTTTCACGAGCTCTTCCTCACTTTCTCGCCTAGGCAAAATCAAGGGGCTATTTTCTATCTCTATGCTACCTTCGTTTCTATAGATCCTCCCACTTCGCGTAGCCCCAAACATCAATTTATTCGCATAACATACTTTTCACACAGTAGCATTTTAATCCAAGTGTTCAAAGATTTAATATACTTACCTCGCGGCCCTTTGAGGAAGCATCATTCCGCCTCGCTGTAGTTGACAGATGTATCTACCGCAAACTTAGTGATAAACCCTCCAATAATTCGATCGAGCCAATGGTTAGCAGCACACACGACTTATCTTATGATGCTTTTATTTTGCGCACCAATTCTAGAGTCCACACAATTGGTTTGTCGAGCCTACACCTTCCCTAACTATCTGCTAGCTTCGCAATCCACTCATACAACTCAGAGGGGAAGGATGAAAAGAAAATTTCGTGGATTTCCGTATATAAGTAGCACTCTAACCATTATTCCTTGATACTCGTGAATTCCTATTTTCTTGTGCTGCGAACTCGTGAATTTTTCTATCCAACCACCCTTCAATTTCTTTCTTTGTTGGATTCCAGTGACACGACATCAGACATCCCTTATGCAGATCCTGGTCCCAGCAACGGAACCATTTGTTGGCTTGTTGGAGCCTGACCCAGGTTCGGAGGTGATTTAGCCAAACAAATCCCGGTACTACTGGCCCTTTCGGCAACAGCGCGCGGAGCGCAGACTAAGGTCTCACTCGAAGTAGTATGGGAGGGTGCTAGAACCAAGTTTACACACCCTGGAGATGTCTGATGAGTTTCAAGTGGTTCGCGGTTCGACCCTACTACACGCACTTTCCTATACCTCGCAGCCTAAGATACTACCTTCGCGCAGCCCTACTCGAGGGCCGAACGATGTTATCACCCAAGACTATACTAGTAACCTGATATTAGTTGATTAACTTAGCTTACTTGCATGTGTAAATTATACTTAGCAATATAAATCATTCATACAAGTGCGCGCAGTAAATAAACAGTACATTAGCAATTGATATTAAAGATGTAATAACTCAAGAATAGATACACGGAATTCAGATAACACTTCTCTTTATTATTCTCTTCCCTCGGTTACAGAGTCTATTTTTCCCTACGCACTCAGCTGCAGACTCTACTAGGCCTTTGCGCACTCAGCTACAGAGCCTTTTCCTATTCTACGACATAAGACACACTTCGCACTTCCAATTAATCTCTAAGACCCTTCATGCATATTCTCTATTAGATTCCCCTCCTTTTACAACTTAGAGCCTCGCTCTATTTATACAATCCCATGGTCTGCGGACCATGGGCAAGCCAACATTACATTCAAACTTAGAGCAGACAGCCCTATGACTCTAACATACATTTCGTGCCCGCAATTCACGGAGCTTTACAATAATATCATCTCAAAACTTGGGCTTTGAGCCCCAAAACATGTCGTGGGGGGATTCCATGCCCAACAAGTAACTTGTTTCAAATTTGAAGCATTTCATGCTTAAATTATCCTTATTGATCATAATGTGTGAGTGATTCGACTGTATCAATTGTGATGAATCTAGTTCTTCATCATGAACTAAGGCCAATTGTTCAATTAGAACCCGTGACCTCAAGGTTATGAGCCTTGTGAGCTACTAGACTACTCTACTCTGCACTATTGATTGATATCATATGTTCTTCTCTGGATCTCTCAGCGATCTTATAGTAGAACCTAGTCAATTTAGGTATGTGAAATTATGAGTTACTCCTTGTAATCGGTGGAATTTTTGTAATATATTTCCTTTAAAAAAAAACAAAAAAAAGGAAAAAGGTGGAATTCTTTTATATGGAAAACGATAATCTTTCTCCAATTTGTTATAGAGGGACTTGAACCCTCACGATCTATAAAACCAATGTATTTTCCTTCTACTCAAATAAGACTGAACATTCCTTTTATATCGAGACTATGAATTCCTAAGAATTCATTCACTCTTTTTCTTTATGGAAGAGGAAGATCTTCCCCCCTATTGGGTCCCATTCTTTCCCTCCTTTATGGTTGGATAGAAAGGAGTCATCAATCCTTTAGAAGAACTCAAATCTATACAAAGTTTTCCTATATTTTCATCACAAAATATTTCCATATCCAATTGTATCTCTGAATCTAGGGGCACCGACAGAAAAACAAGAAAGAAATTATCCTTGTACCCTCTAAAAACCGTACATGAGAATTTCCCTTCATGTACTCATCATCAATACATTGTTGGGTTCATTATGATAGATGCCTTTTCTCATGGAGATATATTCCTCATTAGGGAAATAGGATGGGAATGGGGCAGGGCCAAGCGATAAGGAAACATGTTTTGATCTTGTTATTTGGAGGTTTGAATCCTTCCATACGAGTAAACAAGATATGGAGATGGTGACTAGTGTTGCAATTTCCATTATCAGGTGATCCCAATATCATGGTATGTTTACCGTGAACCATCCACCTAAGGCATAATAGGCACAAGGAAGGAGCAATAGACTAGACCAACCCACAAAAATGAAATGGTCTGCCGGAAATAAATCAAATAGGAAGGATCATATGCAGTTCATGAGAGGTAGTATGGGATTTGTAGTAGGTGAGCTCTTGAAGAGAAAAAAAAAGAACCGAGGAAGCTAGATCAAGATCATGCTCAACGAATTTATCTAGAGGAATCCAATTCTCTCTATTTCGTTCTTATATAGACCAAAAATCTCGATCCACTGATCTACCTAGAGGGCTACAAATCATCCATCCCCAATTCAAATCCGAGTATCATGTATCATAACATTTAGAATAATTTAATAGAATGATTCAGAAAAAGTCATATGGTAATTTGTTTTGACTAAATCGCACCATGTATTTTCTCATAAATGAAGAGGTTATTCTCATGAACGAGGGGCCATATAAGGATGGCAATGAGAGAGAGAAAAACAAGAATATGAGTGTTGATAAGAGAAACGAGAAAATATTTGGTTCTTAATATTCTCTATTTTTCTGTTATTCCTTCAATAGAGATTGAAATTGGATCATGAAAATGAAAGAATGGATTTAATTATTTTTTCTTACTCGGGAAAAAAAATGAAGCTTTAAGAAAAATTGTTTTTTATGATCAAAAAAAAGTTTGAGCATGATATCCACCATGGAAAAAAAACCTGTCTATAAAAAAATCTATACAACCCAACTTTAGCATAATCAGTCTACTATAACTAGCCCTTTGGGATACATATTTCCCTATGTGAAATCCTTTATAGCAAATTTTGCACATATAAATAAGATGGAATTACAGTTTATCTCTTTTTTACTCTAAGAGAGAGGAGACCCCACCTACCATATTTGCTAAGATTTCATTTTTAACTTCTTTATTCCTTGTTTTCCAAGGGAACTTATCAAATATTACAATGGGTTTATATTTTGTAGGTAGGTGTCTCAACAATATCAATCCATGATAAGCATCAAAACTCTTACCCCATGATACAACTTATATTGCTTATATTAAAAAAAACATAAAGATTAAGTAAACTATAACTTTATTTTAAATTATTATTAATAATCAATATATGAGTTAAACATATATACACTTCAAAAAGCATGTAACATTGCTCTTAACCATGGGGATTCACCCCCACTTTACCATGGAAATTCTTAACTTGTAAATAACTTTTGTTACAATACCATAGGCCAATTCCATGGCTTACCAATACCACATGATGATATGAAATTTTCTTTAATTTATTAATTTAATATAAATTAACTAAAAGAACATAACTAACTTGGAAATAAATCTTAACCATTCACCTATGACTATTACTATGAATATTCCCGACAAATTCTATGTAAACTATTACTATGAATATTAACACATAATTAGTGATATATTATACCCTTTAACAATTTATAAAATTATTTCAAAGTATTTACTTTTAAGAATTAAATATTGGTGAGTTGTTTCATAGTCCCAAAGAAGAAGGACTCTAGCAATGGACTTGCCTATTGACCACTATTAGTTTAGCATTGACCAATGCAACTTATAACATTTAATTTTGACAAATAAATATTTATTTTTCAATATTATTAAAAAAAACAATTTTTCAAACATTTGATTAAACCCCTTTGCACAATAAAATGTCATGTGGATAATTGCCTCACATATTTTATGCCATAATTTATGGATTTGGTTGCAATATTCACTTTATTAGCTCTTGCCAAAGCAAGACTATATGATTCAAATTTTATGCAATTTTTTATAAAACTTAATTTATAACTTGACACTTGTTTATAATGGCATGAAATGATACTCCATGATTAAGGACTAGATTTTGAAACACCATTTGAAATAAGCATATTATATGAGTTAAATACATCCTTAACCATTCAAAAAAAAAGCTATATAGTCACATTTTCATTTAAATTTTCATATAATCTCCATAAATTTATAATTTTTCCTCTAAAAGTAAATCATCTTAGATCCATGTTAACTTCAGATCTACCAAGGGCAGAGAGGGTTTCCCGCGTCAAGGACTGGTGGGAAACCTACTGTGAGCAGAAGGATGAAAGTACGCCCTCACTGTTTTCAGCCGCACCCACTTGGAATTCGTTCCGGGACACCATCAACGAGCAGTACTACCCTATCGGGAGATATGAGGATAAATACATAAAGTGGACCACGCTTCGGTAGGGAAGGGACCAAGACATGTTGGAGTTTACCAATGTTTTACATACCCTTCACCTGAATTTGGGTATCAATGATTATGATAAACATTTGGTACTAAAGTACCACGGCTACCTACACAGGTACATCCAGGATGAGATGGAGTTCCTAGACATCTCCTCACTCGGCATGACATACCGATACGCTGTCAAGATCAAGAAAAAGCTTAAATAGTAAAAGTGACACTTTGGATTTGCTAATCTGAAGCAAAGGAAAGGTGCCTCCAAACCATAGAACAAAGGATAAAGCCAAGGTGGAGCGGCCAGGGACAACCTACCAAAGCCACAAGAAAATAATAACAATAATAAGCGGAAGAAGGACATGGGAAAGTAGTGTGAGTTCCATAAGAGCTCCATTCAAAACACAAGTGAGTGTCAAGCCAAGTAGACACTGGTGGCTAAGCTGAAGGCTTTTGAATCAGATGCATGTTTCAACTCTGAGTTAGAACCCGACAAGGGGAATGACAAAGGAAAGAAGATTATCGATGCGGAGCCCAATGCCATTGTTGCCACCACAAATATCTAGGAGGAACCTGAAGATCCAGAGGAGGAGAAGTGCCTCTTCCACTCCCAGATGTGGGTAAAGGGTTCCCCGCTACAGTTCATTGTCGATAGCGGGAGCCAAAAGAACCTCATTTCAGCAGAGGTCGTGAAGCGACTAGTCTTACCAAACACAACACACCCACAACTGTACAGCATCGGGTGGCTTCACCAACGACGGGATCTTCACGTTGGCCAATAGTGTCGCCTTCCATACAGCATCAAGCCCTTCACAGATAAGGTATTATGTGACGTTTCTCCTCTTGATTTTTGTGATGTATTATTAGGCCAACCGTACTTGTGGAAGAGACATGTTGTGTATGAGTCAAGGCCTCACGTTGCTATTGTTACCTTGGGAAATAAGTTGTATAGGATACCGGAGGTAGCATTTCCTATCGCCATCTCTTTGGTTACCTCAAAACAATGCAGTAACCTCATTTCCAAAACTGGGAAATTTGTTTTCCTGATGATATGCACTCAGGGAAAGAAGAAGACGATGGCCACGACCTCCAGACAGAGCCCCTCTGTACGACAACAACAAATGGACAAGGTCGTGGAGGAGTACGAGGACATCTTCACCTCCCCTGCAGGGGTACCTCTACACTGTCATGTCAAGCACGCCATCAATCTAACCCCAAGTCTGTCATTTCCCAATGGACCAATCTATTGGCGCTTTGTTCTGGAGAATGACGAAATCAAGAGGTAGATTCAGGAGCAGCTGCAGAAAGGTCACATCCGACTGAGTTCATCGTCCTGTGGGAGCCCGATCATGTTGGTATAGAAGAAGGGTGGGACTTGGAGACTCTGTATTGACTATTAGGCATTGAACAAGATCACAGTCCAGAATAGGTACCTAATCCCCCAGATTGATGACATTTTGGACCAAATCAAGGGGGGGAAATATTTCAATAAGATCGACTTGAAATCCAGATATCACCAGTTACCAATTGAACCCTCTGATGTGTGGAAGACTGCCTTCAAATCCAAGGAGGGCCTTTTCGAATGGCTGGTTATGCCTTTCGGGTTGACGAATGCTCCTGCAATCTTCGTGAGGTTGATGGATGGCATATTGCGGTCATTCACCAATCATTTGTAGTGGTATACTTGGATGACATCCTGATCTTCAACCAGAGTTGGGAAGAGCACATCCACCACATCCGACAAGTTCTCCAAACATTGCACCAACACAAGGTGTGTGCCAATTTGGAGAAATGCACTTTTTGCATGACCCAGGTTCAGTATCTGGGATACGTTATTGATGAACGGGGGGTGCATGATCCAAGTCATTCGGGATTGGCTAGCTGCAACCACTTTGGCAAAGCTCTGTAGCTTTCTGGGTCTTGCCAATTTCTACTGTAGGTTCATGTTTAGGTTCTCTCATATCACTTGGCCCTTGAGTCAAGTCACCAAGGGAGGAGAGAAATCAAAATTCTTTTAGTTTGGATCCCAACAGAAGGTGTTCACAGAGTTGAAACATCGCCTCTTCTCTGCACCAGTGCTCACATTATCAGACTTGCAACAACCATTTGAGATCCAGACAAATGCCTTTGACTATGCTATTGGGGCAGTCCTTACTCAACAGGGGCATCCAGTGGCATATCACAGTGAGAGACTTTCAAACACAGTCTGGAAGTATCCCACTTATGAAAAAGAGATGTATTCCATTGTGTAGGCTTGCCAATAGTGGAAGCGTTACATTTTTGGGAAGGAAACGCTCATCCACACAAACCACTGACCCCTGCAGTTCATACAGAGGCAAGGGAAGTTGTACAATGATCGCAATTAGAAGTGTATGACATACCTGCAATAGTTTCATTTGAATATCAAGTATAAGAAGGACACCACCAATAATTTTGCAAACTTCCTCAGTCAACCACTAATCATGGCGTTAACCACCGTGCTCAACTCTTGTGGGCACGAGACTTCAAATTGGCCACTTCTCTGTAAAAGTGACCCAAAACTTGGCCACACATACCAGACGCTCTTAGAGGGTCAACAAGTTCCAAATTTTCACCTACAGGATGCAGTGTTATGCCACTTGGGACACCTTTTTGTTCTTTCAAGAGAGCGTGCCAAGATGATTTTGGAATCACACTATAGTCGGGTCAGTAGGCATTTCGAGGTCAAGAAAACAGTGGCAGTACTGCAAATGTATTTCTATTTGCTAAATCTTCGACATGATGTCGGGAAGTACATCAGATCATGCACTGCCTTCGTCATTGCCAAACTAAACATCAAGAAGCAAGGCCTCTATACGCCACTGCCTACCACTAGTCGACCTTGGAAATCCATCTCCATGGATTACATGTCGAGCCTTCCTTCTACTAAGCATGGCAACAACTATGTTTTTGTGGTCGTCGATTGATTCTCAAAGATGGCCATTATGGCGGCCTGCATGAAGAATATCACAGTAGAAGCCACTGCTAAACTCTTCTTTGAATGAGCATGGGTACACTTTGGGATCCCACCATCTATCATCTCAGATCCGGAAAATAGGGTCCTCAATACATTTTTGTCTAGTTTTTCATCGATGCTGGACACCAAGCTCACTAAGTCCACAGTTTTCCATCCCAAAACTGATGGCCAGACAGAGGTCATCAACATGATGATCGTACACATTCTGCGCATGTACAACTCAAATCATCAACGCACATGGGATGAGAGCCTCCCCTATGTCCAACACAACTATAACTAGGCTCTCCTTAGCTCGACTGGCCACAACCCTTTTCAGGTGGGCTTGGGATTCCAGCCAATATGTCCCATTGATGTAGTCATACCATTGACAGCTACTCGTGTAGATTCGACTCATGTCCAGTTCGAAGCCAACAAGGCAAACAACTTCATTGAGCACATTCAGCACATCCGCCAGTAGATCCACGAAATTCTGGAGAAATCAAATTCCATGTACAAGCAGCGACATGATCAACATCGGGTGCCACAGATGTTTCAGGTGGGCAACAAAGCCTGGTTGCATTTGCAGAAGGAACGCCTTACTAGAGCTATCGGAAACTCAAACCACTCTGATATGGTCCTTACACCATTACCAAGGTTGTGGGAAACAATTCATTTGAGCTCAGCATTCCCCCATTGTTAAATTGGCAACTAGGGCCAAACTCCATGAAGGTCGGCTTATTTATGGCAGCTGATATTTTTATTGGATCCCTCTCATCGAGAGGTGTAGGATTGATCCAAAGATCATCCGATTCCAATAAGTATTTATGGAGATATGAATTTATTTTGTTTATGTAATTATAGTCAAGCCGACCAGCACATATGTAGGCTCTAGAAGCCCAACCGACGTGTCTATTCAACCTCTACATTTTTAGTATAAATAGATGAGGATTTTATGTCAGTTAAAACACACATTCTTGAGTGATCTCCTCCTCTCCACGTCTTGGGTTTTTGGAGAAGGAGTGATACACCAAGAGTGATATGTTGGCCTTATGAAAATGCCCTAGCCGCAGTACAACGCAATCATGGTAAAACGTTGGTCATGGTAAAATGCTGGTCATGGTAAAACACTGTTATACACTATCAAGGATGCACCGCGAAGCACATGGCTGATTGGACTTTGGATGCCTGAGTAATCCATATATTCATCTCCGCGTACTTCTCTCTGTCTGTATATCTGATCATATTTTCAAATAAGCAAATTTTCATGAAGGTTCTGCGGTGTATGTGCTGGAGCAATTATTCTTACAACTGTAGCACAATCCGCAGACAGTTATCTGTTGAAGCAGCGCCCAGACCAAGAGTCGCTCACAGGTGACAGAGGAACAGAACTCGGGTTTCATCTTTGGAATCCACGTACAGGTATACATGGAACGTTGTTAGCACACAGGCCCTAGATCTGGCACCACAATGGAGATATATATATATACGCAGGAGCTGGCAGCATGGTTTAAGATTCTATGCAGGCAATGAAGACACATACGTTGGGTTATGAATCCGCAGGAAAATGGAGACAACCCTATCCGCAGTAAATAGAGACACCCTATACGTAGGCCATGGAGACGTATCAGGTGCAGTGATCTATGAATTGAGTCAAGGCATGAAGCCACCATCCAGGCATGAAACCGCAGAAGAAAATGCCGCAGTCATAAGGAACAATTGAATAGCGTAGGCCTGTTCATGGTGAGACCTATACGCTATACATGAAGACATATAAAACGCAGTTTATATATAGCTACAGGGTAAGCCGTAGTAGGGAACCGAAGTCAAATATAAGGGTGCCAGACATATACCCTGTCATCTTTGAGGGGCAGCAATGTTGATATATCAGTCATATGGTCTCACTGTAATCTTCACATGTCTCGACATTACAGTGTGGAACACTCAGCTTCCCAACAGCCCTAGATCATGTACATCAATGCATTCGTTACAGCAATTACTCCATACACTGTCAATAGATAAGTCTTGGCATTTATTTATAGAGATACTATATCAGTCATATGTTCTCAGTCATATGCTGTCATAAATTCATAACACGTAGGGTCCATACGCAGTCATGAAGATACCCTTACACATAGTTCATATATACGATGTTCAATGTTGCTCATGTTATTACACGTTGTTCATATGTCATGCACAGAGATATCCATATGCAGTCATAACAACAATCAAGGTATGGGGCCGTTGTAAATTCCTATAGCCGCAGTCATGCACTCACAATGACAAGGATCATGAGCAATGATGGTTACAGTATCAACATAATGAGAATGATAAGAATGATATGTCTCCGATCATGATGGGCATGGGCAGCAAGATGATGCTAAGAGTAGATGAGAGCAGCTTAGTCATAGGGTTGCATGATGATAGAGGATGCAACATAAAAGGCAGCAAGATAATTAATAAGATCATGGACATGGGAAACATGATGATAATCATGATTAGTGCAGCATGGTGTAGTATGCAGTGGTGCAGCAAGAGAACCAGATGCAGCACGATGATAGGTGAAGGAGTCACCTTGGAGGATCAGTTGAAGCAGAATGTCTTCAACTGATCTCATTGTTATAGGAGATGATCTATGCTCAGATCTAGACAAGTCAAAGTGTTGACTTCTGTTGTAAATGTACTCTCTCTTTCTTTCTCTGCTGAACTTTGAAGATAAAAGAAGATTTGATCAAAGGGTTTCCCCACACATTGTGGGGTTTGTCCCTGGCTCGCGCCATATCTTGTGTCCTCTTGCCTTGGCTTGTCTTCTGCGTTTTATATTTATGTTCTATCTGCAGTTTATCATAATGTTGATGTGATTGCTAACTGTGAAAATTTAAATAAATTTCTCTAGCATAGAACATACCCAAAACTTAACACCCATTCCTTGACTTGTACCAGTGTTCAATGTGGACTGCCTTCGACCATACTTCCCACCATTGTTAGACACATCAGACATTGCAAAATAGCTCACACCTACAAAGTTAAATCCAAACTGCATGGAAAAAGCCACAAATTATCGAATCATGGACACACAAATCAAGAACACCCGACAGCAAAGGATCCAACTATATTGAGTTGTCAAAGCATGCCAACTCCTTCACCAGGGCAAGTGGTTCACCAAGGACCAAGTTCAACATAAGTTTCCTCATCTCATGGAGGAACTCAACGGAATGGGGACCATTTCTTCCTAAGGGCAGAGGAATGATCCAGGTGGATATTGGTAGCCATCGGCCTATTCCACTTAGACCCCCACCATTGTTTCTTTCAGTTTTTCAGTTTTCTTAATTGTGCCACAATTTACTATTTTTGGCAATTTTTTGGGTCCTCAACATTCAGAGCCGTTTTGAGGCCCTAAATGATGTTTTTTTAGAAAATATATGACGATAAATATGAGTTTTCAGCTAGATATTTGTTGTCAAAAGTTGTATTCCTCAGATAGATCTTTCTATCGAGGTATCATATGTGTCAAATAGAGATTGTATGCCAAAGTTACGACCCCTGAAAGTTGATGTACCAATTTACCCCAATGGAGCCTATAGTTTGGTGTTTCGTCTCCTAGGGTTGGGTTTTTGGATGTTTCAGGGTTTTCAATTGTTTCTAAATAATAAATAGGCCCTCAAGCTTCATTGTAATACAATTCAGAGGCATGTAGCTTCCACATCTCTTCTCAGAGATAAGCCACCATTGCCCGAGCTAGTTTATTTCCATTCTATATCTAAGCATATTTAAGTTCTTTGAAGTTAATGAAATGAAGTTCTATTTCTGTTGCATCTTTGTGTTTATGGTTATATCTTAAATTTGTTGTGTTCCTATTTAAATTCGAATCAGTGAATCTCTTACTCTAGTCCTGTTCAGTTCTGAGGCTCCAACCTCTTGGGCTCCAACCCAACCTTGGTATAAACTGGTATGTTGCTACACTCTATTCAGCTGAGGTTCTCTCACTCCTACTCTCCTACTCCCGGGGATCCTTTATATATCAGACCCATGACTCTGTCGATGGCCGACAGCCGATCCTCCACTGCTCTGATGGACTGGATGCGATATGGTATTAAACCATAGTTAATATGCCCGTCGGGTCCACAGCCTATCACAGTCGGTGCTTCCAATGTGGCAAGGTCTTACGACTTGTGATATGCGACGGATGCGATCATAGATTAAGTCATATTTTTAATGTGCGGTGGGTCCGCGTGGATATGCTTCGCAGTCGGGAGTTGCCCCTGGCAGAGTTCTGATGTGATATCGCTATTGGCGATCACAATGGACCGCTTGACATATTGTAGCTCCCACTTCCGAAGTACCAATGCGATACTCACTATCGGCGATTGAAAGTCGCACAGGGTCAGGGCTCAATGTTAACGTATACCCCTCATAGTGATGCGATGTGCCGAACCCGATACAACTCAACACTCCCATGTATAGAGTTTCAAGTCCGCAATCCGCATCCGATAGTGTATTTTCCCTAGAGCCAAGTCTTCCGCCTCCGATAGTGTTAAGCCTATGTATATGGGCTTTCTGTCCGCCGATAGTGTTAAGGCATGCATACATGGGTTTTACGGGTCCGATAGTATATATATATATATATATATATATATATATATATATATATATATATATATATATATGGTTTTGTGCCTCTGATAGTGTAAAAAACACATATGTATGATATATGCTCCTCCGTCTATATCTTCATGCATATAATTATTTTGTGGCCCGATAGCTCCCGATAATATAAATGCACCCATTGCTCCTCTGATGGCTCTGTCTGCTTCCTTATAGCTCTACTTGTTCCTCTGTTGCTGTGATGGCTGTCTGCGTCCTCTGTTTTGCTCCTCTTGGCTCCTTTTACTCCTCGAATATTGCCATATTAACATCAATGAGAATATGTGTCCAACAATCTCCCCCTTTGTTATTGATGGCAATATTCCTCTGCTCTCCCCCTTTGACATCAATGGCAAAGGAATGCATATGGACTCCCCCTGTCAAACTGCTCCCCCTGTCTTGCTACATCTTTATGAATGAACTTGAGTGATGATAAAGAAATAACCTCCATCTTTTGATGCAAATGTTCGCATGCTTCTTGAGGAAGAGGTTTTGTGAAAATATCAGCTATATGCTCCTTAGTATTGATATATTCTAGGACGATGTTTTGTTCAGCGACTTGCTCATGGAGGAAATGATACTTGATTGGTATGTGTTTGGTTCTTGAGTGCATCACTAGATTTTTGCTGAGATTGATAGCACTTGTGTTGTCACAATAGACGGTAATTAGTTGATCTGTACATATGTCAACATCTTTTAGAGCTTCCTTCATCCACAGTATCTGAGTACAGCAGTTTGCTGCAGCAATATACTCGACTTCGTCTGTGGATAATGATATGGATGATTGTTTTTTGCTGAGCCAAGATACTAAACAGTCTCCTAGGAAGAACACATTTCCACTAGTACTTTTCCGATCATCTATACTTCCAGCCCAATGCGCATCAGTGTATGCAATGACAATCAGTGTTGAGCTCTTTGGGTCTCAAAGACCGAAATCAGAAGTTCCTTTCAGGTATCTGAGAATTCTTTTTACATCTAATAAATGGGATTGTTTGGGAGCAGATTGAAATCTTCCCACCATTCCTACTGCCTGCATTATGTCTGGTCTTGTAGCTGTTAATTATAGAAGAAATCCAATCATTGTCCTATAATGAGTTGCATCTACTAGAGGGGAGTCATCATCTTTGCTCAATTTGTAGTTTGTGGTCATAGGTGTGCTCATGGGTGCACAGTCCTCCATTCCATATCTTTTGAGCATGTCTTTTAGATATTTGGTCTGAGATATATATAGTCTTGCTCTGTTTTGAGATACTTGAAGTCCAAGGAAGTGAGACAGCTCTCCTATCATTGACATCTCAAACTCTTTTGACATGTTTTGAGAAAATTCATGGCTCATTTCATCATTATTGCTAGCCAAGATCAGATCATCGACATAAACAAGAGTAACTAATAACTAACCTTCATCTGTCTTTATGTATAGATTACTTCCAGCCACTCCCTTTTTGAAACCTTGTTGTTGTAGATAGTGATCCAATCTTGCATACCAAGCTCTAGGAGCTTGTTTCAACCCATATAAAGCCTTTTTTAACTTACAGACAATTCTTTCCTTCTGTTAGATCAAAACCTTATGGCTGCTCCATGTAGACTTCTTCCTTGAGTTCTCCATTTAGAAATGCTGATTTCACGTCCATTTGAAAGATTTTGAATCCTTTTGAGCAAGCAAATGCCAAGAACATCCTGATAGCTTCCATACGGGCTACTGGTGCAAATGTCTCTTCAAAATCAATTCCTTCAATTTGTGAATAGCCTTTGCAGACAAGCCTTGCCTTGTTTCTAATAACCTGTCCTTCCTCGTTCATTTTATTTTTAAACACCCATTTGGTTCCTATTATGTTTTTGTCCTTTGGACGAGGTACCAGCTCCAATGTCTTGTTCTTCTCAATTTGGGACATTTCTTCTTCCATGGCTTTTACCCAATGAGGATCCTTACTTGCTTCTGCAAATGTTTCTGGTTCTATCATAGATAGAAGGGCAATGACTTTTCTCTTGGGTGTAATTGTTATCCTTCTTCAGGTCTGCACACCTTCATCTCTATCGCCAATAATCTGCTCTTCTAGATGATCTCTTTGGACAAACTTCATCTTTGAAGGGGTATGAGGTGGTTCTTTCTCCTCTTCTTCTTCCTCATCTATTTCCTCTTCTTTAGGTTCTTCTTCTTTAGGTCCTTCTTCTTCAATGAAAAATCATCTTCATATTCTTCAATTTCTTTTTCTAGAAGTAGTTCATCAACCTTTACATCAATGCTTTCCACTATTTTCTTCAGTCGAAAATTGTAGCACTTGTAAGCCTTGCTCCTTGTAGAGTATCCAAGAAATATCCCTTCATCAACCCGAGAATCAAACTTTCCTGGTGAACCATCATTGATTTTTATGAAGCACTTGCTTCCAAAGATCTTGAAGTACTTTACTGAAGCTGGTCTTCCTTTCCATAACTCATGAGCTGTTTTTTCACAGTTTGGTCTCAATTGAGTTCGATTTAATGTATAGACAGCCGTCCCTACTGCTTCTCTCCAGAATTTCGACTACAAGTCTGCTGCTAGTAACATTGTTCTTGCCATTTCTTGCACTGTTCGGTTTCTTCTTACAACTACCCCATTTCGCTTAGGTGTTCTGGTAGCAGAGAATTCCCTTTTAATTCCATGAAAATTACAGAAATTACTAAACTTGTTTGATGTGAATTCTCCCCCTCTGTCTATTCTAAGGCACTTAATTTTTTAATCTTTTTCATTCTCTACAAGGGCTTTTAGATTCTTAAAACTTTCAAAAGTTTCAAATTTATACTTTATAAAATATGTCCACATCATTCTAGTATAGTCATCAACAAATAACACAAAGTACCTTTCTCCTTGGAGTGCCTAATTTATAGTTGGTCCACATAGATCAGCACGGATGATCTCCAAGGGCTTTGATGTAGAGAGCTCCTTTGTCTTGTGGCTGGTTCTGGTTTTCTTTCCATGTTGACATGGACCACATACTCCTTGATTTGGTTTTAACAGCCTTGGGATGTCTCGTACAGCTTTGATCTTGCTGATATTGATCAGATTTTCGAAGCTTGTATGTCCAAGTCGCCTGTGCCACAGCCAACTCTCATCTGTTTGACTCAAGTAGCATTTATTTTCTTGAATCTTGTTCAGAATGTAAATGTTGTCTGATGTTCTCACCCCTTTTACCACAAGTTCCCCTGAAGCAGAGTTCCTTATTTCACACTCTTTGGTGCTGAAAACAACCTTATGTCCTTGATCACAGATTTGGCTAACACTCAGGAGGTTGTGTTTGAGTCCGTCAACTAGCAAAGCATCTTGAGCTTTTCCTTTTCCATTGATCAGAGTAACTGTTCCTTTTCCTGCAATTCTCCCAGATCTGCTTCCAAAGGACACATTCCCTTTCTTTTTGCTCAGTGAGACAAACTTCCTTCTATCTCTTGTCATGTGTCTGGAGCACCCACTATCCACAAACCAATGGTTTCCATTATTTTGAGCATATAGAGCCAGGTCGCATTTATCAATGCTGGAGTTCTTGCTACTCGTCTTTCTTCCTTTGAGTGGACAGTCTTGTTCATAGTGTCCATTCTTGTAGCAGAAACAGCAAATTAGATCAAATTTGGTCAAGGGATCAAATGAATTGAAGGTTTTGATTTGTCCCTACCTTTTGGGGGCATATGAGTTGATTATTCGGTCCTTTAGCTTTGTCTTTTCACTTCTGCGAGCCATACAATGTCTGGCTTGATGATCGAAGTTTTTACAGTGAAAGCAGTGTCCAAGAAATATGGTTTTGTACTTGTTGAAGCAACCACAGTTTGAGTCAATTTCCTTCCTGGGAATTACTCCTCCCTCGTTCTTTGGATTTGCGATGGGCCCTTGGTGGAGTACAGGTTTTTATTTGTTGTAGTGTCCATGATTCGACTCCACATTCTTCTTTGGGGTAATTCTCTCTTCATTCTTGGGATCTGGGATGCACTTTTGATAACATACTTTTTCATATTTTGGATTGCAGGAAAGTGCATCGGCATAGCTTTTCGCACTATTCTTAGTGCTTGAGGATTCTCCTTTGAAACCTATTCCAGACTTGTCATGTTGAGATTTTTGATTTTTCATAATAGTCTCAAGTATTTGAGAGCTTTTACAGCCCTTTTTAATTTGCTCCTACTCCTTTCTTAGAGACACTATTTCAGCCTCACGTTCTTCGCAAGTCTCTTCTTTTTCTTTAAGCTTTGCTTCCAAGAGATCTTCTCTCCTTCTTATTTCCTCGTTTTCCACTTTGAGAGAAATGATTTTGTTCTGTAATTTCTCATTTTCCTCAATGGCGCTTATTAACAGTTCATCTACATTTCCTTCCAACCCTGAGTCATCATCATTTGCGAGTGCCATGAATAATGTTTCTTGGCTTTCATCATGATCACTTTCCTCATTTGATTTCTTTTTGATGACCATAAACTCATCCTCATTAGACTCATCTTGCTTGGAGAAGAAGTTTTTCTTATTGAACCCTTTCTTTTTGTGTGCCATTCTTTTAGAATTTCCTTCATCATCACTATCATGTTTATGAGGACATCTTGCTACATAATGACCTATTTTACCACATTTAAAACAGATAAGAGGATACTTGCCTTTAAGCTTCAATCCTCTCTTAAAGCTTTCGTACAAATTGAGCCAATTCGGATTCCACATCTGACTCATCACTACAGTCATTCCTTTCTTTCCCCTTTTTTGACTTTGAGGCCTTGAATGTTGCACCTTTGGAGCTTGGGCCACCTTTCCTCATTTCATAGGTAGTGAGAATTCCATGGAGTTCATCCAGTTTGAGGGTATCTAGATCTTTTGTTTCTTCTATAGCGCTTATTTTGGAGTCAAATCTGTCTAGAAGAGACCTTAATACCTTTTGAACAATGGTACTTTCTTCAATTTTTTCGTCCAATCGTTTCAAGGAATTTACCACTTCAGCTACTCAGAGGAGGTATGCTGCAATATCTTCTTCTTCTTCCATCCTCAAACTTTCAAATTGTCTTCTGTGAGTTTGAAGATTTGCCTTTTTGACTTTTGAGTCTCCATCGTACAAGCCAACTAGCTTCTCCCACATTTCTTTGGCAAAGGTGCAGTGCATGGCTTTTGTAAACTTGGAATCAGTGATTCCACTAGTGATGGAGTTCAAGGCCTTTGCATTTTCAATGTAGGTTTTCCTCTCGTCTGGGTTTGTTGGAAGAGTGGAAGTCGTTTGGTATTCATTTTGAACAAAATGCCAGACTTCAGGTCCAAGGGACATTAAGTAGTAGGTCATTCTTTTCTTCCAGAAACCAAAGTTAGTGCCATCGAACAAAGGAGGTCTTCCTAATGCTTCATGATTTCTCATCACGGCTGCAGATCCTTCTTCAAGCTGTTAGGCTAGTATGAAGAAGCCTGCTTTGATACCAATTGTTGGAAATACTAGGGGGGGTGAATCAATATTTCTTATTTTTTTTTTTTAATTGTTCTATTGATTGCCAAAAGCATATATAGATATGTATATGTATACACAGAACACAGAAATCAACAGCTGGAATTAATGCTTTTATTAAAAACTCAAGACAGTGCAATGAAATAAATACAATATAAGTATATATCTGATTGTGAATAGTTGCCAACCTCCAACTTGGACTTTAGTGAGGCTCCAACCTCCAGAGCACCAACTCTATTTTGCAGTGGATCTACACTTAGGAGCACCTACCCCCAATGACTTCAGTCCTGTTCAATTCTGAGGCTCCAACCCAACCTTGGTATAAATCGGTATGCTGCTACATTCTATTCAGCTGAGGTTCTCTCACTCCTACTCTCGTACCTCTACTGCTTTTGCTGCCTCTACAACCTCCGTTGCTTCTGCTGCCTCTTCTGCCTCTGCTGTTTCTGCTACCTCACACTCTAGTTCTTCACCACAACAACAGCCCCAACGGTTCTCTATCTTTATTGTTTTATACATTCCCATGCCTTTGTCCATTCGTTTCCGCTTACACCACCTCTTAGGTTTCCTCCTCGGTCGCTGCGGCTTTCTCTGCGTTGTGCAGGTTCACTGACTTTCTAGGGATACGTAGATTCATTAGACTAGTCCAAACGATCCACAGAGAATACATCCTATCGGTTTACCGTAACAATGCTCCTTTTGGCAATGATTGCGGCATACACAAAGTTCTTTCAATTAAATAGAGATGTTTTGTCCCGATTGCAATCATAATTACCATGGTTCACCCATTTTCTCTGACGTTCATCCTTCTGAACCGTCGGAACAGCCATCGTAAGCCTTTCAGCTTAAAACACCCCGCGCAAGCCAAGCATTCCATTACACAGAGAATATGAGAAAAAACAGTCAAACAGACTAAAAGGTGGAGTTCAGGAAATATAACAATCGCACCTATTCCTGTATCGGGTCCGTGCTTAAATCGCAATCGGCAATTCGTGATTCCCGGGGGTCCTTTATATATCGGACCCATGACTCTGCCGATGGCCGGCGGCCAATCCTCCACTACTCCAATGGACTGAATGCGATATGGTATTAAACCATAGTTAATATGCCCGTCAAGTCCACAGCCTATCGCAATCGGTGCTTCCGATGTGGTAAGGTTTTACGGCTTGTGATATGCGACGAATGCGATCATAGATTAAGTCATATTTGTAATGTGTGGCGGGTCCGCATGGATATGCATCGCAGTCGAGAGTTGCCCCTGGCGAATTTCCGATGAGATATTGCTATCGGCGATTGCAATGGACTGCTTGACATATTGTAGCTCCCACTTCCAAAGTGCTGAAGCGATACTCGCTATCGGCGATCGAAAGTCGCACAGGGTCAGGGCTCGATGTTAACGTAGACCCCTCATAGCGATGTGATGTGCCGAATCCGATACAACTCAACACTCCCATGTATAGAGTTTCAAGTCCGCAATCCACCTCCGATAGTGTATTTACCCTAGAGCCAAGTCTTCCGCCTCCGATAGTGTATTTGCCTTGGAGCCAAGTCTTTCGCCTCCGATAGTGTATTTGCCTTGGAGCCAAGTCTTCCGCCTCCAATAGTGTTAGGCCTATGTATATGGGCTTTTTGTCTGCCGATAGTGTTAAGGCATGCATACATGGGTTTTATGGGCCCGATAGTATATATATATATATATATATATATATATATATATATATATATATATATATATATATATATATATATATATATATATATATATATATATATATATATATATATATATATATATATATATATAGATATAGATATATATATATCTATATATATATATATATATATATATAGATAGATATAAGGTTTTGTGCCTCCGATAGTGTAAAAAACACATATGTATGATATATGCTCCTCCGCCTGTATCTTCATGCATATAATTATTTTGTGGCCCAATAGCTCCCGATAATGTAAATGCACCCATTGCTCCTCTGATGGCTCTGTCTGCTTCCTTATAGCTCTACTTGTTCCTCTATTGCTGCGATGGTTGTCTGTGTCCTCTGTTCTGCTCCTCTTGGCTCCTTTTGCTCCTCGAATATTGCCATATTGACATCAATGACAAACTGTGTCCAACATGGAAGACATCAAACGTGATAAGATAAACCAATGAGTGTGCTTAAATAGACACGATGTCAAGCTAGCTCATTTAAAGAGCCACCTTTATTGTGAACTTGACCCTCTAGTGCCTTTGGGCTACAACACCAAAGGCCCAACTCCTATCGCTTTCTCAAACTATTGATATTCTGGAATGTTAACTCACAATTTTTTGTATTACATTACTGTAGCGAATAAGTTAATTTTGTTTAAAATGTTAGTATTTTGGACAAGTTACTTAATCAATAGGTGGTTAAAAATATTTGTTTCTCATTGGGCAGATTGAAACCACATATTGTGAACTTTGTTTAAGTTGGATGGTTGTCTGATGTACTTGGATATTATGACATAATATATATATATATATATATATATATATATATATAGTTCAACTAGTTCATGAGGAGAATTGAATGAGCGACCTTTTCCTAGGAAGTTCCTTAACAATACACCCATTCATCATCAATTCACAACCTCTTGAGAAAAATTATTTAATAATATTAATATAGTAATACTAATAAAATTTAAACCCATGGGGCTTTGGATTAATGGTGAATGGGTGCATTGTTAAGTCACTCTAGGTGAAAAGGTCATTGGTTCAAATCCTTTGTGAGTGTTTCTACATCCCTCTTGGTGCTTGGTAGTCACATTAGAAAATAATACCATGGGAAAAATAGTATACATTACAAAAGAATAGCATGGGAAAAACCATTTTATTTTGTTTTAGTTTTATTTTATTTTGTTTCATTTTAACTTAGTCAAAATGTTGAATAATACATCTCTACCATAATGGGGGTGTTTCTACATCTCTCTTGGTTCTTGGTAGTCACATGGAAAAGAATACCATGGGAAAAATAGTTTACATTACAAAAGAATAACACGGGAAAAAACATTTTATTTAGTTTTAGTTTTATTTTGTTTTGTTTTATTTTGACTTAGTCAAAATCTGGAAAAGTACTCCCCAATCGAGGTGTGAGCTAGATCCTATGGGTATGCTTTGGCCCACTATTTAATATGCAGATCCCAAGACAGTCTTGTGTCACCCTCCATATGCACGAAGCACATGGAGAGGTGGCAGTGTGCATGCAAGGTTTTAATGTCGACTCGGAAGGTGGTATAGACATTAAGAAGGTGGTAGAGACATTAAGAAGGTGGTGAATGTTAGCTTATCCCCCATCAAGTTTGGTAAGTTTGTCTGTGTGTTCTGTTCGTTGTGTATCTAGTCCGGGTTGCTCATCATTCTGGGGAAGGCGTGCATCAAACAACTTCACCAGGCTCTGGCTTAGTCTCCTCTAGTTCAAGGTTCCTGTCATGGGTATGTTTCTAGTCCTAATTCCGTCATCCCTGCATCTATGGATTTTTGTCTTTGTCTGCGGGTCTCTGGGGGTGAGGGGAAATGTGTTAGTCGGGTGGGTATGGAAGGAGATATCTCCATAATTCATCATGGTTGGGTCAATATTATGTGTAGAGTCTCTTGTTTATTGTGTTCCTATGTTAATGGTCTACATAATTTGGTTATCGTGCATGAGTTTGTGTGGGGTCTAGCCGATGGGCCGCTCAGGATTTCGTTGTGCTCTCTACCTCCGACACACAATATTTTTATTTGAAATGAGTATAGTGGGCTCGACCCTGACCCTTCAGGTTTTTGGTCAGTGTACAGTTATGTTTGTAATTATAGGCCCGACCTTCATGGGCACAATTTCATGGTCGGGACAGTTCTGGGTGAAGTGTCTCGTGTTTATTGTTTTCATGTGTTAATGGACTATGGAATTTGGTTACAACGCATGGTTTGGTGTGGGATCTGGCCTATGAGAAACTCAGGGTTTTGTTACTCTCTATACCTCTAGCGCACAAGATTCTTGCTTGAAATGAATATAGGTGGGCTTGGCCTGGAACCTTCAGGGTTTTGGCCAATGGACAATTTTGTTTGTAATTATAGGCCCGGCCTTCACGAGCACAGTTTGAACAATGGATGGTTCAGGGCCTTAGTTCTCTGTTGGTTTCCTGTCGACAGTGGGCTCTTGAATTTACTCCTTATTTTCTCGACCTATTATGCAATTTCGTTGGCAGGTGCCCTGGTCAGGAGAGACCCCCGATAGCCTCTTGCTTCTGAGTTTAGACTCTGTTCGGGCCTGCTTTCAGACATACATATAGTCAACCATCCTCCTGGCAGGTTCATCATCACAATGGCTCAGGCCAGTAAGCCCAACTCATCACGGGAGATGGTGCGTGGGTGTAAGTCAACATCTAAGATTATTAATGAAGCGGCCCAGGCTTACCATTCGGGCAGTTCTACCTTGGTCAGACAACTCATTGCAGAATGGGAAGAGGAGATTAAACAGAAAGAGGAAAGTCTGGAAATCAATTTGGACAAGTGGCAAACTTTGGTACCAAACATTGGAGATACTCGTGGAAGATCCACCCAATACAAGCAAACAATCCATTTATGTTGGATGATGAAGAGCCTTTTGATTAAAGCTCTGGAGCAGTTCCCAACATGCATGCCTATGTCATCCCATGGGTACTTGGATTATAACAAGGAGTTTTAGAAGATCCAATTTCAATTGCAACAACAAAATGGCCACCTCAGCCGCATTGAGCAACATATCCCATGTATCCCTCACATTGAGCTACCAAGCTCCACTGTGAAGGACCTTGCTCTTGTTGATTCAACTGAAGATGAATAGCATGATGGTGCACCCCTAGTTGTAGTTTTTGTATGCAACAGTTTCAAACTTTTAGGAGTGTTGTCAGTTATGTTCATATTTATTTAGATAGTAGGAAGAACAAGGACACTCAAATGTATTTAGTGTGGCTAGCAAAACTCATTATCTTTTGTTTTTGGATGGCTTATCATGTTGTTACGTGGCCAACAGACATGGTTTCCCACTAGGTAGGTTGAGGCCACCTAATCATGTGAAATGTGGATGTAACCTGTGCTTTTTGACAGAAAATTAATAGAAAAGACCTATCAAGCTTACAAAAAAAATGTTGAACAATATATCTTTACCATAATGAGCTGGAGAAGCCTTAGCCGAATAACATTTAAAGTATATTTAAAAAAACTATAAAAACACTAAAAAGAAACCAAAACATTTAAATTTTAATGAGTCACTTTCTACAGAGATAAACTCCTAACCATATATTTTAAGATTAATTTATCAAATTAATATTCCATTTTCAATTAATTTATAATTTTTTTAAAAACAATTTATAAAATTTATTATATATATTTTTTTAATTAATGAAAGTTAAAAATAGAACTCTTAACCATAAAAAATATTTAAAAATTAAAACACAAAAATCTCATACCATCTCAAATGTCCCGATCCTTGACAACTCAGTGATCATGAAATGTAGTGAGTGAGGTTCTGTTTATGCCATGCCGACCCTTTGCGACGCTTCCCACCATTAATTTTATTTACTACCGCCATTGCCAAACCTATCCTGATGGTCCACGTGCATCCACCATTGGACTTTTCCATCTTGGTTTGGACAGGATCCTAACATGGGATTATCCACAACATTTATATATATTTATGCACCCACTATTGTAAATATGCATGCAATTACCATCCATCCTACCATTGGTTTTTTCATTTTTTTTTTGGTGGGTGGATCAATTTCGACTTTTCATATTTCTTTGCAGTTTATTCTTTTGTACTAAGCGCAGATGTGGCCAATTGTAGTGTTTCTATTCGTGTGTTCGTTATTTTTATTAATTATGATTTGTACTAAGGATAAGGGTAGACATGGACCAATCTTGGTGTTTTTTTAAGATTTGCTTATTAATTATGGTTTTTTAATATTATAGGTATGTATTTGATCATTTATATTTAAATATTTAATTTCATTGATATATAGGTTTTAGTGATTTTTATTCTTTATTTTTTTGAATTTTTATATATAATTTAATCATTTTTATATTTTAGTGATTTAATTATTTCATTGTAATTACTTAATTTATAATAATGATATATATATTATTTTATTTATTTATTTATTTTTCTAATTTAATATCTTTTATATCAGACGAAATTTTTGGATAAAATTCTCTAAATAATTGGAGCCCATCATCATGATTAAGAATTTAAGTGATCACAAACTAGCATTTTGTATTCATATAGACGAAAATTTTAAAATTAGCTGTTAATTAATAATATTAAAATAATAAACTAATTGTTAAAGAAAAATATTAGGAATAATATTATTAAGATAATAAAATAGTTGGGGGACTCATGCATGATGGCGATACTAGGCGATTTCTGTAAGGGTTTAGGGTAAAACCCTAGGATTTACTGCAACACCTTGCGGGCACCTGGAGCTGGGTACCCGACTGACAGTTTTGCTTACCATTTCCGTTGGAGCCGCGACCATCTGTCTTCGCTGTCGGTTACTACTTGTATCATGAGGGATTCGATGGAAGTCGAGGAGGTCGATTTTTCTGAGGATCCATGCCCTGACCATGTCATTTTCGGAAACCCTAACCTCTCTTCGCCGTCATCTGGCTCTACTTTCCCGTCCGGCCCTACTCTGTCTGTTTCGTCGCCGGTGGTTTCCTTTCTGGGGCATTGTACTGCTCCTCTTTTCATTGGGTCGCTTTCCATTGAATCTCCAGCTTTGGATTGCCCTCCGTTATCTTTTGGTACTCTGCACATTCTCACCGCGAACACTCCTCCATCACCCTCTTTTGATCCCCATCCGCCCATCTCGACTTTCTTCACCGCACCACCTGAAGTCATCCACGCATCCGAGGTTCCAAACCCTCCCTTTTCTACACACTCATTGTCGGGATGCTTTCAGACCCCTGCGGTTAAGGTAAAGTCTGCAAAAAATACACCTTTAGAAGGTTCACCTGACCCTTTGGCAGACCACCCATCTGCACCTCGTACAGGGAAGCGAAACACAAAGTGTGTGAAGGTGACTTCAAAGGACATCGCCATCCAGTTTGGAGAGACCGTTGCTATTGGGGAAGGGGCATATATGGCCAACACAGTACTCGTGGGACATGTTCGCGGCAGAGCTTATTCGACTACCAGACTCACTCTTTGGGTTCGGGAGATTTGGGGTGGATTGCTTAAGGAGCTGCCCAAGGTACAGGTCTTACCCAGGGGCTGGTTTTCCCTACATTTTGCGAAAGAAAATTACACAAATTTGGTCCTTGCCAGGTAATGGAACATTGAGATGGCACCGGTACTCCTT
Organism: Pinus tabuliformis; assembly: GCA_031772625.1. Lineage (NCBI taxonomy): Eukaryota > Viridiplantae > Streptophyta > Pinopsida > Pinales > Pinaceae > Pinus > Pinus tabuliformis. The sequence continues at coordinate 208,033,006 of CM062805.1, read as the reverse complement.
AAGAGATGGAGCCCCCTTTTCGATCCTAAGAGAGAGCAAATTGGAGTTGGGCCACTCTGGGTGCGCTTTCCAGGGCTCCCATTACAGTATTGGTACGAGGAGGTCTTCATCAGGATCGGGAATGCCCTCAGTACCTACCTGGACCATGATCAAACCTTTGTGGAATCAAAGAATAGAACCCTTGCTCGCATCTTGGTCCACTTGGATACACGCGAGGGATTGGAGGAGAAAATTACACTTCAATGGGGGAAATTCACCAGGGTCCAGATCCTGGACTACGAGGGAGTTCCCTTCCGCTGTCGGCGATGTCACAAGGTGGGTCACATCCTCAAAGACTGCCCTCTCATCAAAAAATTAGAGGACCCTCCAAAGACGTCTACAGCTCCTTCCAAGATTCACTCGACGGCCGTGCAGCTCTCTCTTGTTCTGAGTCCTTCTCCCTCGGCCAACAACCCCCTCCCAAAGTCGGTGGACGAAGTGCACAGATCAATTTTGCCTCCACTCACCAGATCTCGGGCTGCTGCTAAAGCTGCAAAAGCATCGGGTATTCCTTTGACCTCTCTTACTCCTTCAATAACATTTTGCTCATCTTTTGTTCCACCTTCCTTTATCACTTCTGTGGCTCACTGCACTATGGCTACTCCTCCCTCTATTGCCATCGCTGCCCCCTCTATTCAATCATTATCCACTTCCTCCTCCTCTCCATCTTCCAACAGGATTTCATCATCTCATCATTATAATCTTCGCTCCCGTAACCTATCTAGTGGTACTCCAGTACATCTTGCTGGCTTGGGTCTCACCCTACCTGGCTCAGTTTCATTAACTTCAAGGGGGAGGAAATCAGACCTCTCAAAATCCATCAAATGAGCAGGGGCTGAGGTTGCCTTTGGCCGCCTATCCACTCTCGACGAGGTTCTTAGAGCATTGAACACCCCATGTAGGGTTCCCCCATGAAGTGTCCATCTTTCAATTGCAGAGGCATGGCTAGTGCCTCCAAGAAACTAGCCTTGCACTCTTTGAGGTTGAATCTATTGACATTATCCTGCTCCAAGAAACCCTAGGAGAGGCTAATCACATTACCAACTCCCTAAAATCTTTTTTACCGGGATGGAACTTTATGACAATGGATGCAGTAGGGAGATCAGGGGGCCTTGTCATTGGATATAAATCCAGTTCCATCAGAGCTTTAGCATCTTGGGGAGGCCGCAGATTCATTGGATTAGATTTTTTCTTGGCAAAGCTTGGCATTAACCTAAGGATTGTAAATATATATGGCTCCTGTCATCAGAGGGAGCATTTCTTGCAGCACCTGGTTGATCTCACGATTTTCTCCCCTGATCACATCATCCTAGGAGGCGATTTCAATTTCTCCCTCGGTTTTGGTGAATCTTGGGGGTCTATGGCTCAAGTGGATTCTATTTCGGGGTTCATGTCAAACCTCCTGGAGAAGCATAACTTAGTGGATGTCTCCATGAATAAACCTCTTCCTACATGGTGAAACAGAAGGGTGGGTGAGGCTGCACTTGCTCGAAGATAGATAGCTTCCTTTTGAAGGTCCCCCTCATGCAATATCTGCATCACTACAAGCAATGGGTCGGTTCAAGGGGTATTTTGGATCACTCCCCCATTTATCTGGAGGTTTTGGTCCTCATCCTAAGCCTAAAGCCCCATTCAAATTTAACCATGTGTGGTTATAGGACCCTGCATACATTAACATGGTTTCGGAATTTTGGGCTACAAACCCCATAAACAGATATGACTCCTTCGCTAAAGGTTTCTGCCATAACCTATCTTAGCTCAAACATCTTTCTATTAATTGGGAAAAAGAGAAACATCAGAGGGAGGATTCGCGTCTATCTCACATCGAATCTGAGCTGAGCTCTCTGCTAGATGAGCGAAGCCTGGGGTTTATATCAGCAGAGGACAAAACAAATTTGATTGAGCTAGAGAATCAGAAGGCTAAGATCTTGAAGGAGCGATAAGAAACTTTGAGACTCAAAATTAGGGCCATATGGTTGAAAGCAGGTGATGACAATACTAGATTCTTTCATAATTATGCAAATGGTAGGAAGGTAACAAACACCGTATGGAACTTACCTTTACCAAAGGGTGGAGTTGCTGATACTTTCAACAAACTCTCCCATCTCGGCTCTACACATTTCAGGAATCTATACAAAAACCCACCTGGTTCAAATCTGGCTGATATCATCAGTGTAGCCGGACATTTCCCAAGATTCGTTGATCAGAATGAGGCCGAGGAATTATTTGCACCTGTGACTCCAAGAGAACTCGAAGGAACGTTGAAATGGTTCAAAAAGGACAAGATCCCGGGACCAGATGGGTGGACCATAGAATTCTATCTTGTGTTTTATGACCTACTGGGGCATGATCTATTGAAAGTTGTGGAAGAATGCAGATTGTCTGGATCGATGTACAATGCTATAAATTCGAATTTCATTGCCCTCATATAAAAATCTGATTCCCCATCCTCCTTCAATGACTATAGGCCCATTTCTTTATGCAATTGTTTGTACAAAATCATTTCCAAGATCATTGCAAACCGACTCCACCCTATTCTATCTCGTCATATTGCCCCACAACAATTTTCCTTTCTTGAACATCGCCAGATACATGAATCCATTGGCTCGGCCCAGGAGGCAATTCATTCGATCTGGACTAAACATCATAAGGGCATTATTCTTAAGATCGACCTGGCAAAAGCTTTTGACCGTGTCAGCTGGATTTACATTAAGATGCTTCTCATTCATTTGGGCTTTCCCCATGATTTCATCACCTGGATTATGGCTTGTATTACCTCCCCTACTTTTAGTGTTCTCATAAATGGTTCTGCCTCCCATTTCTTTCATTTTGAGAGGGGGCTTAGACAAGGCTGCCCTCTCTCCCCCCTCCTTTTTTGATCGTCATGGATGGGCTTAGCCACTTGCTTGCATCGGCTAAGCGTGATGGAATTATTTGTGGTCTCAAGATATCTGATGACTGTTTCCTCACCCATCTACTTTTTGTGGATGGTGTCCTCATCTTTCTAGATGGGAGTATTCCGGACTCTCTGACTTTCTCTAAGATTCTTTCTCTTTTCTCGGCGGCTACTGGGATGTTAGAAAATCACTCTAAATCTAGCATAACTTTAGCTCGAACTTCCATCCAGGATTCTCAACTTGCCCTCCAGCATTTCCCTTATTATATCATACCCCTGGACAGGGGTTTCAAATACCTAGGGTTTTGGATAAAGCCTCTTAGTCAGAAAATCGCAGATTGGGTTTGGCTTGTCACCAAACTAGAGAAAAGGCTTTCTATCTGGAGTCTCAGATATTTATCTAGAGCTGGCAGGCTTTTTCTCATCAAATATGTTCTTGAGGCCACACCGGTATTTTGGATGGCACTTGCATGGATCCCCAGGAACATATTGGCTCGTCTACAACAACTCTGTATTAGATATCTTTGGAATGGAAATCAAGACAAAAAGATTTTTTCATGGGTGAGCTGGAACATGATTGCTCTACCAAAGAAATGGGGAGGCTGGGGTCTAAAAGATCTTCCTCTATTTGCACAAGCCATTGCTGCAAAAATGGGCTGGACTCTACTGACAGGACAAAATCTATGGACTATTATCACATATCATAAGTACATATGGCCTCAGCAAATCATGGACTGGGTTCGACTGCCGAGCTGGCCCAAATCTAGCATTTCATTAGTCTGGAAGGCACTTTACATTCCTTGCCTCACATCAGGGACAATCTTGTCTGGAGAATCAACGATGGCTCATTGGCCCGCATTGGTTTGGATCCATGGTCTAGAAGTGGTGGTAGGTATCAGCTATCTAGGGACCTCATACAACATCTTCATTCCCAAGAGATCAAGGTGATTGCACATATAGTGGACCCTCAGAACTCCAATATCTTCTCCCAAGGATGGAAATATGCCTTACAACTTGACTTACCACCACATTGGCACTAGGAATGGCATGATTACATTTCTGCATTATGCGAATCACATATCAGGATAAAAGAGGGACCAGACAAACTCATCTAGTGTCTTGTGGAGAATGGTACATACTCTCCAAATACTAGATATCTATCCTTGATCTCCCACAAGAAACCGGAGCAGACCACTTTCTGGTGGAAGAGTATATGGAAATTAATATCGCCTCCTTGGACCAGACTGTTCTTTTGGTGTATACTCAAGGAAAAAGTCCCCACAAGAGAGTCCCTCGCCCATCAATCCTTTCATGGGCCGAGCTGGTGTATTTTGTGCAAAAACTCATCTAAATCAACCCATCACCTATTTCTGAAATGCACATCTCTGATTAACCTCTGGCAAAATATCTCCACTTCCATCCACTTTTCTAGGCATTGGGAAAGGGAAGATATCGGCAGTGCATGGGAAGTTTGGTACAATCAACATTGGGGTTCAAAGTTACAGAGTCTTCCTCTGATCATCAGCTAGCATATTTGGCTGGCGCGGAACCGTTATATTTTTGACAACAGACCTGTGTGCTGGCCTCACATCACTGCTTGTATTATATCAACTTATAATGAGATGCCTGAACCTCATCAACCTCGACCACGGAGGCCACATGCCCCAACACCCATTGATAAAAACATTCCTTGGGCATTTTTCGATGGCGCGACACAACAGCATGGATGTGGTGGTGGTTTCATCTTTTACTTAAATGAACAGCATTATTTTAAAGTAAAGATGGGACTAGGAGCTGGAACTAACAATTATGCAGAACTCATTACCCTTCGTCACCTCCTGCATTTCTCTTTGGGACATAATTGCATGAGTTTAGATATTTTTGGGGACTCAAAGATCATTGTGAATTGGTTCAATAAAATTACTGTCTATCACACACACACTCAGTAATATATTGGATGAAGTAAATATATTCAAAGCACAATTTAACACCATCTCATGCAATCATATTTACAGGGAACATAACGGCTGTGCTGACGGGCTATCCAAGGAGGCCACGACACTTCCCAGAGGAGAGTAGATGATCCAGGAACAGTGAGGGACAAATGAATACTGCTACTATCATCGGCCATATATAGATCAAAATTACCACAGGGCCGTGAGCCCTTGATCATTGGTTTTTTGTAATTTTGAGCAATGTATTTTGACAAAACTCTGTATATACTATTTCAGATTATATTTATGTTTTTTTAAATGCCCTACGTGGCATATGTACAGTCATATCTCAGACTGCCTATTATTGAAATGAACACCTTGTGTGATGAAGAAAGCACAAAATAGCTTAAAGATTTTTTATGAACTCATAACTTTTTGACCTAGCCCTCATTGGCTAGAAGGATACAACATATGCAAATAGCATCTACAACATGTAATTTTTCAAAGTTAATGAAAGATTACGATTTTTCCAGTGGAAAAAAGAAGAAGAAGAAGAAGAAGATAATAAAATAGTAGTTAAAATAAAAATCAAATAAAATAGAGGAACAAGGGGAAGAGAATCATAGGGGATTATTAAGACTATATTAAGATTAACTAATTAGATGTTGAGAGTCAAACCAAGATAATTGAAAAATTAAAAGGAATGCCAATTAAAAATAATAATAATAAATAAATTTACTATTGAAAGAAAACAGTTCAGCCCTCATATCTACCTAATTAATTAATTGAGTAGGGGTAGAGAATTAAGAAGAAAATGAGGATAATAAAGGGATTAAATTAATAGTTAAGAAGTACAAAGATTTAAACAAATTGATTAATTAAAGGGATGCAAATTAAAGAGAAATTTAAGTTAATACTAATAATAATAAAGAGGACAAGGGAAATTTAGATAGCATTAATTAACAAGAGAGAAAATTTAAAAATAGCCAAATCACCAAAGCGGAGAAAAGTAAATAATTATAAAATTGAAAATGAAAGATTAAAATATTTATTTTTGGATTAAAATAAATGAAATATTAGTTAAATAATAAAATGAATAATTGGTTAAATATTTTTAACAATGATTGAAGGAAAGGGAAGCCAAATAGGGAGGGTAAGGAGAGATAAAGAAAGGAGAAGAGAAAGAAAGAAAAAAGAAAAAAAGGTAAAAAGATAACGAAAATAGGGGGGAGTGATACTAATGAGTTAGATGGTGGATAATAGGATGTCAATTTCAAGGGTTTCTCTATTTCAAGGGTCTCCCTAATGATAATGATTCTCATTTGTAAAAAGGAATAGAGGCAAGAATTTTGGTTTCCTTAAAATAGACAAGATGCTTTGAATTAAAAAATTCTCAGTTGTAAAAAGGAATAGAGGCAAGAATTTTGGTTTGATTAAAACAGACAAAATGTTTTGAATTAAAAGAGTATTTGGCTATGACAGACTTCCTTGGAGATGATTGGTGTCAACAATATGTTCTTTAATTCGAGAGATGATTGGTGTCAGGGATATGTTCTTTAATTCCTAAGACTTCAAAAGCCGTAGATGATTGTTGTGAGAAATATGTTTTTTTAATTCTAGCTTTCAAGATGGCTGATGGATGATTTTCCACATGAATAGGGAATGGGGTTAAAGTTATCCTTGGCTAACCAGAACAACTGCTTCAAAGTTTTATGAGGTTTAAAAACCCTCTTCACGCTTCTAATTTAGCAAGAATTTTGCTATAACATCAATTGTCCCTTTTATATAAGGGAGAGAAACTTGACCCACTTTTATGAGGTTTAAAAACCATCTTCACGCTTCTTTTTTAGCAAGAATTTTGCTATAACATCAGCGGTCTCTTTTGTGTAGGGGAGAGAAACTTGATCCTAAGGAGGAGAGGAAGGAGGGCTAATAGATTTGGGTTTAGAGACAGCTATGAAAGCTTTGTTAATCTGAGAAGAAGAATAGTCGTTAATCTGAGAAGAAGAATAGTCATTAGCTCTCAGAAGGAAAGAATTGTGGGGTAGAAATTTTAGGGGCACAAGAGAAAACGGTTTTAAGAAAACCAAGTTTTTTGGATGCTTGGCCATGAGAATAAGCATGAAGATAATGATTAGTGTGGGTACTTTTTTGTAAACTCGATGGGTCAGGGAACCATCAGAAAGATAGATGACAAGGACATTTAAGAAATGTAAAAAATTATTAAATTCAATTTGAGTGATGAATTGAATATCAAAAAATTATATATAACTTAAAAGTATTAATTTTTCAAAAAAATTAATAAATATATATATATATATATATATATATATATATTATTTTATTTTAGTTTCTGAAGAGCAATAAACTCTATGCTACATGAATATGAAATACAATTTTTTTTATCTAATGAGTACTTAACTATTAATAAAGTAAAGTAAACAAAACATGTACAAATTGAGCATAAATATGAAAGAAAAAACGAGTGGGTTGCTATATAGTCACCCCTAGCTAATCCAACACTAAGTAGACACCACCATCCAAAATCGCCCCACAACAATAAAAGGAAAATTGTTGCCAGGGCATAAAGATTGTTATTAAAAATCAACTAACAATTGTTCTGGTGTTTGTTGAGGAATGCCCATTTATTCTGGGCAATGTACATTTATTTTTACAACAGCTTGACCAACTTGATGGGGCCTGCATTCAAGTTGCTGGAACTGCCTGGAATTAGTTGACTAGGCGGGAAAGTCGATGGACACTAGCAACTTATAACCCCCAATAATCCAAGAGTTAGTTAAATGTTTGTGTCAAGAGTTGGTTAAATGTTTGTGTTAAGAGTTGGCTCTGCAAATGAATGTGCATTAAAGTTAATATTTCTTTTTTGGGCTTTGTTGGCGGCTGCAAATATAGCCAGTGATATTTTCTGACATGGTGTTCAACTTCCCAGCCGGTCAAACTTTTAATTATTAAAACCACATCTTTGCAAATTGATAGTTTCTGAGATGCATATTTAAAAATTTTAAACTAAATAAATTAATACTTCTTAACAGTTCTAAAGTAATGCTTCTTAAGAGTTCTAGCACTCTTAAAATGCATGTATAATCAGCTTTGCAGGCATGTATTTCACTTGTTTTTATTAATCATTTTGATTGAATATTGTCAGTCTGAATCCATACCAGGTATGACGTCAGGTGGCAAAAGTAATTTAGAGTCGTATTAATGACACAAAAAATGTAGAACAGCCTTTATTGTAACTGAAACACATGATACAAAGAATACAGAACAAATGAATCTGCACACAACCTGCTGCAAAAAAATGAAATCTAGATAACTGTGACCCATATCACCTAATATACAGAGGAAGCAAAATTTTATCTGTGATAGTCAACTTTGCATTTTGTGCCCTGGAAGGCACCAGCAGTGTTATTAAGAGGTAGCGAAAGGTGGCACTTGGCTTTCATGGTGAAGCGCCTGGATTTGATTTTGCCCACTTTCATCCGAATCCGCGACCGCATCCTCACTTCCACATCCACCACGCCCACGGATTTATCAGAAGACAAGCTATTCGATACTGTGGAGGGAAGAACCAGAGATGGATCAGATGTTAAAACGGCATCCACAGTACTGGTATTCTTGTGGCCCTGATAAAATCCCTCCACCTGCGTATACCCAATCATTTGTGATCCTCCATAATACGCAGAAAATTGCAGAACATCATAGTAGATGCCGATCTTTTTATTTCCATTGCGAATACTCATCATCAACGCGATGCTGCTGTTCAGCGCGTTGCCGGTCACATCGAATTTTGGGACAGAGACGGTCTCCACATAAACCTTGGGCGTGCTCGGCCGCAAGACCAACCAGATAACAAGCGCAGCAATGCCGATGACGATTATCAAGGTTATTACAAATCTGAGGAGGCAGCAGCAGCAGGAGCCGCCATGGCTACGACGAGGGCGAGGGAGCTTGTGAGAGGCACTATGTGGGTTCCTTCCTACAGGACCTCCATAGTAGGCTCCGCTGAATCTCGGCTCTGCATCTCCCGCCATTCAAAATAATCGAAACTGCTTGCTTAATTTTGAAATCCCTCCACCTATTCTATGCTCGAAACTGCGAATTGGGATTTCACAAGAAGAGAAAAGACAATCACAAAATTGATATACAGGAGAATTGCAATGCAATCGATCGCACCGTTTGAAGAATAAATGTGAGTGAAGTTAAAGTCCAGGATATGGATATTTAAGGCGAACCAGCAGAGACTAAGCACACGGTTTGAATTATTCAATACGCGGTTGGTTCGTTTCCTGTGTATGGCCTTAGGTAGGTTAGGGTCAGTTTCGTGGAAATTCTGAAGAACCCAAACGCGTCATGTGTTGCCTAACGGTCTGAAACTCTGCTGAGCCTTCGCCCATCTTTTTCCAAAATACTACACCCAGTCATCTCCATACCTTGAAGTCTAAATTGTTAATAATATTTATAACCACCCCATTCTTACTATGGATCACACGAAGCCCCTGTACGGTTTCGACGGAGACTTTGGTTACAAGGATAGCATTCGGCATACCATGTTGGAGAAAAGGGGGAGTGACGTGTTTCTTGGGCGGACATCTTCCTTGGTGCTTATCTATCCCTTTCAACATGGGCGTGACACGTTTCTTGGGCAGACATCTTCCTTCGTGCTTATCGGTCCGTTTCATTTGAAAAGAATGTTTTATGAGAGCCTGAAAATGGTAACGTACTTATGAAGGAATGTGAGAAATTTCACCTATATAACACATTACACAAATGAATATGTAAAATAATGGGTTAGACACATAAGTTTCACACTAGACAAATGTTTTATCTCAAATGGAGTGACACTGAGCTCTAAGATTTTCCATTTGTACACATCCACCAATCTAGATATAGGCTCACATTTCACACAGCCCACACTCAAGTTTGGTCTCTAGTGTGATAAGAGATTGTCTTTCTTTCCCATTGTGAGCAACTCCTCAGACAACATGCAAATATCAATTATTGTGGAATTCCTAACACCAAACAAAACATTTGGAAATGTTATATAATCTATTAACTTTGGTAAGTTCTCTAAAAATATGGAGCAATAATAATGATTTAATTTAGAAATTTGGATTCTTTCCGTATGTTAAGGATGGTTGGTTAAAAAAACAAAAATCGCATAAATATGAGGTTTTTTGATTGTTTTTTTTAATATAATTACAATTTTATCGAAGATTGTATCCACTATCACAAAAAACTTTACGTTTTTGTTATAACCTACTATCCCTTATCGATGGCGAAACCAACCACCATAACCATGGGTAGTTTTTTTTTGTGTTAGTGTAGTTACACTTTATCAAGGATAGTGTCCATTACTACCAAGAAGTTCTTTGTTGTAATCCAACATTCCCTATGGATGGTCAAAATCAACAGTTATAACGATGGTTGAAATTCAAAAATTTATCTCTAATATGATAGCTGTAAACACACTTCCCAAAACCCATCATCCCTTATGGATTGTTAAAATCAACAAGCACATATTTGAAATCCAAAAAATTATCTCTAGTGTGAGGGCTCCCATTTCAAATGAAAAAATCTTCATGGAAAAATGATTTAAGAATATCCTTTTATTCTTTAATGATATATTGATCATAACACTCACATTCTATTAGGCTTCCCACTCTTCACTCATACTCCACATGATTTAGGTGGCAATTTGAAAGTCCTCGAAGTGATTATCCCATATCAATTGTCATGTAAAAATTAACCATGAATCTCATCAATGGTAGGTCTTATATTTTTTAAGCTTGATTCAAGGACTGAATGAACTTTTTAGAGGCAAAGAAGGGTTTAAATGAGACTTGCATGCATTTCCAAATATATAGATCATCAATATATTTCTAAGGAGGTATCATGGTCTATCTTAATACTAAAAAGAAATGGTTTAAAAATAGGAAATAATAAATGAAAATAAACAAAAATAAAGTGAACAAATAAAAAGAAATGGCTATCAAAGTTGGAATGCACAAGGAATTCACTAGTAAACCAATATCATATTACATGGGTTCATGTTGTAGGTTAAAAAATATTTAAAAAGTAACTCAATATATTAGATAGCATGAAGAGAATGAGAGTGATTTTTACCTAACTAGGGATATTCATATTTGTTGAGTGTTGTGTGGGAGGTTTCAACTAACCTCTTTTTGTGGAGTCGGGAGGTGGTGGGGTGGTCGAACTATTTATTTATCTATTTTTTTTGAGCTGGGGTGATCCGAATTGGATCATTATATTATTTTCATCCATCATGATGCTTTCAATGTTGAAAAAGTAGACAAATTAGCTCACAAGAACATTTTAACCTGCGAGTCCTAGTTTAGTAAATTGGGGTTTGAAACCTTCCAGAAGTAGTTTGAGGCATCAAATGGAATTTTTTAGGGGTAACACTTAGTTGCCTAAGAAAGGACCTTCTAGCACTATTCTACACAGATACATTCGCAACAACGCAAGAATCACCTCAATTAGAGTCCATATGCAAAAGTTATGCCACCCAAAAGTTGACCTTCGTGTTTTTACCACCATGATTCAAGAGGATGCCACATCGACCCCTAGTATTCATGGAAAAGGGGCTAGCTACTTGATCATGATGAAGAATACTCTGGAAGCGTCAATTTTGTAGCTCAATTTAAGAGTTGAGGAGTCAAACTTGTCCACTAGTAGGCTATCGGGTTGTGTTATAACTGAGGCACTAGGAGAAAAAGGGGTCCATTCTATTCATGTGCATTTAGTTCCATAGATGGAAAGAGAGGCCGAGTGTGAATAGGGAGAGAGAAAACTGAGATGTTTGTTGCACTATAACAATTCATATTCCACGAGTGTAACTTATTTATAATTGCATTGATTTCCATTCAAAGAAAGAGAGAGTGGAGCACCCTCACCTTCCAGCTCGGTTTTCTACCGAAAAGGTTTCCTAGGACACATCTTGTGTTGTTGTGGTTTGTGAGTCATAGTTCTATTTGTTCTCTATTTTCGTTATAATTATAATTTGCATGCATATGCAATAAATAATAATTAACAAATCCAAAAATCTAAGGAGAAATAAACCCTCATAGTGTAGATTTTGGATTTTATAATATATTTTAGTAGATTTGTTGTGACAAATTATCTAGTAGAATATCCATGGAAATTTATGAATCATATTGATATCAGAGCACATTTATTTGGGTTTATTGTGGGGGTTACAAGGGATCTAGATTGGTTGAGCTAAAAGTCACAAAACCCCAGTCACGACCAATGAATCTATAAATAACCCTCAAGATCCCGTAGAGGAGAGGTTTGCATGATCGTAAGCATAAGTCCCAAATATAAATCATAATGTGAGCCTCCTTATGGTGGCCCTGACCAATGAGCTTATGTTATTTGGAGAATATAAAGTTTTTAACGCGGATGTAAAATTAGAGGGGAAATCGATAGATCGAGAAGAACCAAAGTGGGTGTAGAAATTCCTTACAGATTCAAATTGCTAATTGAAATTTACTAAAACAATAGACTTGAACCTACTCTACTCATCAACACGAAGCATACAAGAGAAAGAATTCAGTCAACACATTACACAATGATTTCCTTGGGAAGTCCACAACTAAACCTGCTATTTGTATATTTCATTAGTCAGAAAATATGAGAAGAATACAATGTTTTTCTCAAGCGCGAGCAACCTCTGCATTATCTCTATCTATCTCACAACTTCCTAGACAAGCCTAGGCCAATACTTAACCAATTTCTTGCTTGCCTAAGTCCCTATTTCCTTGAGTTGTTTCTTTGGGAATTAGCCCCCTATTAATTAGGGAAATTCCTCAATTGGAATTGTGAAATCCTTATAGGCCTTCCTCCAACTGCATGCACCACCTACACAATTTAGATTATTATACAACTAATAGTACATTGTCCCTAAACTCCAAACTCAACTGGGTAACTCTTAGATCTGACATGCCTGAGTTAATTATGAGTGAATCATTAGTTAACTGGTTGATCACTACAGGCAACACCCCACTCCTAGACCTCCCACTAGTTCCTCCATCAGTTGGAACTAGTTTCACTGACTTTAACTCAGTTACACTGAATTAATTAATTACAACTCAAAATAAACTCAACTAGGGATTCTATAAAGTAGGAGACAATCTACATGACTCAAGTTAGACCCTCAACTCGAATTAATTGATCCAACCCACTAGTTTCAATCCCACTTCTTCACCCCTGTGAGCATCACCCGATGCAATGAGTGCTAAGTGAACTATTAAAAAATCATGAGAAATTAGTCAGTTACGACTACCTCTCATGGAAATGGTCATACGTGAATGACTTACTTAACGCAGTTGAATCCCCAAAAAAAATGATATCTAATATAATGCACTGCGTAAACCCCCATACTTAAATTCAAAATAAGTCAAGGGATCTCTACTTGAATGGTTCATGAGGCACAATACTTGCTAAGGTTTTGCAAATGGGGTAGCAAGCTAAGTGGGCTTGATTGTGGGGAAAACTCCACAGTTAAGCGCGCTTGAGCCAAAGGAGTTCTGGGATGGGTGACCTCCTGGGAAGTCTTGGTTACCGGGTGCAAGCCCCGGAAGTGATGATTGATGCTATGTGATTCATTTCACTAGTTTCAATCCCACTTCTTCACCCCTGTGAGCATCACCCGATGCAATGAGTGCTAAGTGAACTATTCAAAAATCATGAGAAATTAGTCAGTTACGACTACCTCTCATGGAAATGGTCATACGTGAATGACTTACTTAACGTAGTTGAATCCCAAAAAAAATGATATCTAATATAATGCACTGCGTAAACCCCCATACTTAAATTCAAAAAGAGTCAAGGGATCTCTACTTGAATGGTTCATAAGGCACAATACTTGCTAAGGTTTTGGAAATGGGGTAGCAAGCTAAGTGGGCTTGATTGTGGGGAAAACTCCACAGTTAAGCGCGCTTGAGCCAGAGGAGTTCTGGGATGGGTTACCGGGTGCAAGCCCCGGAAGTGATGATTGATGCTATGTGATTCATTTCACTAGTTTCAATCCCACTTCTTCACCCCTGTGAGCATCACCCGATGCAATGAGTGCTAAGTGAACTATTCAAAAATCATGAGAAATTAGTCAGTTATGACTACCTCTCATGGAAATGGTCATACGTGAATGACTTACTTAACGTAGTTGAATCCCAAAAAAAAAAAAATGATATCTAATATAATGCACTGCGTAAACCCCCATACTCAAATTAACTTATTTAACTAATACAAGTTGTCATGTGATGTGGAATTACAATTTTATTCCTAATTTAATTCGAGGAAAAAATAAAATTAGGATTTTCTTGTTGCATTTTCAACACTCACTCTCAACAAGAACGATATTATCTGCTACCCTGATCCTGCCTCTATGAAACTCTAATTTGCATCTTGACAATGCATTTTTCAAAATATATGCATCTTGTTCCTATGTAGGAATGTACTCCAACAACATGATTCTCCTCTACACACAAATATCGTAGATGGTGATACTGGATATCGATATGCTTGGACCGATCATGAAAAATTGGATTCTCAGAGAGTTTGATACAACTCTTGTTGTCACAGTAAATCCCTATAGGATCCATCTTTTGACCAAATAACCCAACAAGGATCTTCCTTGTCCAGAGAGCTTCACAAGTTGCTTGACTAGCAGTAATGTACTCTACTTCTGTCAAACTGAGTGCAACTGATCTCTCCTTCTTGTTGCACCAAGAAACTGTTGCGGACCAAATACTGAAGATTCCCCCTGATGTTCTCTTCATGTTGGATGGACTCCCTGTCCAATCTACATCTGTGAATCCTTGAAGCTTCACTCCCTTTGTTCGTCTGTACTAAAGACCAAACTGAGTGGTACCTATGAGGTATCTCAACACATGTTTATATGCTTTCCAATAGAGTTTGGTTGGCTTAAACATTGCTTGACTAAGTTCATTAACTACAAAACATATGTTCGGTCATCCGTTCACCAAGTACATAGTGAACCCACAAGCTTCCTGTAAATAATATCCTCCACTACTTCACCTAAAGTAACATCTTCCTTCCTCCAATTCCCTGCTAGAGGAGTCTCCATGGGTTTGTTGCTCTCCATGTGGAACTTCTTCAGTATCTTGTTGGAATACTTTCCTTGAGAGGCAAACAATTCCTTATCTCCTTCTTATACTTCCATACCAAGGAAATAATGCACGAGCCCCAGGTCTTTCATCTCGAATTCTCTTGCAAGATCCTCTATGCAAGATTTTAACAGCTTCTCATCACCTGTTAGAATTAAATCATCGACATATAATACTATAATCAACCATTTACCTTCGACCACAATATGGTAAATGTTTGCATCTGCTTCACTTTTGGTGAAGCCCAACCTGGTGAAATAGTTTTCAATCCTATTGTACCAAGCATGAGGTGCTTGTTTCAATCGATACACTGCTCACTTGAGTCTGCACACATGGCACTCTCTGTTGAAGGTCTCAAATCCTTCCGGCTGCTCATTGTGCACCTCAACCTCAATCACTCCATTGAGGAAAACTATCTTCACGTCCATCTGATGTATCTTCCATCTCATTTGTGCTGAAAGTGCTAGAATAGATCTGATTGAAGAGTACCTTGCTACTGGAGCAAAGGTCTCCTCATAATAAATTCCCTCCACCTGAGAGAAGCCTTTGGCCACAAATCTGGCCTTGTGTTTCTCCACACACCCATCTGTTGCTTGCTTTACCTTGTAAACCCATCTGGAACTCACCACTGACTTGTCTGCTAGTCTTGATACTACCTCCCAAACACTATTTTTGATAATGGAGTCATACTCCTCTACCATGGCATCAACCCATATTGGCTTCTGCATTGCTTCCTCGAATGATGATGGCTCAATCTCTACACTCTCGCTCATCAGAGCCATGTAGCCAGTGTGCTGATCTGGTGACCTCCTCTACCTACATTATGATGTGGGTTCTCCAACATTCTCTCTAGCATCGTCCATCAATATTTAAACTTCTCTCGTGTGCTTTCTTCCATCTATGGAAGTCTCTGCATGAGTGGGTGCTTCCACTCTCTGCTCCTCTGCATGTGGTTGCTCCACATCATCCTGAGGTTCTTCCTTTGGAGCTAAAATCTCCTCATCTGCATGTAACTGAAGCTCCCTCTCAAGGGAACATATCACGTTCTTCTCTTCATCGAACTTCACATCTCTACGAACCACTATCATCCTATGAGATGGAAGGTACACCCGATAGTTGTGAGGTGTATCAGTGTACCCCACAAATATGCCCAAATCAGTTGTTGGCTCTAGCTTTTTCCTTGCATCCTTAGTAACATGACAGTAAACTGATGAACCAAAGATCCTGAAGTGTGCCACATCTGATTTCTTACCTGAAAAAACTTCTTCTAGTGTACTCATCCCAAGAATCTGATGAGGACTTTTATTCTATACATATGTAGCTGTGTTGCATGCTTCAACCCACGAGTGCAACTGTAGGCCCTGATCATGTAACATTTCTCATGTAGCTCCCACAATACTTGTGTTCTTCCTTTCAGCGACCCCATTGTGTTGTGGGTTATGGGGTGTTATTAAGTCTCGTTGAATGCCTTCCAATGCACAAAAGTTCCAGAATTCATTCGACACATATTCTCCATTGTTATCACTCCTAAGAGCCTTCACTTTCTTGCCAATGTTTTTCTCAACAAATGCTCTAAATTCACAAAATTTAGTGAACGTCTGATCTTTCTTCTGCATGAATAAAATCGAGCACTTACCTGAGAAATCATCTACAAATATGACATAATACTTGCGCCTGGACATGAAGGCTGTCGAGAATGATTCACACACATCTGAGTGAACTCTTTCAAGGATCGCTTGGGCTCGACTGTCGTTATCATGAAAGGGTGGCTTTGGTGTACTTTCCCAATGCACACACCTTGCATGTATATCTTTGCTCCAACGTACCCTTGGGAAGTCATACAGAAATCCTACATGATATTCAAGGCTCTATGGTGCAAGTGACCCAAGCTTTTATGCCACAACTCACTGATGTATCGGCTCTGCACCTTCTCTACTTTTGTGCTCAATGCAACACAATCTTCTACATCCAATTTGTAGAGGTTCTTCACCTGAACTCTGATCCGCTTCACTTTTCCTGAGGCTATGTGATGAAGAGAAGCTTTTCTTTTGCTAAATATCACATTGTAACCACGGTCCTCCAACATAGAAACTGAAACCAAATTATTTTTCAAACCCAGAACATACATGACATCTTTTAATGTGAGAGGAGAACCAAACTCCCTTTGAAAAGTAACACTACTGATGTCGGTCACGCGATACGTTCCACCATCTCCCATTTCGATGTGCATCTGTAGGTCCTTCTCCTCCAAGTCACTAAAGAATTCTTTTTTTCCTGTCATATGGAATGATGCTCCACTATCCATATAGCACACATTATCCATCATCGATGTCACCATGTGAGTGATGAGGGTGAAATCCAACTCGAATTGTGAAGCAATAGCTTCACTTGTCGCTTCTCCTGAGGGCTTCTTGTCGGCCTTCTTGTGCGGACACTTCGTGGCATAATGTCCCAGCTCGTGATAGTGAAAACATTTAATCTTCGACAAGTCCTTCTTGCTGCCCTAACTGGAATCTGATTCGAAATTGGATGAATTCATATTCCCTTTCTTTTCCTTTCCAGCTAAGGCACAGTGCTCCTCATCATCATGCTTGGGTGAGGTTCCATCCATTAGGGGAATTTTGAGGTCTAAAATGGGTCTCCTAAGAAAAATATACAACCAAAATAAACTTTATAAGAACCAATAGGATTAAATATGATGATGTTAACCATGGGGGGTAATTTACCATTTTTAGAGTAAAAAAGTAAAGTTTTGAAAACATAATAAGATAATAAAACTACTTTTTCAACTCGTATTTTCAACTTATCTCCCTAAGGTTTTACTCAAATTTCAAGCGAGAGTACTCACTGGATGAAAAGTTTTATTCCTCATCCAAGGAGTACCCATGTTGCATACTTTCGATGGATCTTGCTACATGAAAAATGAGAAAGACATGAAAACATGTGATTGCAATCACATGTTTTCATGTCTTTCTCATTTTTCATGTAGTAGGGTTCATCGAAAGTATGCAACATGGTTACTCCTTGGATGAGGAATCAAATTCAAGATTCAACGAGTGTTGTCGTTGGGCATGGAATTCCCCACAGCAGGTTTTGGGGCTCAAAGCCCAAGTTTTGGTCAAAGGTTTTGAAAAACTCCGCGAATTGCAGGCGCGGAGCGCGAAGTAGAGGTTAAGTCATAGGGTTGTTCGCCCTAAAGTAATGTAATGTAATGTAAAGTCATGTCGGCCTACCCATGGTCTGCGGACCATGGGATCGTATAAAAAGAGCAAGGCTCTAATTTGTAAAGGTAGTAGATGATAGAGAAAGTAGTGAAGGAATGGTTCGAGCTTAGAGTAGGATTCTAAGTGTATTGGGTTGTAGTAGTAGGAAGAGGCTCTGCAGTTGAGTGCGTAGAGGCCTAGTAGAGTCCACAGCTGAGTGCGCGGACCCCTGCAGCTAAGTGCGTAGGGAGGTGTCGAGTTTGTAAGCAAGATTGAAGATTAATAAAAGAGAAGTTGATTCCTATTCTTATGTAATTGTTGTGCATTATATTATTTACGTCTGTATTCATTTATGTATTGCATGCACTGATATGATTGTTGAATATGTTGTAATAACCCTGAATCTTACATACACAAGTTAAGTAATCGATTAATTAGCAAGGAACTTGGATATTATACAGGTCGCACCCTGAGTAGGGTTGTGCGGAAGCCACACCACAGGTTGCGAAGGGATTGCAAGTGCACGTACCGACAAGTCAGACTGTGGACCTACAGAAGCCCCTCAGATATCCCAAGGGTGTAGAAACCTGGTTCTAGCACCCTCCCATACTACTTCGGGTGAGACCTCAATCCACGCTCTGTGGACTGTTACCGAAAGGGCCAGTAGTACCAGGATTTGCTTGGCTAAATCACCTCTAAACCTGGGTCAGGCCCATACAATCCAACAAATGGTTTTGTTGCCGAGACCGGGATTTGCATAAAGGATATCTGATGTCATGCCACTAGAATCCTACAAAGAAATAAATTGAAGAGTGGTTGGACAAGAAGATTCGTGAGTTCGTGGCGCAAGAAAACAGAAATCCGCGAGTATCTAAGGAACAGTGGTTGGATCACTACTTGTACACTGAAATCCACGAAATTTTCTTTGCATCCTTTCCGTCTGAGCTGTATGAGTGGATCACAAAGTTAGCAGATAGCTAGGGAAGGTGTAGGCTCGACAAACCAATAGTGTGGACTCCAGAACTAGTGCGCAGACTAGAAGCCTCAGAAGAGAAGATAGCGCGAGTTGTGGACCATTGGCTCAACCGAATAATAGGAGGATTTATCACTGAGTTCATGGTAGACACAACCGTCAGCTACAGTGAGGCAGAGCGACGTTTTCTCAAGGGATCGTGAGGTAAGTATATTAAATCTTTGAACACTTGGATTAATATGCTATTGTGTGAAAAGCAGGTTATGCGAATAAATTAATGTTTGGGACTATGAAAAGCAGAAAAATATACAGAAGCAAAAGTAGTGAGGAGTTGGAAAACAGTCCCTTAATTTCACCATCGCGGGAAAGTGGGGAGGAGATCGTGAAAGTCTCTCCAAGAAGTGCGGTTATTTTGATAAGATAGAGAATTCCACGTTTACCACCCCCACCCACACCACCACCCGTTTCACCCTCCTCACCTCCATCTCCACCCACTCCACCTCCGCCACCACCATAGTTTAGTATGGCAAGTGCAATCAAATTGTCAGTGTTCAGAGGAGTAGGAAATGAAGATCCAAACCAATTCTAGTTTGTGGTAAGAGCAGTATGGGAAGCATAGGGTGTCGTGGATGATAATATTAAAAAGGCTACATTGGTGAGCGTGCTGCAGGATCGTGCATTAACGTGGTATATCAAGCATTCTAATGACCACCCGAACGCAGGAATCGCAGAGATCCAGATTGCGCTGAACAAGGAATTTAACAAGCCAAAATCAGAGAAACAATC
Organism: Pinus tabuliformis; assembly: GCA_031772625.1. NCBI lineage: Eukaryota > Viridiplantae > Streptophyta > Pinopsida > Pinales > Pinaceae > Pinus > Pinus tabuliformis. The sequence continues at coordinate 208,013,006 of CM062805.1, read as the reverse complement.
AATCATCAGGTTTGAGGAGAGCACGATGCTCCCGGGAAAGACCCCCTGGGATCTGGACCAAAGGCTGAAGAGCACGATCCGCGAAGCCAATATGACGTTAATAGATGTACAACATCATGCTTGGTTTTTGGCCTCACTTACGCCACACTTAAGGACGTCGTTGTCACAGCAAAAACTTTCCACCCAGGCCGAAGCATTGGAGATGGCAATGAGATTGCATGAGACCCCTATACAAGACCCTAGGTGGGAGTCCAACAAATCCATGTGCAACTGCAGAATATGTGTTTAGAGATGCAAATTTTGAAACAGGACATGACAACTCGGCCAGAGGTGCACAAGGAAGTATGGTGCATAAAATGCAAAGGCCAAGGCCACGACAAGGACCAATGTCCAGTGTTTACGAACTACTTGGCAGGGGGAGGACCAATGCCATTAAGACCAGAGGCACAAGCGGGGCCGAGTGCAGCATCTGCATTATGGTGCGTGATCTGCGAGATAGGAGGAAAACATACCACGAATAATTGTCATCTGTTGCAGAAGTATACACAGACGTCCCAACAATTGTTTTGTAATTTCTGCAGGTCAGTAGGCCATGATGAACACACCTACCGAAGCTATGAACTAATGATGGATCAGACTCCTGCCTACAGGGTAGAGACTAAAACACGAGCCCTCGACCCAAATGCAGGGATGGCACGCACTGGGTTTCAGGGGCGCGGTCGGGGTCGAGGTGGGATGGGACCAAGAAAGGGTTGCAGACAGATAATTTGTTACAATTGTGGAGGGCCAAAGCACTATGCCCGTGATTGTATGAACCCAACTAGGATATCATGTTGGTATTGTAACCAGTTTGATCATGAGGCAGAAGATTGCCCTTCGCTGATAGCGAAGATGTGCGAAAAGGGGGTGCTCCAGCCCCCTCCGATCCAAAATTTACAAATGATGAGGTCTGAACCGCGCGAAGAAGACCCAAATGTAAACATGATGCTCATGAGTGGTATGGCCATGGGAGATGATAAAGGGAAGCATCTATAAGACAACATGTGGGTTCGCAAGGCTCCTACAAAGGAACTCAAGTTTGACTTAGAATGCGCAAAGGAGACATTCATGGAAGCTAAGAAGAGCTTCACGGAGGCCTCCACTTCAGGTAGTAAGAATCAACTAGAACCAAGGATGGATTCTTCAATGCTCACTACCTTTCTGGAAACATGCATGAAACTGTTGCACGAAAACAAAGCAGTTAAAGGGCTACAGGAACTTATCACTAGGTGCGTGGGGTTAGGAGAACCACGTGTGGTCCAAAAACTTGGAAAGCATGCATTGCGCACAGGAAGGGAGATGAGGTTTTTTGCGCAAATAGGCAAGTACGAAATGGATCAGGTAATCCTGGATATGGGTTCGGACGCGAATGTACTACCGAAGAAAACATGGGAACGCATGGGCAGACCCGCGTTACAATGGTCCCCTATTCAGTTACGATTGGCGAATCAACAAAAGTTTTTGCCCATGGGAAGATTGCAAGGGGTGACAGTCGATATTGAAGACGCGAGAGCGCAGGTGGATTTTGAAGTGATAGAGATTGTTGATGATAGAAATCCCTATCCCGTGTTACTAGGAATAGACTGAGCTACCGATATGAACGGAGTCATAAATCTGAAGAAGCGCAAAATGACCTTTGAGAAAAAGTTACTACGCATAGTAGAACCGCTAGACCCAACCGAAGGAGCGCGATACACTGAACCGGTGCGTGATGACGATAGTGATGACGATATCGATTGTATCTACAAGATAACTACACAAGAAGAGAATTAGGTGACTCCATCTGCAGATGGAAGGATTTCGTGGGATCGCAAAAGCTCCTGCACTTCGAATTCAGACGAAGAGATAAAGCGATGGCAGAATCGGCTGCACGAAGTAACAACACTGAACTGCAACATGATGATCAGGTCATTGCATTGCGTAACAACAGAGGCAAGGGAGTTGCTGACATATGATGGATTTTCAGCGGTGGATGAATTTCTAAGCAAATTCGAAAGTGCAATACCAGAACAACAACGGTTCGATGCGCTAAAGTGGGCACTGCGCACAACACCCGCACGATGGTGGGGTACACATCAAGGAACTTTTGAAGATTGGCGCGGATGCAAAAGGATGATGCGCCTACATTTTGGAAAACCCCAGCTTCGAACGAAAGCTAATCAGTTGGGGCGGAACAACTTGCGCGCCCACCTTTCCCGATGGGTACAGACATATGTTGTATAGTTTGCACAAGCGCACACCACCCCCAGCCTAGAGAATCGGAACAAACCACAGCAGCAGGAAAGGCAACGCACGTTACCAATTCTCCATGACGAGGCATTCCATAGGGTGCGTGGAGTACTGAACAAGGTTCACCAGGCGAGACAAACTGATTGGGACCTGTGCGTCCCAACAGTTTGATAGGCCTATAGGACCATGTGCAAAAACCTGAGCGCAAAAATGATTCCAAAGGTGCGAAATAGAGTAGAAACTGAAATTTCTAAAGGGAGTACCAAAAGGAATCCACACAAAATAGCTCCCACAATTATGACAGCACGCAAAGACCAGGACGAAGGAATCACACAGCTACGCAAGGACAACCATATAAGGATGCGGGAAGCCATTCAATGAGGGAACCTTAGACTTCGCGAACTCAAAGAAGATCGGGTATGATTGAGGAAGAAAAGCATGTTGATGGACGCTGAGATCAAAAGACTGGAAAACGAGGTCATGCAAGCATGTCTTGTCGATAAACCAAGGATGACAAGGCAAGATACAGATGGTCATACCACTACATTAGAAGATTGTCGCCGAGAATTTATGACTCTGCTACCATGGCTGAGACCGCACCTTACCAAACACAGTAACAAGGGGAGCACACCACATAAGATAAAACACGCAGCGCCAGCTGTTGCGAGGGAAATTGAGGAGTGTCCACAGACTATATTGGAAGGCAAATTGAAGTCTCGCACAGATGGTGCAACCACCTGACTAGCCGTAGGGAGCACAGTCTGAGCACTCCAGACAGTTGAAAGAGAGCGCGGGACTCTAAATGAGTCTGTTTGGGAATTGCGCGGTGAAGGAGGTGTGCGCAAAATTAGCACAGTACAAGGTTTGCGCCCATGCACGGGGGGCTGCGCTGCCGCGCGGGTAAACTGGGAAGTAACTGTTGGCATCACTATTCATGATGAGATGTCCAATTTAAGGCAAAAGGGAGTAGGTGGCGGGCAATTAAGACACAAATTAAGAGCTAGATTTGGGACGATCTGCCACTAAGGATGCATTAATGACTCAAAAGTGAGGGGAACGGTCAAATTCAAATACAAAAGACGCTATAAAACTTGCAAGGCTAGCCACGAGACAACACTTGTTCGTTTGAGATTTGAGCTATTATGAAGAGCACAGAGTGTTGAGCGCCAAGCAGTATTTGAGCCCCCAAGTTCGTGAACAACCATAGACAGTTCGAACAAGAGGAAAACTGCCAGGAGAGGTGTCGGTTTTGTAGAGAGTACTGCCAAGGAACCAACGTAGAGCCCTAGGGTGCAGGTGGGGGATGCACCGGAAATTCCGAAATCACCTCGGATGTCGAGGCCTAAGAAGGATAAACAAGTAGCAGGACCAGTCCACATGTCCCCGCGAAATCTGCGGTTTGATAAACTTTCCATGGCAGAAAAGGGCAAGGTTGTCAACATTGCGAAAGATGATGAGGAGGAGGACCTCCAGGCTCTCGTAGATGAGATAGAAGGAGATGAATAAATGGAAGAATACATCCAGCCGGTGCGCGCTACAGCAAAACTGCCCGAGTACGTTCCTCTGCGGAAAGGGAAAGTTAAGGTACCCAAGGATTTAGATGCTACTAAGAGCACACTCAAACCCCGCTCCTCCCAGATGGAATTTTGTTTGAGGGCTCGCCCCTTGGCCACGTGCCCATAATGAAATTTGAAGACTGGTACTTCATGGAGAGCAAAAAGTTCCCACATTTAGAGACTGGGAACCTCATGAAACAGAGCAAGGAGGGGTCAGTTACAATGTTATAGTTGCAGAAATGGCTGCGTGGTGTGGAGAAGGCCAGACTACTCCACCTACTATGGATTCCACACTTTCACCGCGCACCTATCACAATCTTTGTCATCAGGCAGCTGCTTTTCCTGGTGCACGATGGGTACTTATGGCTAGATGAGCCTATTCCCATAACGGCGGAGCTTATCCATAGGATTTCTCGACTTCCCTGTAAGGGAAAGGACCTCGCGGAGATAGTTGACAAAAGCGAAGATTTGGCGCTCGCAGAGGCCATGAATAAAAAGTATAAATTGGGAAAGAAGAAGAGAGGCTACGCAATCAGTAGCATTAAAGACAAAGGGGTGTGCGTAGCCACCCAACTGCTGGCTGAAAAGTGGCACCAGGAAAAAGCAATAGCAGAGGCAACCACACAGCAAAATATGGCCGATGCCGCAACAACACAGACAGCAGAAACAACAACAGTGCCAACAAAAGAGGCCGAGGAGGGCCATGAGAGTTCCACAGGGTAGGGGGCTGAGGACATAGACCTGGCGGAAGAGCGTGCAGACCTAGAAACCACCTCACAATAGTTGAAACTTCTGCACATCCCTGAGAGACCGGTCCCTAGAAAGAATGTTAAAGCATCGAATACGTCTATCAACCCAATCACGCTTACAGAAGGTGATCTTTTTGACATCGACGAAATGGTTCGCGATGTCACTAAGGATGCGCTCCAAGAGGTGATGATGGAGCAGAACACTGTGTTGGGGGCACTAAGAGCGCAGTTACAGGAACTACAGGTGCAACCCCCACAAACAGGAACAATGGCCCCATATGTCGCAGCAGGTACATTAGAGGCGGAACAAATGTTGCGCACCCGAATGACCAACACTTTCATGTTCCTCGAGGGCACAGCAGCAGCGAACAAAGTTGATCGAGCTGCGGTGGGAAAGATTAAGGGATTGGGCTTAAATTTGGCTACCCTTCCGCGAGAAACCCTGTACCAGTTACAGGATGGGGTCATAGCCGAGCTTCGCGCTAGAGAAGGCCGCACGCTACAGGTATTGAGCGAACAAAATATCAATATGGAATAGCTCAGCCGACAGCATGATGAACTGGTTGCGCAGACTCAAGGACTGGAGCAGGTGGTAGACAATGCTTGTAGAAACATCCCGAAATTGGCCATCTCGGTAGATCTACCCGTAGTGGAGCGGATCCATCGATTTGCAACCGGAGTCTACGAGGCCAAGGCTGAAACAACGAAGGTTCAGTTAGAGCTGAATCTACAGATCGCCGAGCTACAGTTGAAGGCACAGCCATCCACGCCCCTAGAAGTCAGAGAGCAATGCACCCACGCTATCCAAACGGGGCTAGAGGAAATAAGATAGGCAGTACAGAACTGCACTGCTATGTTGGAAGAATCCTTCGTTTTCCTCACTTCATTATAGGAGGATCCCAACATACAGCGCCTGGAAACGGAGGCGCGGGAGCTTCAAGTGCAGTATGACAGTGTGCGTGGAATGACACAAACAATTGTCCTGACCCAATGACTAGCGAAGCTACAGTAGGCAAAGGCATTGAAGGAACAGGTGGATGCCGCGTGGCAGAAAGAGGTAGTCCTTAAAGCGCGCATCCAACCTTGGATTGATGAGGCCTTCCTCATCACTGCAGAAATCGAAGGAAAGCTCGCACAGATGAAGGCGATGCATGCCTTAAGACAGGGATTTGCCCCTGACAGTGAGACTTTGACCGAAAGAGTGGAGCAGATCCAGCAGACTACATAACAATGCGTTGTGGACCTCTGCGCAGCTCAGGATCGGTAGGAAGGGCTTCGTGCCAAGATCGTCGCACTAGCAGAGTGACTCGGGACAAGTCACGATGATTGTGTTGGGGACCCGTTGGGCATGGAATCCCCCCACAACAGGTTTTGGGGCTCAAAACCCAAGTTTTGGTCAAAGGTTTTGAAAGACTCCATAAATTGTGGGTGGGAAGCGCGAAGTAGAGGTTAAGTCATAAGGTTTTCCGCCCTAAAGTAATGTAATGTAATGTAAAGTCATGTCAGCCTACCCATGGCCCGCGGACCATGGGATTGTATAAAAAGGGAGAGGCTCTAAGTTGTAAAGGTAGTAGATGATAGAGAAAGTTGTGAAGGAATGGTTCAAGCTTAGAGTAGGATTCTAAGTGTATTGGGTCATAGTAGTAGGAAGAGGCTCTGCAGCTAAGTGCGCAAAGGCCTAGTAGAGTCCGCAGTTGAGTGCGTGGACCCCTGCAGCTGAGTGCGCAGAGGCCTAGTAGAGTCCGCAGCTGAGTGCGCGAACCCCTGTAGCTGAGTGCACAGGGTGGTGTCGACTTTGTAAGAAAGATTGAAGATTAATAAAAGAGAAGTTAATTCCTATTCCTGTGTAATTGTTGTGCATTATCTTCTTTATGTTTGTATTCGTTTATGTATCGTGCGCACTGATATGATTGCTAAATATGTTGTAATAACCCTAAATATTACACACACAAGTTAAGTAATAGGTTAATTAATAAGGAACTTGGGTATTATACGGGTTGCGCCCCAAGTAGGGCTGTGCAGAAGCCACAGCACAGGTTGTGAAGGGATCGCAAGTGTGCGTAGCGACAGGTCAAAACGTGGATCTCCAGAAGCCCCTTAGACATCCCAAGGGTGCGGAAATCCGGTTCTAGCACCCTCCCATACTACTTTAGGTGAGACCTCAGTCCGCGCTCCGTGGACTGTTGCCGAAAGGGCTAGTAGTACTGGGATTTTCTTGGCTAAATCACCTCTGAACCTGGGTCAGGCCCATACAAGCCAATAGTTCCTGCACAAAATTTGAGTAAACCCATAGGGAGATAAGTTGAAAATACAAATTGAAAAAATAATCTTCTTTTTTTTTCCCTCTAAAATTTAATGATCTAATCTAATCTTATTTTATTATTTCCACTAGTATTTTATAATTTCCTTAGGATGCTCATTTTAGAACTCAAAATTACCCTAATGTCTGGTGTTCCACCGAATCACTTCTGGCACCAAATCGGACCATAAACACTCTCACTCTGGTAGCTTCTCCGTGCTATTTACCCAATCCTGGTAGTTGTGCCAACTCTTGGGAAGGACTAGAAGTGCTAGGTTGACCAAATCATCTTCAATAGTTGTAACACCAACACTTCCAAGCTCATCCCAACATTGGGTGAACTTGGTCAAGTACTTTGGTATTGTGTCACTCTTCTCCATCTTGATTTTTCTGAGCTTATCCTTTAGGGTCAACTTCATGTGGTCACTGCTATTTTGAAATAGGTCTATCAAGGCCTTCCACATTTCATATGGAGTCTCCTTACTGTGGATATTTGAGACAATATGATCTCGAACTCCTTCTAGGATAATCCTTCTTGCTTTTGAAACACATTTTCCCCACTCTGCCAAATCTTGAGCATCAGTTGGCTTAGGAATATATTTTTTTATGAATTCCTTAAACTTTTCGTCTTCCAACACTGCCTTCATCCTGCCCTTCCAAGCAATATAGTTCGAACTACCCTCAAGAGCATATTCAAGTCTCAATCCATAGAATGACATCCTGCTGACTCTGAAGAATGATATTGCAAATCCGATTTCCCCTGCAAAAGGCAAACTCGTATTCTCCTCTTCTAGAGTGATTTCCTCTCTGATACCATGTAGAAATTTCTTGTAGATTCAAAGTGCTAATTACAATTTACTAAAACAATAGACTTGAATATACTCTACTCATCAACGGAAACAATTAAACAATTGTGAAATCATGAAGCATACAAGAGAACGAATTCAATCAACACTTTACACAATGATTTCCTAGGGAAAGACACAGCTAAAAACCCATGTTATCTATATATTTCATTAGTCAGAAAATATGAGAAGATTACAATGCTTTGCTCAAGCCCGAGCAACCTCTACACTATCTTTATTTGTCTCACAACTTCCTAGACAAGCCTAGGCCAATACTTCACCAATTTCTTGCTTGTCCAAGTCCATCTTTCCCTGCGTTGTTTCTTTGGGAATCATCCCCCTATTAATTAGGGAAATTCCTCAACTAGAATTGCACAATCCTCATAGGCCTTCTTCTGACTGCATGCACCACATGTACAATTCGGATGATTATACAACTAATAGTACACTGTCCTTGAACTCCAATCTCAAATGGGTAACTGTCAGATCTGACATGCATGAGTTAATGATGAGTGAATCATCAGTTAACTAGTTGATCATTGTAGGAAGCACCCCACTCCTAGACCTCCCATTAGTTTCTCCATCAGTTGGAACTAGTTTAACTGACTTTAATTCAGTTAAACTAAATTAATTAATTACAACTCAAAATAAACTCAACTAGAGCTCCTATAAAGTAGGAGACACTCTACATGACTCAATTTATACCCTCAACTCAAATAAATTGAGCCAACTAAGTCAAATTAACTTAGTTGACTAATACAAGTTGTCATGCGATGTGGAATTACAATTTTATTCCTAATTTAATTCAAGGACAAGATTAAATTAGGATTTTCTTGTTGTATTTTCAACAGTGGGAGTCTGAGAAAGAACCTTAAAATGATCAACCCAATTCAAATGTCATGAACCATTGATAGTCACTGTTGAAAATGGAAATGAAGGTTGACATCAAGCCATATCAAGGTGAATTTGACACTCTAAAGTTAAATCACTGGTTGTAGAAATTAGAAGCTTATTTTAGTGTTCACCATATAGAGGAAGAACAAAAGGTTTCATTTGTTCGACAGATATTAAAGGGCCATGCCCTAACCTAGTGGCCCAAGCCACATGGAGACCTTGAGGTTGAAGGGATATCCTCTCGTGACTAAGTGGGAGGATTTCAAAACCCTCATACAATTACAATTTTACCCCATTGGGTATGTAGATGACCGGTGGATCCAGTGGCATTACTTTAGGGAGAGATAGGGGAAGAGTGCATAGGAGTACACCATATAGTTTAGAAATATGGGCATAATGTTGGGTATCTCCCCAAAGAACATATATGTAATCATCAATTATATGGGGGGTCTACAAAACCATCTATAGAAGCAAGTGATGTTGTTCAAGCCCAGATTGATGGATAAAGATTGTGTATATGAAGAATACCTAGAAAAAATAGGTCAGAAGAAAGGGAAATCAAGTGGGTCAAAGTAGAAAGAACACTAGGAAGCTTCCAAGGAGGGGAGGAAGAAGTGGAAAGGGGAAAATGACATAAATACATCAACCACAACACACCACTATGAAGATCCCAACAACCACTACAATGACTATAGTATAGACATTCATATAGAAAAGTTTTGGAAGTTGCATCCAGAGCTCAACACGAAGAACAAAAATAAAGATACTAAGAATAAAGATATAATGGCCATTGATTCAATTAATCAAGTGGAAATAAGCTTCGATGTGGATGACAATATTGTTTGTGCATAAGTGCAGAAGGGGGTGAATCTGAGTAGCCTTTAGAAATAGGAAGAGAAAGAAAATACTAGGCTCTTAAATGTAAATATACAGGTCAAGAAGACAAAGATGGATGCTTTGTTCAACTCAAGATCATAGGAAAATCTCATTGCAATAGAGCTCATCAACAAATTGGAATTGGAAGTTCATGATCATCCAATCGCATATCCATTAGGTTGAGAAAATAAGGATGTAGAAATAAAGGTAACAAAATAGTGAAAAATCATATTCTTATCAATGTTGATTTTATTGATGAAGTAGAACTAGATGTAGTTTCCCTTGACATATGTGGAGTGGTGTTTTGAAATCCATATATGTACATGTGGGATGTAATCTTCATGTGGAGAGCTAACCAATACCACCTCATCAAGGATGGAAAATCCTTCACCATAAATGTGCACAAGGGCAAGTCCAAAATTTCACTTGTGAGTGTCAACCAAGTTAAGAAACTGATCAATTCTATCAATAAATATGTTTTGATGTTTTTAAGAGAAAATCAATCTATATAAGAGTTAATAAGAGAACATCAACCCTAGAGGGGTGTAATAAGGAACATAAAAAATAATTGTAAAAGCTTCTATAGGTATACAAGGGTGTGTTCCAAGAGTCTAAAAGGCTATTGCCCAAGAGGGAAGTGAAGCACAAGATTCAGCTAATGTCATACTCCCCATTGCAATAAAATTGGCTATACAAGCAGTACATTAGATAAGTAAGTGAGGTGAAGAAGAAATGGTAGTAGCTACTAGAACAAGGTGTCATTTGACTAAGTACCTCACCATGTTAGTCACCCATCATCATTGTTCTAGAAAAGGATGGGAATTGGCAAATGTGTATTGACTAGAGGGTGTTAAACAATATCATAGTCAAGGACAGGTAATCCCTAGCTAGGATAGATGATTTACTAAATCAATTGAAAAAATTCAAATACTTCACCAAGCTAGACTTAAAGTTAGGATATCACTAGGTTTGGGTGAGGGAAGAAGATACCTAGAAGACCACCTTCAAAGCTAAGCATGTGTGTATGAGTGGTTATTCATGTTGTTTGTCCTATGTAATGCACCAACTACAATTATGAGGTTAATGAATGATGTATTTTACCCCTTTATAGATTTATTTGTTAGTCTATTTGGATGACATACTGGTATATAGTACTACATGGGAAGAGCATATCTCACTTTTGATGTAGGTGCTAAAGACATTAAAGAAGCACTAGTTGCTGGAAAATATAAAAAAGTATTAGTTTGCAAAACAATCTTTGGTATAACTAGGGTATGTGATTGATGGAATAGAGTTGAAGATAGATCCTACCAAGCTAGAAGACATCCTGAAGTGGTGGGTGACATCATGAAGTGGTCGGTGCCTACTAATGTTTTTGAGGTCAAAAGTTTCATTGACACAACACAATATCTAAGGACATTTATAAAATTAAATTAAAATAAATTATTTATAAAATATTTTGATTTTGAAATGATTAATGGTTTTTGGGCATGTAGTATTGATAATCCATGGTATTGACCCACAATATTGTAACAAAGTCTATTTATAAATTAATATACATATTAAAATATTGGAGGTGAATCTCCATGGTTAAGAATCTTGTTATAATGTAACTACTATATTTTAATGTGATTATTATTTAAATTTAAATATGGTTGTAGAATTATTATTTTAATTTAGATGGTAGGATAGATCTTAATTTATATCTACTATTTATATGTTATATATTTTAATATGATATGTATATTAAGTTTTCTTTTATCTAAATTTTTTTATAATTTTATTAATAAAAAGAAAATTACAATATAACAAATTGAAATTTATTATTTTTTATTATTTATAATTTATTATTATTAAAATATCTATATTATTTTTAATTTTTAATTCTAATTTTTTTAATTGATTCAGCATGTAAATATTTATACTACTAAAATATTACTCTCTTAGTAAATTTTAAGACTAAAATATAATATCTTCATATAAACTTAATGACAAATGAGATAAATCTACATAAAAGAAATTAGCTAGATTTTGATAAATTTGTAAAAATTCAAGTTTTCCATGCTTTTGTTTTCTAATTAAATTTGTAGTAGAGTAAATTGTTATTTTTGTTAGATTTATATAAACAGTTTCAATATGAGGTAGTTTTCCTATACCATTTATTTATTTTTGGGAAGAAATTTTGTTTAGAAATATTTTTCGTTTAGAAAGTTTGGATGTGGGAGGGAAAGTAAAATGTTATTTCATAAGCAAGAAGTACCATGTTAGGGATAGTTGGAAATAATTAATTCCTACTTGTCTTAGTTGTGATTCTTACTAAGTTAAGGAGTCTGTTTCTAGTAGTTAGGATCTATTTCCTACATTGGTGTGTGGTTGAGATATTCTCTCAACCAACATATTGTGTGTGCATGTAAATATATAATTGCATTTGATTAATGAAATAATTCACCTTCAAGGGAATCCGTGGGATCGGAAAAGTTGTGGATCTGTGCGAGGGTGGCAGATTGTGTTTTTGGAGGTTTTGTACATGCAATTCTGATAGTGGTGGATTTGACTATCATGACAAGTAGTCATTAAGGGGGGGAGTTGGAAATAATTAATTCCTACTTGTCTATGGTTGTACTTTTCTATTTGAGGAGTTTGTTCCTATGTAATAGGAATTTAGTTTCTCCTAGTTTAGTGTGTGGTTGAGAGAATCTCTCAACCACACTACTGTACGTCTAAGATAGCATTCCTATCTTGAGACTATTGATTGTATAAATATATGTGTAATTTCCTCATTCAACAATTAAGAGAATATATTATTGAGTGACTGTATTTTATCTGGGATGAGGGAGGGAAAGTAGCCTATCATTTCATAAGCAAAAAGCTTATAGATCTACGAAGTAGAAAAATAATTCTAAAAGAAAAACAGTTTTTCCTTTCTAAAAGAAAAACAGTTTTTCCTTAAAAGTGAAGTAGAAAAATAATTCTAAAATAAAAACTGTTTTTTCTTAAAAGTGGGATAGATATTTGTGTAAGATCTGGAATAACAAGTATATGTAAAGATTTTTTTATATAATAAAATATTTGTAATAAAAATAAAAATGGTCAGTTTTGATTCCATGTTGCCAGTCTGAATCAATACCAGATGTGATGTCAGCTGGCAAAAGTGGTGCAACTTTCTTTGACGGGAACAAGTTTTGAGTGTTTGCATGGGGAATCATTTCGTTCGATTTAGGGTTGTATTAAGAATTGAAGACTGATATTACAGGTTTAATCTCACTTGAATACTAATCCAATTCCTTTGCTGATGCAAAGCAAGGCCGTTTACAATTAGGTGCCAAATTTTGCACTGTAAAAACCGTTAAGCATGACGAACAAAGCCTTTCTAATTTAGAATATAGAACAAATGATCTGAAACACATAACACAAAGAATATAGAAAATCCTTTATTGTAACTGAAACACATGATACAAAGAATACAGAACAAATGAATCTGCACACAACCTGCTCCAAGAAAATCAAAACCAAATAAGTGTGACCCATATCAGGTCATATAGAGAGGAAGCAAAAGTTTATCTGTGATAGTCAACTTTGCATTTTGTGCCCTGGAAGGCACCAGACGTATTATTAAGAGGTAGCGAAAGGTGGCACTTGGCTTTCATGGTGAAGCGCCTGGATTTGATTTTGCCCACTTTCACCCGAATCCGCGACCGCATCCTCACTTCCACATGCACCACGCCCACGGATTTATCAGAAGACAAGCTATTCGATACTGTGGAGGGAAGAACCAGAGATGGGTCAGATGTTAATACGGCATCCACAGTACTGGTATTCTTGTGGCCCTGATAGAATCCCTCCACCTGCGTATACCCAATCATTTCAGATCCTCCGTAATACGCAGAAAAGTGCAGAACATCATAGTAGATTCCGATCTTTTTATTTCCATTGCGAATACTCATCATCAACGCGATGCTGCTGTTCAGCCCGTTGCCCGTCACATTGAATTTTGGGACAGAGACGGTCTCCACATACACCTTGGGCGTGCTCGGCCGCAACACCAACCAGATAACAAGCGCAGCAACGCCTATGACAATTATGAAGGTTATTAGAAATCTGAGGAGGCAGCAACAGCAGGAGCCGCCATGGCTGCGACGAGGGCGAGGGAGCTTGTGAGAGGCACTATGTGGATTCCTTCCTACAGGACCTCCATAGTAGGCTCCGCTGAATTTCGGCTCTGCATCTCCCGCCATTCAAATTAATCGAAACTGCTTGCTTAATTTCGAAATCCCTCCACTTATTGTATGCTCAAAGTGCGAATTGGGATTTCACAAGAAGAGAAAACACAATCACAGACTCGATATACAGGAGAATTAATGCAATCGAAGATACGGTTAGAAGAATAAATGTGAGTGAGGTTAGAGTCCAGGATATGGATATTTAAGGCGAGCCAGCACACGGTTTGATTTATTCCATACGCGGTTCGTTTCCTGTGTAAGGCTGTAGGTAGGTTGGCGTGAGTTTCGTGGAAATTCTGAAGGATCCAAACGCGTCCTACGTTGCTTGGTAGTTTGAAACTCTGCTGAGCTTTCGGCCCATTTTTTCAAAATACTACCACAGACATCTCCATCCTTTGGACTCTAAGTTGTTAATAATATTTATAACCTTCTAACTAATTCTTGCTCTCGTTCACATTTCGAGCGAGACTTTATAGCTTTAGGCATACCATGTTGGAAAAAAGGGGCGTGGCCGCATCATCTTTCATTCTTATCTGTCAATTTCAATTCAAAGGGATGTTTCATGGGAACCCTCCTCCTTTGACATGGTGAAAATGGTAACGTATGTGTGAAGGTATGTGACTAATATGAACTATACCATACTTTATACAAATGAATGTATAAAATAACCGGGTGCACCCATAAGTTGCACATGCGAGAAATTTTATCTCAATTGAGCTACATTGATCTCTAACATTTTCCACTTGTACCCATCCATCAATGAAGATATAGGCTCACATTTCACAAAGCCCACCCTCAAGCTAGGGTCTCTAGTGTGATAAGGAATTGTCTCTAACATTTTCCACTTGTACCCATCCATCAATGAAGATATAGGCTCACATTTCACAAAGCCCCCTTTGAAGCTAGTGTCTTTAGTGTGATAAGGGATTGTAACAATTTGCTCAATGCAACATAAGTACTAATTGTAAAACAACTTACACTAAATAACACATTTGGAAATGTTACATAAGCGAGTAACTTTTTTAGGATAACTAAAAATATGGAGTGAATAATGCATTTAATTTACAACCATGCATTCTAGCTTACAATGTTGAACATGTCATGTTAGGTCAACAAGAATCACAATCATAACTATTGTGTTACTATAGTTATAATTTTATCAAAGATAATACACATTACTACAAATAATCTTTATGTTTTTGTTATAACCCACCATCCCCATGGACGTTCTAACCAACAACCATAACCATGGATAGTTTTTTTCCTGCTAGTGTAGTTACGCTTGTATATAGGATACTATCCACTATTATAAATAAACTTTATGTTTATGTTTTTGTTGTAACCCACCATCCCTTATAGATGGTCAAAACCAACAACCACAACCATGGTTGAAATCCAAAAAGTTGTCTCTAGTATGAGAACTGCAAACCTTCTCCACAATTCTTGCAACCCACGATCCCCTGTGGATGGTCAAAACCAGCAAATGCAACCATGGTTGAAATCTAAAAATTATCTCTAGTATGAGAGTTCTAAACCTCCTCCATGGTTGAAAATGAAAGAGTCTTCTGTGGAGAAATCTAAGGGCAACAAATTAGATGATTCCTCTTACTTTAATAATCGTTTGTGATGTATTTTAATTAACTTGATTAGCTTCTTCTTTCACTTTATCATTATTAGTGCTCTTGATCATCAAACAGCTACCAAACAATGAAAAACAATGAGACAAGAAGACACAAGATATAAGGGATGAGCCAAGGCCAAAACCTCTCCTCTTGAAAGGAAAACCCACAAGAACTCTTCCCCTCTTATAGAAATTCAAATGACAAATTCCAAGACTTATGAGCCTTGACCAAGACCCTTCCAAGACCAAGTCAAACCTCTCCTTGATGAGCTTCTCTTCCACAAAGTCAACTTCAGTCAAACTAGCCTTCCAACAGTTGCTTGCTTCCTCTTTGATCTCAATTTCAGACTTGTACTTTTGACTATGATTCTCAACCCTCTTGCAACAACCCTAATTCGCATGTGTGATAGGAATATGGTAGAAATGGTCTCTTTTTCTCCTTCGCTCGAGCAACAATACTTTTTTTCAATAATTAGACTTGTATACTAGAGTGATATTACCTCACAATTTGACTTCTTGCAAAGACTCTAATTGAGTTTTGTTGTAGTTGTGTGAATGCCCTAATTCCCTCTTTGCACATGTGAAAATTTCATCCCAAAGACAGTCCAAAAATATGATTTTTCCTTCCTTTTGTCTTCTCTTTTCTTTGTTGATCTTCTTGTGTTTTTTGTGCTTGAGATCGAACTAGTTGAATGTCCTTACAAACGAGGTTGAACCCTTTCTATATAGCCTTTTGCCTCAACTGTAGGCCAACTTGACACTGCTTCAAGGTCGACTTATCATATTTTGAAGGTCTACTTGTTGTAGCACTTGTGACAAGGTCTTAGAGCATCTTTGACTATTATTTTGACTCAGATAACTTTTCTTTACAAAATGTAACATGCCCAAAAGGGTCTTCCATACATGACAATGACTCACTTGACTTGTGGACTCAATGATAAGCCCTATAGGCACTCAATGGGCACTTAACCTATAAAAATAAATTTCCCTTGAGCATCAAACCCATGCCTCAAGAATTACAATAATAAAATTATTTTTCTCTTTACAACAAATACATAAAATCATGATTACATGTCATTATGAAGACCGAACCTAGTGACATATTTCAGCACTCCCTCTTAACTAGGGAGGTATTCATAATCCATACAAGGTACTTGGACATTCTGAAACTAAAGAATTCTCATAAGAAAAGTCAGATTGGTAAGCCATCTCATAAGCTATCTTATAAGCTTGTACCAGAGCATCTAATCATAACAACCAACATTGTCACATAAAAGGGACTTGACTAACATCTCTATCTATCCACAAGATCAGAGCACAACGTTGGCGAGACCAATGATTGATAGACACCATCATCATTGTCTCTTAAGGCACATACCCCACTCGGGTGTTCACAAAGTATGCCCTTTTAGAAAAATTCCTATCTTGGAATAACACATCCTCAAGGAATTTCCTCTTCGATTACTCTTACCTATTGGATTCCCTACCACATCCTCAAATATTATTGGAATCAGTCTCAGATGCTTACCCAATCATCCATTCTTTCTTCATAACATGAAGACAAGAATGATGTGTCTATCTCTCCCTCTCAACTAGGGAGGATATACTTATTCCCATAGAAGGAAGATACTCAAGCTCCCTCTTAACCAAAAACTTGCCCAAGCTCCCTCTTAACTAGGACTTGTTTCCAACAATAGTTATTTGTTCTTTGGTGGAGATCATGCTACTATCAACTGCTCATAGGGATCCTCCTTTTGATGTCATGAATTTGATCCTCATCATGGAGCATTCATCTTTTGGATTTTTTTCTTTGCAGGGCATCTACCATCCATCACTTTCCTTCAATGAATAATAGGGTTGACCCAATACTCATTCCATCCTTCTTTGCATCAGAAAGTGATATTCCGGTCCACATCTGGCTTTTCTTCACATAACTACCTCTTTCAAGTCATTTTTATTTCAAGATCCTCCATCCATTCCCATGAGTACTAGTTGTAGGTGACATCTACAACTTTCTTTTAGTAGTCTTGTTTCAAAAATCAAAATGAACATCAAATCAAAGTTACCTTTTATGATGGTCTTTCATCATGACTTCTTCTTGCTTGCAACATCAACCTCTTGCACATTCATAAACATATCTCTAAGACATTCAATGTCAAGGGTCTCCTTCCTTTACAAACTTCATCAGAGTCTTCATACTTTCTCTATGGAAATTTCATAGCCAATTATTCTAGTCATAGGATGTTCATCACTTATCTTATGTGGCTATAGTCACCATTTTTCATGAATTCTTCTTCCTTTCTTCACATATTGCTCGTAGTGAACTTCTATACATATTTCCTCCATATTTTTCAACCACCTCATATTTTGTATGAGGATATATTATGTTGATTTCATCTTGTAAATATGTGAACTAGTTCAAGACATATGTCATCACGCATCTTACCAAAGGAAGATATCATTCTTCTTTGATCATTCCCATGAGGTAAAGCATTATGTTATCTACAATTATATGATGACAAGAATTAATATATCAAATACATACATGCATACCTCTTTTATTTTATTCACCTAGACTTCCTTCAGAAACTCCTTTCCTCACTTGAAAATATTTCAATCATCTTTACATGCTACACTTCTTTGTCATCATACCATCAACTTTTGAAACCAGATATCCCACACAAGGTGGAATGATCAATGAGACACTTGCTTCTTACAAGTAGAGATGAACCTTCTAATGAATATTCCACTGGAGGATCTTGATTATCCTCATCCTACAAATTCTCCCTCTTAATGGTGATGATATATGATGAATTATTTTTATCTTCTATCATGCTAGATGAATTTATTCATATGTACTACTTATGCTTTCAATGAGGTTACCAAGAGCCACTTCCTTTATATGAGGACTGCCACAACCATGTAGACTTCTACTTCAGATATTCTTTCAAGATTCTATGATGATGCCATGAGCTCTTGCTTCATTCGTATGCTTCTAATATGATGCCATCTTCTAGTATGATGCATCCTATCATACTTACAATGCTTCCTACCATGATAGCTATCTTTCACAAAACTGAAAAGAACTAAGTGAAGAAGATTATCTCAGTCATAGTAGAGATATTTCACTTCTTCCTTCTTTGGTTTCTTCTTCTCAAGTTCTTCCATTTCTTCAGTGACACGAGCTTCATTCCTATCATTCCTTTTCTTGTTTTCCTTCTTGAGTTTTAGACAATCTCTCTTGAAATTCTCATATTATTGACAACCATAACATTGTATCTTTGACATATCGATCTTCTTCTTTTGAGGACCAAACTTCCCAAACTTTCCTTTTCTCTTAGCCATGGCAGCAAATGCTTGATCTTGTTCATTTGATCCCACGTCACTTTTTGCCTTCAACCTAGTTTCTTCAATCTTAAACAATGACCAAAGTTCATTGAATGGAGTAGCTTCCTTATTTCCATAGATGCTTGATACAAAGTTGCCCCATTCCTCCAGTAGTGCATTGAGCACAATAGTGGCCATTTCTTTATCGAATATTATTTCCCTTAACTCTTGTATTTGGTATCCTATTTGAGATACTTTCATAAAGCATGAGGCTATTCCTTCTTCTTTTTCTATCTTCATTTTGTATTTGCTTGGTTCTCAAAGATATGATTTCTCTAGCAATGCTTACAGAGAACAATTCTACTAGCTTATCATAAATTTCTTTTGATGTCTCCAACTTTTCTACATAAGGTATGAGGGGATCCTTGATGGATTCTATAAGTATCCTTTGAGCCTTTATTTCCCCCTTCATATATTTGGATAATTCTTGATCTTGCTCTTTAGATGGTTTGGAGACTTTACCATTAACATGCTCAATAACTTCATTCTCTATGAGTATCAATTCTACCCTCTTTTTCCATGCAAGGAAGTTCAATGACCCAACCAATTTGTTTCTTTCCTATCCAAATGAAATCATTTTGATATATTTACACATATATGTAAGAATACTTACTTGTCAAGTGAAGTTACTCTTAGATGATGAAGTCTTCAACTTGATGCATTTCTTGATGGTGTTGATAATAGAGGATGTCTTCTTAATGAAGATGTCTTCCTTCAAGTATGCTTAGAAAAGTGATCCTTTCTTCAATGAGAGGGAGATCATGTTGATATCTTGGATGATGATGGAAACACTTCTTCTTGCTTCCTTGGATGACAGTGAAGAATGTGGAGGCTTCCCAGGGTTCTTTAAATATAGAATCTTTAAGGTCTTCTTCTTGATGTTGCTTCTAGATTGTACAATCCTTGATGAGATGGGTAGTCTTTCTTGATGTTCCTTAAATCTTTTCTCCAAGATGATATGTAAACTAGCCTTTATTGATGATTTGATGTCCTCTTTGATGTCTTTTGTGTTTCTTGATACTCATTTTGATGATCCTTCTTCAAGTTTCCTTTCCTTTCCTTGTCTTGTCACCTTAGCTCTAACACCATGTTGAGAAATCTAGGGAAAGAAAATTAGATGATTCCTCTTACTTTGATAATTGTTTGTGATGTATTTTAATTAACTTGATTAACTTATTCTTTCACTTTATCATTATTAGTGTTCTTGGTCATCAAAAAAATACCAAACAATGAAATACAATGAGACAAGAGGACACAAGATATAAGTGATCATCTAGGGCCAAAACCTCTCCTCTTGAGAGGAAAACCCACAAGAACTCTTATCTTCTTATAAAACTTCAAATGATGAATTCTGAGACCTATGACCCTTGACCAAGACCCCTCCAAGACTAAGTATAACCTCAGAGCTTCTCTTCCACAAAGTCAACTGCAGTCCAAATGGACTTCCAACAATTTCTTGCTTCCTCTTCGACCTCAATTTGAGACCTATACTTTTGACTATGATTCTCAACCCTCCTGTAGTAATCCTAATTCGCATGTGTGATAGGAATATGGTAGAACTAGTCTATTTTTCTCCTTCGCTTGGGTAGAAATTTCTACTTCAATCATTTGGCTTGTATACTAGAGTGATATTACCCCACAATTTGACTTCTTGCAAAGACTAAAATTTGGTTATCTTGTAGTTGTACGGATGCCCTAATTCCCTCTTCGCACGTGTGAAAATTTCATCCCAAAGACAATCCAAAAATATGATTTTTGTTCCTTTTGTCTTCTCTTTTCTTTGTTGGATATTCTTGTATTTTTTGTTCTTGAGATCGAACTGATTGGGTGTCCTTACAAATGAGGTCGAACCCTTTATATATAGGCCTTTTGTCTCAACTGTAGGTCGACTTGACACTGCTTCTAGGTCGACTTATCATGTTTTGAAGGCCGACTTGTTGTAGCACTTGTGAAAAGATCTTAGATCATCTTTGACTCTTATTTTGACTCAAATAAATTTTCTTTACAAAATGTAACATGCCCAAAAGTGTTTTCCATATATAACAATGGCTCAATTGACTTGTAGAATCAATGACAAGCCCTAGAAGCACTCAATGGGTTCTTGACCTATAAAAATAAATTTACCTTAAGTATGAAACTCATGCCTCAAGGATTACAATTATAAATTTATTTTTCTCTTTACAACAAATACATAAAATCATGATTACATATGTCATTATGAAGACCGAAACTAGTTACATATTTCAACATCTTCATGGAAATATGATTTAAGAATAGCCTTTCACTTTCCAACAATATTTTGATTAGACCACTTTCACTTTTTAGTTGGATTTCTACTCTTCACACATGCCCTTCATGATTTAGGTGACCATTTGAAATTCCTCAAAGTAATTATCCCATATCTCTATCATGTCAAAAAAAACTCTAAACCTCATTAATTATAGGTCATACATTTTCAAGGTTTGATTTAAGGACTGAATGACCTTTTCAGGGGAAAAGAAGGGTTGAAATGCAACTTCTATTTATTTCCAAGTATTAATATCATCAAAATATTTCTAAGGAGATATCAAGGAATATCCCAATACTCCAAACAAAATTGGTCCAATGATAAGAAGAAATAAAATAAAATGAACAAATAAAAAGAGATGGGGATCAAGGTTGCAATGCACCCGAAATTCCAAAAGATGGAGAAAGACATCTCTATGTAATTTATAATTAAATAATTAATTATACTTGATTGTATTGATAATAAATTGGATCAAATATAAGGGGGGACTCTTTTAACATATCTTTCATGATAACACCTCTCCACTAACATTGTGGTGCAAGGAATTCTCTAGTAAACCAATATCATGTCACATGGGTACATGTTGGAGGTTTTAAAATGTTTAAAAAGTAATTAAATATATTATATGGTATGAAGCGAGTGAGGGTTTTTTTAACTAGACTATGGATATTCATATTTGTAGGGTGGTGGGTACGTGGTTTTAACTAACCTTTTTTGCAGGGCGGGGAGGTAGTGTAGTGGTTCAACTAAGTATTTATTTATTTATTTTCGAGGTCAAGTAGTTTAGATAAATGTTTATCGATTCGTTTATTTTCAAGGAGGCGATGGTGAAAATGGGTGGTGAAGGGGAAGGGGAGGTGAGATTCAACAATGTGAGGAGACCATTTTTTGTTATTTTTTAAATGGAATTAAAACATATCCTGAAAGAGTAATTTGATACATTTCTAGTCCTTATACCTTAGAGAAACATTAAATGAAGAAGAAATTCTTGGAACAAGAAATGAATAGGACTACATATTTCAAAATAGAGGAATCTAAAGTTGAAATGGTTTTATGATTCCTAAGGATCTTGTTCAATAAATTTTATTGAAAGATCAAATAACATATGATAAACAACATTTTCTAAAATATATGTCATATGTCAAATATTGTTACCAACATTCTTGGGCTAGAAATAAAAAGGGGTGTAGAAGAAGGTTGAAAAGGTTAGTACTTGTACAGTATTTTGTGAAAATAGGTAGTAATATTACTTGAAATTTTTTATTGGGAGCGAGTATTAGCATTTAAGGTCTTAAGGATAGATATAAACTTAGGCAATTATTTAATACCTCACTAACATGCTTTCTATGTTAAGGTTTATTAAGTGAATTCCTTGTGTGTTTTGGTGTATCATTAATGCATATAATTAACACCTATTCACTAACTTCGTGATACATAATTAAATAGAAAAATCTCAACTAAATTAATGATTAGGCATTAATAAGATTGCAAACAAAATGGATGTTATAGAAAACATGTTATGTACATGTACACAACATATCACATTAAGGAGTTAGGGTTTGTATACAAAACTTATGGCGTCAAGAGATAAGAATCCTCACCTTTTTGTGACCCATATTTTTTTCACTGCCTCAACTCCAAGGTTTAGATTGCTTTAGGTTTTATGTAATATATGGATTTTGCTTTCATTTTAATAAAATATGTTTTCCTCCTAGTTAGGGGATTTTTTATAGTGACCATAGTCGTTACATATCTATTTAGAGTAAGTAAAAATATTTCTCACCAATATGTATAATGATTTTCAAAATTCTTAAACATATTTCACCATTACTTATGAATAAATGGTTTTCATTGTAATAAAATGTTTTCATTATTTTATATAATGTTAGTTTCTAGAACATTATGGATTTTTTCATTTCTTTCTTAGATTAATCCAAAGTAGTGGTATTAGAGTAATATATAATATGTTGTTTTCTCATGCATGTCTCACACAATGCCAAAGTACAGGAATTTGGGCCCAAGCTAAGTAATCCTCCACAAAAATTGTCATTGGAGCAAATAACGTCACATGGAGGAAAAAAGTATGATGGAGTGTGAGATCCTATCCAATTGTTGCTCTAGGAACAACTCAAATGAGAAAATTACATGATGACAAATCATTTCATTTATATTTTCCAACAACTATATATATTGATAGAGGAATCTCTAACAAACAACCATCATGGAGGAAAAATTCCCTTCATGGTACAAGATCATTTTTGTTTCCTTGTGTTTGAAGGAAAGATGGGCATCAGAATTTTAGAGATATGGTTAAACTAGTTAGATGGTTATTTTTTAATTCATATGTTTTCTAATAGTGAGAATATTTCCTTCTAACTTCTAAAGTCCCTTTCCCATTTCAAATATTGGGTATTTCACTATGAAAATAAAATTCAACAAATTTGGAGCATATGAGATAGGACCCATTTGGTGATATTTTTTTATGCACTCAAGGATGTTGGAAATTATGGTGGTGTTTAGTATAGGTTTTAGAAAAGTCCCTTCACCTTATTTCACCATATAGGAGGTTTTTAGCTAAAGTTAGGGCATAGGATTTCACAAAAAAGTGTGTTTCAATGTGTCATAATTAGCTAGTGCATGGGTGCATTATATGAAACGAAACACCAATTCATCAAAATCAAAGGTACACCATGGTATCGGGTAAAATAAAAAAACTAGCCTAACCATCTTGCATTTTTACCATCCTTCAGTGCTTTCCTCCCTTCCAAGATTGATGCTTCTTTTCACCATACCCCTACCCAAAAATGGTTATTTTGAATTGCCAAATTTTGTTGCTTTTCTCTAATTGCAAGAGATTGACACTCTCAATTTGATTATAAACAAAAACACACTCGAGAATATTTCACATTTTCGTGGTTGATTTCTTATTAACTAGAGTGTCCACACACTACAACAATTTGCAAAATCATGCAATGACAATGGTGATGTGGATGAAGCACCACAATATGAGGTGCATTCAATTTTACTAGATGTGTATGTATCTTGATGTCCCAACGTTGTTGCATTTTACCATGCACAAACCTCGATGCATTTAGGAAACCTTAATTCATTACTAAAGGAATTATGTGTAATGTGGATTTTGTGGTTTTTTTTTTGTTGCATAGATACACCATGGCTGATGTAGGGTATAACATATTGATATGTGTGTCAACACACTAGTGGGATGATATTTCCTTACACACACCATACATGGGGTGTGATGGAATCATAATCACATTGAAGAGTAGAGAGTAGTCAACTTGCATTATCCTAGGCTATTATATTTGCTAGAAGTAAAGTATATGCTACATGTGGATCAAACCCACTTTTAGTGCATTGTTGGAACCACAATGCACGATGTGTCTTTGAAATGACAATGCAAAACAATCAAAAAACAAATAGTTTTCTTTATATCAAGGTGCAGTGATGTTGCTTCAACACACAACTAATAAGGTAGAGAACATGTACTAAAGATAGAATGGTGCATTGAACTTATGAAAGCACAACACATGTGATTCTCTATGTGGTTTCCATTCTTTGTACCATAATTATATTGATGTGATTTATGCATGTTATTATTAGAGGTGCATAAAAGCGTATTGGGTTACTTTGAAAGTGCTTAAGGCATGCTTTAGATTGATTCATGTGATGTGGGGTGCATAGTGTGTTGATAACCTTTCGTTGACCATGATGGAGATACATATTAGAGATAACTTACTCTTGGAACTCTAGACCTTATCTTGATTCTTTTATGGAACACTTCCTTGGAACATTGAAGACCTAGATGGAATCATGTGTTTCTTAATTAGGTGCACATGTGGAGAGGCTAGTTGCTTGCTTGGGAGGATAAATTACCTTGGAGGATTATTATTGGGAATCTTAGGTTGCAATGGGTATTGAGCCCTAGCTAGCATGGGGAAACTTGGTGGCTTACATGGAGGCTTGTACTTGGTTTGAGAATGTACAGGTCAAAGAATGATCATGTGAGTGGGGTGGACCCGAGGCACACATGAATTAGGAGATAGAGTTGAAGTATTGAAGGCATTTGAAGGAGGAGGCTTAGACAATTTTTTAAGAGTTTTTAACCTTAACACTTACTTATTGACCATGCATTTCTCTGATCTTGGCATGTGTCACCTAAAGTTGGAATAAGGAATTACTGGTGGGCGGGGGGGGTGGTGAATCAGTAATAATGAATTTCTTTCAAATTTTACGTATGTCTTTATATCTTTTTGACTACGTTTAGTTACTTGTGAGAGCTTTCATACACAATACAAATGATCAACACGATAAGGCATTCACATGCACATACAATCTATCACATGAGCAACATACACATATTGACACAAGTATTTTTACATGGAAACCCAAAGGGGAAAAACCACCAATATGTTTCTTACTATGATGTAAATTATGAACCTACTTAATTACATCAATTTTTTTGTGAGCACCCATTCACAGGAGGCACCAGACCCCTTAAGATAGAAATCACCTAATTTCCAAGACGCACCAACCTCTTATGAATGCAGACCACCACCTACTCTAGCCACTGTTCTAACTTTCATACAATTTTCAAACTAGAAATAGGTGAAATTACATATACAAAGAAATACAAATTGGATTCATTGCAGTGTCATAATTTTTCTCTTGGCCCTCTACACTTCTACAGGAACTCTCAGCCTCACACAACAACACTGGCCCACTTTGGACCTTTTCTCTAAACTGTACTCCTTATTGCTACTTTAGCTCTTAATCACAACTCTCTGCAACACTCTACCTCAGTTCATCACTTGGACCATTTGCTCAACTTTCACATGCACCACTCCACTCTCTTTAGCTCACACAATAATATTGTATCCCCCTCTTTTCTCAACTATGCTCCTATGTTTTGTTCATCTCCATTGCTAGAAACGATGCTCTCTCTCTCTCTCTATTGACCATTAACCTGCCATTCTTGTTGCCCAAGAGTACTCCTGCATGGTTTACGAGTGAGTCGTAAATACAATGAGCAATGAAACACTCACTTATAGTATAGTATATGACCACTTTATGAAATTCTCAAGTGGGGACTGCTTTGCACCTTCTCTTCTCAGCGGGATCGGATCAACCAAACTGAACCTTACTTGATTACTGCCTTTTTTTTCCATGTTGTTGTTGCATCAGATAGTTTGATCTTCTCAGCCACATTAAACTTTGGGAATGGGCTCCTAAGAGTTTCCATGTTGAGAAATAAATCCTCAGTCAACCTGCACACTCCAACAAGGCTCTCCATTCTTATTAATGTCTCATACAGCTTGACAGGTACTTCGACATGGATTCTCTATTCTTCATTTAAATCAATGAGGCATGCACAAGAGATCAGAGGTAGCTTATTTCAACTTTGAGATAGGCCCAACACTCTTCTCTAGCAATCTTGACAATCACCATTTATTCTGGCGACCAACTCTCCTAAACGCATTTACTCCTTAGCTTCCGACCCATACATATTTTATACTCCTATGTATTGTAATATCGGAGCTCCCACATATCATAACTTGTTATTAACATGAGCTTATGATATTACGAGACCCTGATTGGCCTTTGGCCCCTGTTTCTTAGCCCCCTCTTATTTTTCCTCCATGGGACCGGGAATTGTGACCGCCGGCACAAAATTTAGGTGCTAAGCCTTGGAGGACCTGCCAGAGGCCTATCTACTTGTGTTATCATTCTTTTCCCTTGGTTCTTTAGCCTTTCACGGCCAATTTCCAAAGACATCGGAAGCCCCTAGCATAATAAATTTTCTCAAATTGTATTTATAACGAGGTTTTGAAATCTCTGAACTTCAATATGCTCCATCGCGCTTAGGTGCTAGGCCTTCTCTACACCATCGGTTCTTTGGGTATTCATGACCAAGTTCCAATAAACATCAAAAGCCCCTGGCATCCTAACTTTTTCAAACTTACAATTACAAAGGAGTTACAAAATCCCGACCTCTAATATTACATCATGCTCTAGTCATCATCTCCACGTGCAATCTCCTAGGTGGTGACATGTGTCACTCGGATTTTCCCCATTAGGCCACCCAATAGTGTTAATTTTGACTTCCACATGTACTCCATACTGCCACATCATGCTAGCATCATCTGCCACCGTAACCTCCTGAGGGCCAATCAACTTTTACGATGTCTCCCGTTAGACGAGAAGGAAAGGGTCCCTTAGCCCTTGGTTTGCAAACTATTTCCTTTGTATTTCTCACTCCCTGCAACCCTCGATGCTTTTCAAAGAAATGCAATTTTTCAAGAGTTACGAAATCTCGAAACTCTGAATTTTTGAAGGGTTCTGATGTAATGTCCTTCTGAGGCCCCGAAGTCTCCAACCCTCTGACATTCTATAGTCTGGCCTGCTTCCTGTTCCAAAATTCAAACCTCTGAAATTCGGCCCTTCCATCGTCCCGAGCTTTCAAGCTTCCGAGGTCCTGAGACTCTTACCACTAAAACTTTGATGCTTTGAAATTTCAGCGTTTGCCTCTAGTTATGAAATTTGGTTTGCTTCTATGACTTCAAGATCCTTACTTTGGCTAACAATAACTTTTGATCCCGAGATCCATTCAAGGAATTCCACATACCATTGGAAATACTTTTCAAAGCACTTTCTAGTGGAGAAGGTTTGATGTAGACTTTGAGCCCGTTTTCTACCTGAAACATGACTGAAAACTTTCTTCTTGGAATCTTCTTCAATTCTATTCCGATTGACATGAATTCCAACATACCAAGTGCCACCAATCAATCAGACAATGTCAATTGTCCAACAATCTCCCCCTTTGGCATTAATGGAAACAACATAAGTTCCACCGGAAACCATGCATGGCCTTATTCATTATTTTTGTTCTCCGATGAAATAGTAATCTTCACTCCCTTTGGCATCAATGGAAAAGGATGCTCTTGAAAACTCCCCCTAAACCACTACAACCTACTCTTCAATTGATCCCACATGTTGAGTAGCTGCTAACACATATTATAATTGAGTCATTTGGGAGGAGTCACAACTCCTATATGCTATCTGAGATATTCAAAGGGTTATCTTGCATGTGGATTAGTAAATATATCTGCAAGTTGGTCTTTAGTGGCCACATATTCAAGTTGAACAACATTAGCTGCAACCTGCTCTCTTAAGAAATGGAACTTGATAGGGATGTGCTTGGTCTTTGAGTGCATGATAGGATTATTAGAGATATTGATGGCACTAGTATTATCACACATGATTGGAATGGGATCAATCAACTCTACCTTAATGTCCTTTAAGGTTAGCTTCATCCATAGAATTTGCGAGCAAAAAGTGGCAACTTCAATATACTTTGCTTTAGCAGTTGATAAAGAAATGGATTTTTTATTCTTGATGACCCAGGACACTCTCAGTTTCCCAAAAAGAATGGTGCACCAGAGGTTCTCTTCCTGTCATCAATACTACTTGCCCAATCACCATCAGTATAGGTCTTCATCTTAAACTCTCTTCTTTTAGCATACCACAATCCATAATCATATATTCCTTGACGATATTTGAAAATCCTTTTGATAGCGATGACATGAATTTCATGAGGGAAAGCTTGAAATTTGGCCACAAGACCCACTATTTGCATGATGTCTGGTCTCGAAGATATGAGATACAACAAGATTCCTATCATTGATCTGTACTTAATCTGATTTAACAGCGGCGTCTCATCTTCTTTGAAAAATTTGAAGCTTGTAACCATAGGTGTGCTAATTGGCTTTCAATCTTCCATCCCAAACTTCTTAAGAGTTTCTCGTAGGTACTTAGATTGGTAGATAAATACCCCATTTTTTTAATGAGATATTTGCAATCCTAAGAAGAAGGAAAATTGTTCGGTCATGGACATCTCGAACTTTGTCTGCATATAGTTTTTGAATTGATGTCCCAATTGTTCCAGGTCATTGTCCACATACACTACTACAATTAGTAGATGATCATCTTCAGACTTTATGTAGAGATTGTTGCATACAATACCTTTGTTAAAGCCTTGTTGTTGAAGGTATTGATCCAACATTTCATACTAGGTTCTCGAAGCTTGTTTGATTCCATATAAGGCCTTTTTCAGTTTGCACACAAACCCTTGATTTTTGGTGAGCGTGAATCCTTTTGGCTACTCAATATAAACCTCTTCTTCCAAATATCCATTAAGAAATATAGACTTCACATCCATATAATATGAATCGATGTTCTTATGACTAGAAAAGGCAAGAAATATTCTGATAGCTTCCAATCTAACTATTAGCGCAAAGATTTCCTCAAAATCTATCCCTTCTATATGGGTATACCCTTTGCAAACTAATCAAGCCTTATTCCTAATTACTCAACTTTTCTCATTTAGCTTGTTATTTAAGACCCATTTTTTACCTATGACATTTTTCTCTTTGGGTCTTGGAACAAGCTCCCAAGTGCCACTCTTCTCAATTTGGTCAAGTTTTTCATTCATAGCTCTCATCCAGAACTTTTCCTCACTTTCCTGGTTGAGGTTTTTAGGCTTAACTTAAGATAGTAGAGCAAGATTTACACAACTTGAAGTGCCAAAAAATTTCCTCCAGGTGTAAATACCAAGTCTTTGATCTCCAAGAATTTGACTCTCAAGGTGTTCTTTTTGTACATACCTGGAAGGTGTTTTGGGCCTTGGAGTTGTGCTCATTTCCATGTATTCATTATCTAAATCTGTTTGATCTTGATCTGAGGGCATGATGTTTGAACTCTCTTCTCCATTTGAGTTCATGTTTCCTTTAGAGTATTCAAGTTGTGAAGTTATTTCATCTACTACTACATCAATGAAATCCTCAAACCTGTTTGTTTATTTGTTGTAACACTTGTATCCTTTACTTCAAGTAATATACCCTCATCAACGCGTGAATCAAACTTTCCTAGATTTTTATCATTCCTTTTGATAAATCATTTTCTCCCAAACACCTTGTAGTGTTTAACTGATGTGGGTCTTCCCTTCCACAACTCATAATGAGTTTTATCACTATTAGGTCTGAGTTGTGCTCTGTTTGATAAGTAAGTTGTTGCTTGTGTTGTTTATCCCCAGAAGATGTGAGGTACATATTCTTCATCCACAATAGCTTTGGCCATTTCCTAGATTTTTCTATTATTTCTATCAACTACTCAATTTTGTTGTGGATTTCTAGCCACAAAATATTGCCTCCATGCCATGCTCTTCATAGAATTCTTCAAATTCTCTTGAAGTGTATTATCCTCCTCTTTCTGATCTTAATCATTTTATCTTGAGATCTTTCTCATTTCCTACTTGAGCTTTAAATTTTTTAAAGTGTTTAAACACTTCTGATTTTTCCTTTAAGAGCATGATCCAAGTGGCCCTAGTAAAATCATTAATAAGCAGTACAAAATAGCTTTATCCTCTTGATATTTTTGCTCTAGTTGGGCCACAAATATCTGTGTGAATTAGCTCCAGTGGTCTAGATGAAGAGAACTCTTTTGTCTTGAAATGAGTCCTAGTCTACTTACCAAATTGACATGACTTGCAGATTGAATTATTAGGCCTTGACAGTCTTGGAAAACCTCTCACAACTCCCATCTTGCTGACTCTTATCAGAATGTCAAAATTCATATGACCAAGTCTCTTGTTCCATAACCAAGCTTCACTCGACTTTCTTAAATAGCAGCTTACTATGAAGTCATCAAACACATATACATTATTGTGAGTTCTGATTTCTTTTCCCACCAGCTTTCCATTTTCTTCATTTTGGATCTCATAGTCCTTGGATCGAAAGGTCACATTAAAGCCATTATCACACATCTGACTTACACTAAGAAAATTGTGTTTGAGACCTTCTACATATAGCACATTTTTGGCTCTAGAATTTTCATCAAGACTAACTATTCCCTTACCCTTAATTCTTGTTGGGTCATTGTTGCTAAAAGTGGCATTGTTCCCTCTATCCTTTTCTTTTAGCAATATAAATTTTCTCTTATCCCCAGTCATATGATTCGAGCAACCAGTATCTTCATACCATTTGTTTTCTTAATTATATGTTGATAGAGAAAGTCCACATTCCATGCTCTTTCCAAATTTTCGTTTCCAATTCTCCTTATCTTTTCGAAAGGTTGGATGCTAAGTGTTCTAATACTTAGATGGGTACTCAAACCTACTTCTGCACTCACTTTCCTTGTGCCCAAAATTATTACATTTGAAGCATTCAAAATCATTCATTAGGGGAGATAAGGCATTTCAAATTCTGAGAGTAGAGTTTTGAGATCTAAATTTATTATACTTATTGTATCTAAAATTTTCATCTCTTTCAACTTTGACCCTTCTACAATAAACAACCTTATTTCCAAATATGTGACATCCATAACAATGCCCATAACATAAATGAGAGCACCTAAAGTTGGAATTTTTATGAGTTTGTGCATGAAGGTACCTATGTTGTCTGGCTGATTGATTCATTTTGTGCTGGTGTGGTTCCTTGGGGTAGATGGAGTTATTATTCCAGTGGCGGGATCCTCTTTGACTTGCTCCCTTTTTGTCTTCATTGATTCTTTCTTGATACATCTTTGCATAGCTTTAAGGTTCCTCAAATCTTGCGGACCTGAAGTGCATATGTCCCATAGAATATTCTTGTGGTCTAGAGTATCCAAGGCCTTTTTTATTTCCTGAAGACCTTTGACTACTTAGAATCTGATCTAGCTTTCTTGTTCCTTCTGCAAATTTTTCATTTATGCCTTTCTCGGTCTCCATTTTCTCAAGGTTTGTTCTCAGAGAGATGACCTTTGCCTCGAGACTCTGGTAGTTCTCTTCCTATTCATGGATCAAATATTGAAGAACTTCTTCCTTTCGTTTAGCTTCTTCTAATTTGACTTTCAAGGAAAAAATTTCGTCTTTGCATGTTTTTGAGATCGTTTCCTTCTTTAACTTGAACAACCCCTGTTTTATATGCTTGTTCTCTTCTTCTGTTTTCTCACATGTTCCTTCTTTTTCTTCTAGTAGAAAGGCTAAACTATAATTTCTTTTAATGGATTCTTCATTTTTTTCTTTTTGATAAACAAACTCCTCATTGTCAGAGTTATACATACCTTCTTTAGCACGATGTAGCTGTTATTTTAATTTCTTGTTCTTTCGCCTTGCCTTCTTTAACTCATCAAGAGCACTGATGAGTTCCCCTTCAAAGTCCACTACTTCTTCTTCCTCTTCAGAGTCATTAATATTTTGTTTCTTGGAGTCTGCTCCAAATGCCATAAGTAAATACTTATTTGAATCATCTTTTGAAGATTTTTCGTTGTCTAACTTTGGTGTCGAACTATCCTCTTTGGGTTAGAGCCCCTTTTTCTTATAGAACTTCTTATTCTAATGTTTCTAAAAGTTGTTTCTAAAATTTTTATCATATTCCTTTTTTTCCTTTCTTTTCAAGGGAACTTGGATGAAAAATGTCCAACTCTCCCACAATCAAAGCATTTAAAGGGAAACTTCCCTTTATATTTTCTTGAGCCACGCTTGAATTTCTTGGCAAATTGATCCATCTCCTCATCAAATTCACAACTAGAGCCATCTTGATGATCTTTGTGCTCCTTGGCCTTCTTGGACACTTTGAACATTGCCTCCTTGGGTTCATACTTCTCTCTTCCTACTCTTATCTCATATGTTGTGAGAGTACCAAGCAACTGGTCCATCTTGAGATTATTTAAATCAGTCATTTCTTAAATAGTGGAGACTTTGGCATTAAATCTCATGGGTAGGGATCTTAAGACCTTTTAAACAATCATATCTTCCTTGACTTCTTCACCAAGTCCTCTAATCATATTGGTTACTTCATCAACTCTGAGGAAGTATTCTGTTATGATTTCTTCTTCACTCATTTTTAAGCTTTCAAACCTCATTATGAAGGTTTAAAGTTTGGCCTACTTGACTTTATCATCTCCTTCATGACTCTGATTGAGCTTCACCCACACTTCCTTGGAAAACTTATAGTGCATAACCTTTATGAGTTCATATTGACTAAGGCCAAAGAGAATGGAATTCTTGGCTTTATCATTATTTCCATACAATTTTTTACCATTTGCATCAGTGGGAGGGACATCAGGGACATCATAATCTACTAGTACAGAGCTCCAAACATCTACTCCTAGAGACATAAGATAGGCTTCCATCCTAACTTTCCAGAAGGCATAGTTTGTCCCATCAAAGACTGGTATCTTTCTTGAGTAAGCATCTTGACTCTCTTGCCTAGACATAATTCCTTATGGATCTACCTTCCAGTGGTTAGACTGTTCCTGAAGGAACTTGACTCTAATACCAATTGTTGGAATAAGGAATTACTGAGAGGGCGGTGAATCAGTAATAGTGAAGTTCTTTCAAATTTTAAGTATAAGTATTTAACTATTTTCACTACGGTCAGTTACTTGTGAGAGATTTCATACACAATACAAATGACCAGCAAGATAAGGCATTCACATGTACATACAATCCATCACATGACCAACATACACATATTGACATAGGTATGTTGACGTGGAAACCCAAAGGGAAAAAAACACCAATCTATTTGTTATTATGATGTAAATTAATCACCTACTTAATTACATCGATTTGTTTGTGAGCACCTACTCACAGGAGGCACTGACCCCCTTAAGATAACAATAACCTACTTGCCAAGAGACACCAACCTCTTATGAATGCAGACCACCACCTACTCTAGCCAATGTTCTACCTTTCATATAATTTTCAACTTGAAAACAAGGGAAATTACATATACATACAAATACAAATTGGATTCATTGTAGTATCATACTTTTGTCTACACCTTATGCGATTCCACATGAACTCTCAACCTCACATAGCAACACTGGACCACTCTTCCCCTTTTTTCCAAATTGTTCTCATTGTTGCTCCTTTAACTCTTAATCACATCTCTCTACAACACTCTGCCTCAGTTCATCACTTGGGCCATTTGCTCAACTTTCGCATGCACCACTCCACTCTCTTTAGCTTGGACAACAATATTATATCCCCCTCTTTTCTCAACTGCGCTCCTCTGTTTTGTTCATCTCTAGTGATAGAAATGATACTCTCTCTCTATATATATATATATATATTCAAGCTTTTGTGATCCATAATGAATTAAACAAATTCTTTCGGTAGAAATCACATGAGAGAATTTTTTGGCCAATGCGTTTCGAACCAACAAGTGTGGTTCATCATGAGGACCAGATGAAGAGGCAGACCATGGCAAAGGCTTAAATAGAGAGCAATGTAGCGACATAATTTCAAGTAACGGCTATATTTGAACAATAGTGTTTAAATTATGGTATTAATTTATTAATATTTTAAAAACAAATATTATTAAGTAATGGCTAGTTTTTGAAAAAAAATATATTTAAATAATGATATTATTTCATTAATTTATTAAAAATATTAATAGGTAATGGCTATATTAAACGGCTAGTTTTTTAAAATTTATATTTAAATTAATTTATTAAAACCAAATATTACTAGTTCTTGAAAAATAATATTTAAATAATGATATTAGTTTATTAATTTATTAAAATATTAATACGTAACAGCTATATTAAACGGCTAGTTTTTGAAAAAAATATATTTAAATAATGATATTAATGAAATAATATCATTATTTAAATATTTTTTTCAAAAACTAGCCGTTTAATATATCCATTACTTAATAATATTTTTTTTAATATATTAATAAATTAATATTATAATTTAAACACTATTGTTCAAATATAGTCATTACTTGGAATTATGTCTCTACATTGCTCTCTATTTAAGCCTTTGCCATGGTCTGCCTCTTCATCTAGTCCTGATGATGAACCACACTTGTTGGTTTGAAATGCGTTGGCCAAAAAATTCTCTCATGTGATTTCTACCGAAAGACTTTGTTTAAGTCTCTCTCTCTATTAACCATTAACCTGTCATTCTCATTTCCCAAGAGTAATCCTACATGGCTTTCCATGTTGTTGTTGCATCAAACATTATGGTCTTCTCAACCACATTAAACTTTGGGAATGGGCGCCTAATTTTTTCCATGTTGAGAAATAAATCCTTAGACAACCTGCACACTCCAACAAGGCTCCCCATTCTTATTAATGGCTCAAAAAGCCTGACATGTACTACAACATGGTTTCTTTGTTCTTCATTTAAATCAATGAGACATGCAAGAGAGATCATAGGTAGCTTCTTTAAACTTCGAGACACGCTCGTCACTCTTCTCTAGCAATCTCGACAGTCGGCATTTACTCCGGCAACCAACTCTCCTGAACACATTTACTCCCTAGCTGTCGACTCATACATATTTCATACGCCTTTATACTGCAATATTGAATCTCCCGCATATCATAACATTTTATTAACATGAGCTTACGATATTACAAGATCTCGATTGGCCTTTGCCCTTGTTGCTTAGCCCCCTCTTTGGTTTCCTCCATGGGACTAAGAGTTGTGACCAGAAGCACAACACTTAGGTGCTAAGCCCTTCAGGACCTGTCGGAGGCTTATCTCCTTGTGTTATTTCTCTTTGCCTTGGTTCTTCGGGCTTTCAAGACCAAGTGCCAAACACATCGAAAGACCCTGGCATCATAACTTTTCTCAAATTTTATTTATATTGAGGTTATGAAATCTCCAACCTTTGATATGCTCCATAGCACTTAGGTGTTAAGCCTTCTCTATGACCTCGGTTCTTTGGGTCTCCACGACCAAGTGCCAATCAACATCAGAAGCCCCTAACATCATAACTTTTTCAAAATTACAATTACAAAGGAGTTACGAAATCCCGACCTCCGATATTCTGTCCTCTGAGATGACATCATATTCTTGTCATCATCTCCACATGGAGTCTCCTTAGCGGTGACATGTGTCACTCTGATTTTCTCCATTAGGCCACCCAATAGTGTTGATTATGATTGCCACATGTCCTTTGTATTGCCATGTCATGCTGACGTCATCTGCCATCGTCATCTCTTGAGGGCCAATCAGCTGCTGCCATCTGTCTTGTTAGAGGAGAGAGAAAGGGTCCCTCAGTCCTTGGTTTGCAAACGATTTCCTTCGTATTTCTCACTCCATGCAACCCTCAGCATTTTTCAAAGAATTGCAATTTGTAAGGAGTTACGAAATCCCAAAACTCTGAATTTCTGAATGATTCCAATGTTTCGTCCTTCCAAGGCACCAAAGTCTCCAACCCTCCAACATTCTGAAGTCCAACCTGCTTCTGTTTCTGAAATTCGGCCCCCAAAATTGGTCCATTTTGACTTCCCAAGCTTCTGACCTTCCGAGGTCCCAAGAATCCTACCTCTAAAAGTCCAACTCTCTGAAATTTTAGCCTTTCTCTCTGGTTTTGAAATTCGGTCTCCTTTTAGGACTTCAAGATCCTTACCTTCGGTTGATAATAAATTTTGATCCTGAGATCCATTCATGGACTTCTACATACCGTTGGAAAGATTTTTCAAATCACTTTCTAATGGAGAAGGTCCCATGCAGTATTTCAGCCCATTTGCTACCTGAAACATGGCTAAAAAATCTCTTCCTGGAAGCTTCCTCAATGCTAGTTTGGTCGACATCAATGCCAACATACCAAGTGCCACCAATCAATCAGACAATGTCAATTGTCCAACAATGTGGGCCAATATTTTTATAGTTAGGACATTTTGTAGTGTATTAGATCCACTTTATCTAATTTTCCTCCATCACTTTCATATATATAAAGGGAAGAGAGTCTCCTTTCATTCATTATTGTACTCACATAGTTGTGTTAAAAATGTGAGATCTAGAGTGATAGTACCGTCACTTTCATTATGCTCTTGTTCATGTGCATTTTATTTTTTTGTCTTTAACACAAGGGCTCTTGGAAGAATTTTGAGGGAATACTAGGGTTAGGGTTGCACCTTAATGAGATAAAGAAGATTTAGGCTCTAGGATAAATCCTAGATGAGAAAATATGGCATTTTATTTGGTAGCACATGTGAAAGAAAAGATTAAGGTTTTGTGGCATTTGCAAACCTTTTTGCTAATTGGAGTGGTTGATGTGGAGAAGATAAAAGAAGACTATCTTTTTCACTTGCGTGATGCAAGTGGAGATACCAAGGAGGACTTGCCTATGTGGATGCTAGCTTGTTGACAATATTTGGAGTGGTGAACTTTGGTCAATAGTGATTAGTATTTATGAGTTGGTGGCTAGGGATTTTCTTATTTCCCTAGTTAGGGTTTGGGGAGCTTGACTTGTACTAACGCACACACACACACACACACACACACACATGAAGTGTTTCAATTGAAAAATTTTTGTGTACTTATGGATTTGAATTTAAACATATGTTATCTTCATGATTGAATAAAGTCTAGGATTGATGGTTGATTTTACATAGCATTTAGCCAAATTGGTTAAGTGATTTTAAAATATATCTAGAATATAAAGGGATAGATTTACTGCCATAAAAATCTAATGTAATAAACATATTTATATTATTAGATGTTTGGAAAGTGCGTTGTGAGGGATGAAACTTTATGGTACTGAAGAACACTTGATTAATATTTATTTTCTTGGAATAATGAAAGTGAAGTATTTTAGAATATAAATTAAGATTTTCAATTCATCTCCAAGGCTACGACTTTGTAGGAAATAGATCTAGGAAACCTCAATATTGAGGTGAAATTTTATGAAAGTGGCATTTCACAAAATCAATACATGTATCTACGTAAAATTATCCAATGCAATATAAACTTTGTAGAGAACCAAATTTGAAACTAGTATGTTGAATTAATCTAATATTGCTATTTTTTATGAACAATTTAATCTTAGATTCATATATTTTTCTAATGAATTTTTTATGTGGATTATCCATAGTCACATGCATTATAGAATGATTATTTGATGTTGTGACCTTAGGAGGTGAGAAATAGGGATCATGAAATATTCTTGCACCTAATTCATACAGAACATGCTCTCTCTTAATTGATATTTCCCTCCTCAAATTAATGAGGAGCCTTCATTCATCAAGTGGAATAATGATTTTTTGATTTGTTTGATCAATAAGCATTTAAGGTTAGGAAAAAATGTGGTACAAGCCCATTAAGGAGGATGTTTATTTATTTTTTGGATTATTTAGGCAGTGTGAGATGATCCCTAGATCACTAGATGTTACATAGGGTTCATGTGATATGTAAGCTCCCATGGAAATTCAACTGGAAAATAAAATATTGAAATTTATACTATGAAGCTTAAATTTCCTTTAGATCTCATATTCTTTAGTTACTTGATTAAATGAAATTGTTGAAATGTGGGAAATATGGAACAAACATAAATATATGTACCATCCACAATGGATAGAAAATTTTCCCCAAAGAAAAATTTTCAGAGAAAAAACCAACTAGAAGGTGAGGTTTCTTTGCTCTCTTTTCTCTTGTATGGAATATGCAAGTACAAAGGAAGAGGTACTTTCAATTGAGTGAATCGATACTTGTGACCTATAGGTATGTTATAGAAATTTAACCCCTTATGGTATGCACACTAATTTGTCCTACTCCAAGTTTATTTGATCAACTATGGATCAAAATACAATAGCATATAATGGAACCCCTATCCCTCCTAGTAGCTCGGTATTTAACACATCCCAATATCCAACTAGAATTGAGGCTTGACTCCCTCAAAACTCTACTATATTTATGGTTTTAAACCTTATATATTCTTATTCAAATTACATATATGGCTAGCCCCATATGTATGAGTAGTGGAGGTTGACGTGGCATCCACTCATATAACCATTGTGCTCAACATGGTAAATCAACTTGCAGGAGGCATAAATTTTGCAAAAGAACTCTATTTGACATGATTTTTACAATGTTGGAAAGGTCTCTAAGTGTATATCGATGCCCTAGGATTCAACACTAAAGCAACAATTTTTTACCCCAAAAAATGCCATTTGACGGCTTGAAATGGCTTTGGAAGGTTTTAGGCCTTAATTTTCCAAACTGGGACCCATCATTTAAATGACCCTACAAGTTATATCCTCCAATTTATCCACTTGGAAAGCATTAAGATAGATGAAGAATAATACAATGATTCAATATACATAATCTTATGTAGTCCAACTATATTATGTGGCTTGGTATGTCAATTCCGAGGCATGTACATCCAATGAATTCCAAGTTTACTAGGGGACAAATGTGTATTGCCTACAATGAATGTGAGAATGTATGAGTTACTTTCCTTATCTTGAATGTATTATCCTACAACACTAGTGATGTGCAATGTAATAGTTGTGCTTTTTTGCATTAAGTTGACATGATCATTACCTAGAGGAGATTGTACTAGTAGTTTAGTATTTCTCTTAAGAACTATTTTCATGCATGGAGACTTGTACTTGATTTGAGGATGTTTAGATCAAGGAGTGATCATGTATATGGGGTCATATTGGAGGTACATATGGATTAGGAGGTAATATTGAAGCATTAGAGGTATTTTGAGTGTTGGACCTTTAACAAGGAGAGTTCATAATGATAATAATTTGGTTGTTAATTTGTTGTATAACCGTGACACAATTGAATATATTGATCATGCAACTACCTATGATAGCCAAACTCATGGGAAGAAAAGAGGAAAATTAGAGAGCTCATTAGAAGGTTTAGGAAGGGATCATGTGAATTCCTATGAGGCATTAGTGGATAAACTAACATCAAAGACGTTGATGTCAACCATCAAAGTATGAATTAGTTATACCAATATAACATGTGAGTTGAAAGGGATTAGGTAAGATTTCCAATAGTGATTATTTGATATCTTAAGTGATATGTTTGTGATGTTTTCTAATTTCATGTGTAGGAAGTGATACCCAAGTAGGGGTATAGTAAAATCATGCAATTATGAACAAATAAGATTGTTAGAATCATTTCATGAACACATATGACCATGTGTCAAATTGAATT
The DNA here is from genome assembly GCA_031772625.1 of Pinus tabuliformis. Classification (NCBI taxonomy): domain Eukaryota; kingdom Viridiplantae; phylum Streptophyta; class Pinopsida; order Pinales; family Pinaceae; genus Pinus; species Pinus tabuliformis. The sequence continues at coordinate 207,973,037 of CM062805.1, read as the reverse complement.
GATTAAGAGGTACTAACCAAAGTGAATGAATATTTACATTCATGTTATGAATTTTCATACAATGTAAAATACTATTGTGTCAAACCTTGGAATACATAAGCTGACATTATGGTATTCATGAATCAATATTAGGATGCATTGAGTGATTGTGAATAGTTAAATTATGTATTCATACAAATGGTAACCATGTATTTATGAATGTTATAATATATGCTTGATGCATTGGGTGGATGTATGCTTGTATTAAAAAAATTATGCAACTAGATCTCATAGATGGGCTTCCTAAGGAACTCTTGAATAGTGAAAGGAGAAAAAGAAGGGTCTTTTGGTACTCCTAAAGGATTTTTGTGCAATGATAGGAGTGTTATAAATTAGGAAATATAAATATAATTTTAACAACCCCTCACATTATAATAGAAATGGGAGGGGGGAGACACACCCCACAAGTAAAAGCAAATACAAATCCTATGATGTGTGATTGATTTTGTGTAAGATTGAGTGCATTGTGTGATGCTTGTTTGTGTTAATCATGTAAATATAGAAAATCTTATTTCATGAATATATTGATAGTGGAAAGTAATTGAATTACTAATGTTATAATTATAAGACAATTTCATGTATTGTTGTGAGTATTACAATATAAGATTATATGTAATATTATTCACAATTTATTTGGTTGATTTAGAGTTTTTCAGGGAGAGTAGTTTGCAGGTAGAAATGTCTTGAATATGGAAATGAACATTGGTGACTAAACATATTTAAATTTTTAATTGGAAATTTTGATAATAACAACTTACAATAATTGTATGTATATGATATAGGTGAAATGTTGGACCTATTTAGTAAAAGTGGATTATGGTTGTTGTAAGCTATAAATCACATGAAGAATATTATTCTATGACATTAGAACCATGTGACATGTCTCGATCATCTTAAACTAGTTTATATTAGAGGTTATTAGTGATACACCCTAATAATAAGACTCTATAGGTGTATGCTCTTCTTACACATGAAAACCTTGGAAAGATGATGTTGTCACTGCTACAACACCCTCCAAAATTTTGTTATATTTGAATTTTGGAGCCTACCTTCTACCATTTGAAGTTTCACTTTTGGTCATCAAGTGTCATTTTATGCTTTTACACATGTAGTTTCCATGATCCTTCTTAAGTTTCTTGGATTGTTGAGATCAACTACAGCGCATTGTTGTGCTATAACACACTTTCAAGTCACAAAACGAAACTTATGTGTCACAATTACTCATGTTTGGCCTGTTGCACTTGGAGAATGTTTTTTGAACCAATGTTTTGATGTATATATGTTAGTCTCAAGTCAAGTTCATGTTTTGATGAAAGAGTGTATGAAGCTGAATCATGTACAAGACCCCTTGCATTCCTTCATGCTTCATCCTCCAGACTTAGTCATTTTCTAAGTTTACATCCCTAGCTTGGAAGAGCACACTGCACACTTCTAGATCCAAGCAGTGACCTTCGCTGCTAGCCAAATTGTGCCCTGCACCATTCTAAGGTCACTCTCTCTCCTTTGTGAACTACATAATTATAGTAAACAAGGCCTCCTCCTAATTGATTACAACTTCTCCATTCGCTTGCCCTGACTGACATTACCCAGTGTAACACAATGTGCACTTTTAGTGGGTAGTCGTGACCTTCCTTGTGCCTTGCAACTACACTCTATTCTCTCCTTAAGACCCCGACCTTCCTCCCTTGCGCACTTCGTAGTTTCAATGAACAGTTTCAGCATCCTTTCCTCTTGCAACTGCATCATGTGGTCACCTTGACTCCCTCTCCTCTATAACTATGCACTACGCATTTCTAGTCACCAAACCCTCCTCCTTGTCTCTTGCAAGTGCTCTCTGTGCCCAAAAGGTTCTCCTTCCTCTCCCTTATGCATTATTTATCCTCAAATATCTCATTGCATGAATCAAAGTAGAGTGGGAGGTTTTTGAACTAATGTTTGCTTTCCATGAGTGATCTTCATCTATTTGTACTCTTAGTGAACATGGAAATAGATTTTTGGGGAGATCTACTAAAAGTGGTTGTTCGAGAAGGAATTCTTGAAGATAAAAGCACAAAGGCACATGTCGCGACAATTGAAGGAATGTTGGATTGTGATGATTAAAGTGACCCTTGAAGACTCCATAACATGTATATACCCTTTTGAGGGTAGAAAACAATCATAATGAAATATTGGTACAAAGTATTGAAGACATAGTGGAAATTTATATTACAAGGCACTAGACTCCAAGTCATCAATTTTAATGACTTGTCTTGTTTTCGCCACAATATGATACGGAAAATGATTATGTATTTTGGGAAAATATTGTAAATGTAAATATTTGGAGTCCAAGAGTAACATATGGACAAAGGAGTCACTAGGAAAAGTGCAAAAGTATTGTAGAAGTGAAAAGGTCATATTAGAAGTCCAAGAGTCATGAGGGTAGTTAAAGAGTCATGTGGAATATGAAAGGTCATTCTTCTTGTTATAAAAGAAGACTCATTACTCAAGAAAAGGACTTTTCACCTTGGCTTCTCAAACTAGGCATTAGAGAGAATATCGTTATTTTGAGGAGAAAGTAGTAGCTTAATGCTCCATTATTGGGGCTAGTGGTGTCTCATTGTAACGATGTATCTTGGAACTTTCGCTTAATAATAGAAGCTCATTGAGCCAACACACTTTCATGCATGTATCGTGAATATTGTAAGACTATTCTTTAGATGTTTGAGATATGTGTTTATGTTCTTATGTACTAAAGAAACTGAACTACTTCATTGGCTTTGGTGCTTATCTTGTTGAATGTGTGTTGTATTTTCTTTAATGATCGTTATGTCTATGTGAACTATTTCTCTAGATGGTTAATGATTCTTTCATATGTATGTGTATGTGTCTTTATTAGGATAGTACTACTACTTTTCTTCTAAAGACTCACTTTCTCTTCCCTCTCGATGAAAGAACCTTGATACATATTGCAATTGAACATTTCACAAGGCTTACTTACTTGATCATTTGAAATCACATGTGTGCTTCTCTCTTATGCCAACGATTGTAGCCAAGGAAAATCTTTAAGATTGTGGCAACCGAGCCATATTCGGGATGGAGCTCCTACACCAAATAGTGCGAGGTCTAATTGGGAATTCATATCGGGGAGACCCCTTGTATGTTGGTATTTTCTAGCACCATCAACAGATGGATTAATTAAATTATTGTTTAGCAAAGAAATAAATCCATGAGTTTGGAATAGTGAGAGCAGAAAAGAAGAGGTGAATTGAATGAATCTATTATATAATATACCTATTATATGCTATTTGGAATAAAAAAGGCACTATATAAACAATCAAAATGAAGATATATATACATGTGTGTGTGTGTGTGTCAAAGAATACAATGATTTAGATCTCAAACATGGCAACCTTCTAGAATAGATATATATTCACATAGATAATTATTGCATTGATTTTCATATTTAATATTTATGGTATGAATAATGTGCTTCTAAAACATTGAATTTCTATTAATGGGTGTTTTTTTTGTTCAAAATTGTTGATTTCTATACTTAAGCATGTGTTATAACGATTAAGTGAATTCTATTTATTTGTCATATCATGTCTAATTTATCTTTCTTATGGAAATATTACATATCGCATTGGCAACTCTTTTTGGTTGTGAAATATCACATTGCTCAAAACTTTCCTTTGATGTGACATGTCACATCACTCAAAGTTTCTTTCATTGCAGCTACGTGAAATTTATAAGAGAAAAATTTTCTACCATTCATGCCATCACATCCTTTAAATTTGTCTTTCTTTGCAACATATCACATGAACTAAAGTTTTTCATTCTCTGGATGGATTGGAAGGAACAATTTTTCATTTGTGATGTATCACATGGACCAAATGTTTCCACCTACACAACATATCACTCCACAAACCTATTTAAGTGAAACATATTGCATAGTGTCAAAGTTTCATTGCATGTGATATGTTGAATTCCTTTACACTTTCTTCTTTGCAAAAATGTTTTTTGTATTGCACCACACCAAAATTTATTTCCAATATGATATGTCACACTTTCTCAAACCTTTCTTCACCACAATGAATTTCATATCACATCACACCAAAGTTTTATTTCATGTGATACACTCATGACAAAGTTTGTAAGGAAAGTTTTATGAAGTGCATAAAACACATATTTTTATGAAGGTGCATAAGACCAAATTCTTCACGTGTGTGCATCATTCCAAATGTTTAAAAAGGTGAGACATAGAAACATACTCACACCTAATTTTAAGAAGGGTGCAACAAAAGGTGTATGGCACCTAATATTTTAAGGACACAACACAATACATCTACACATAAATTTAAAAGGGGTGCAACAAGGAAGAGATTGAGCAACTAAGATCTCAATTATAAAGGCAAGTTTGGGGTAGATTTTCTTCCAACGCTAAAGACATTTTATGCATGACTGTATAGGGAGAGTGTAACATACCCAACCCATTAATTGCTTGATTAATGTTGCAAGGTATCTAGACCTGGCCTCGTTGATGACCTGAAGTGGGGTTGGTAAAAATATTCTTTTGTCAATTGCCTCAAAACTTATTTCCAAGAGGTCCACCATCATTCTTTGCTTGTTGAAAAATTTCTAACAATATAAACTCAATTCAATTCCAAACTATAGACGCAAACTTATGCTGTTTTGAATGTTGTTCTCTAAGTGCACATAGGCATCCATGCCATGCCACTTGGAAAACACGTGGAACTCCTTTTACCAATGTGTCACCATAATACATGCCATTCCACCCGCAACATCATAACTTATTGGGTTGTGGTGATATTGGGATGAAAATATGATATTAAAGGTCCCAACTTCCAGATACATGACATCCAATATCCTAACCTCTCAGAGTTGATAAGAATATACAATGTAGTAAGTTGAAAAGACCATTTCCCTGTTAATCAATGGTCATTTTGGGTTTCATTAATTTCAGGGGGTCAACCCTAATATTTATCCCCAAGGGCCCAACATTCAAAAGGTTAATAGGACAATACCCAACTCTTGATCGCCTGAAAGATGATAAACCAAAGGGCCAATCACCATAGCAACTCTATTTCCCTCGATCTAATCAATGAACGTCGAGTGACAGGAATATTCTTAGTACCCATCAAACTTATCAGGGTTTGTTAATATTTGGGATTCATATCATGTATTGATGCATTTTACAACACTTAATAGTATAACATCCAAATATCCAATATCCAAGTAACCCTATGTTGCATGAAACTTTTAGGAACTCGACGTTTTGGATGTACCTGTACCCAAAACTCTGAAACTTGGTCGAAACTCGACGAAAACTCGACCATCACGTAATCATCTATGAGAATTAATATCGATGGTGGCTTACCACATTGACACCATAATGGAATACCAGATCATCCTTCCACATTAGTATACCACATTAGCACCATTTTAGCATGACACATCATTATAACCTACTTTATGCCACATCAACATGAGATTTCATCATTCCATATCAGGGCCTTCTCGAGTTTTCTTAATAGTAGGAGGAAACCCTAATATACAATAGCCAAGCCTACCAATAGCCTAAGGCCCAATAAGCTGAAGCCTTGGCCATCTGATTAACATTTTATAAATTGACAAAACTCCACCTTTCGTCTTCTATCATTTTAGGCCCTATCAGTATCAAGGCGCTGGTGATTGAGTTAATTTAGTTTAATCACCCAATTTTCCAAAAGCTAAGAGTTTATATCTATGACATGAAGGCTCTCAAATATCCCATCTTCATTAACTAAGAGATATATCAGGATATGTGAATATCAAGTCTTATCACTAGTTATTATTGACAATCATACCCGCTACTCGAAACCTCGATAGCCTCATAACTACTAATTTGATAGGTTGATGCAATGCAGTTAATGGATGGAAAAAATTCCTATTAGTTGATGGGGTTGTTGAGATAAGTTAGTATCTAGAGCTCACATGGGATGTATTTGAAATGGCCCCAATATTGATGGCCTGATATTCTGACATATGATCTCCCACCCACCTGGAACTTAGCCCCTTCTAGCTAAGCACTTGGTCATGGCCCCCTTGTTGGACCATATGATTAAGGTTTGGGAAAAATCCTTCAATCCAAAAATTTCTACAACTTTGAAGGCCTTCATAAGATTGTATCAAAGGTTTGAAAATATTTTTGATAGGATAAATAATTCCTAGAAGACTCATGAAAACTCTGAAATCTTCTCCAACCTATGAAGGCATCCCAAAAATCTCCAGCATATAAACTTCTCAAGAAGTTAAAATATAGTCAGTGGCCAAATCCATAACTTCAAGCTTCCCACCTCAAACACTTATAAATAGAGAGGATAGTGTCTTGAATTATCACTAGAGTAATAAAGTATTTTAAAATTGGAAACTAGGGCCAAATTCTACCTTAGGACAACTCATATGATGGAGATGATTATTGCATTGGATTCCTCTTTCGGAGAGGTACAATTTTGATATAAAGATCATCTAATTCTGACAACAGAAATGGAATAATGAATTTATTTCTCCTATGGACAAACTGTCAAGGTCGGCTCCGGTCAAATGTAGGCTCATGAAGCCCAACATATGTATCTTTTCACCCTCAACGTTGTGTATAAATAAGAGAGACCTTTTCCTCATTTTGACATCATCATCTCATCACGTCTTCTTCTCTCTCTTGTTTGGGGTAAACATGATTGGAGGTTTCTCTCTCTCATTTTTGCATGTGTAGTTGGGAAACTCCTCTTTCTTCTCTGCATGTATGGTAGGATGCTAAATTTTTGGGCAAAACAGACCATTGACTTCAGGGCATTGACCAGCATTGACCGAGGGATGTTTGACTTTTGTGGACTTTGATTTTTGGGCAAAATTTCTGATTTCTCTTGGCTGCATTCTTTCACACAAAAATAGAGGAATTTAGAGGTGGTTGACCAGTGTTGACTTTATGTTTGACTACAGAAAATTACAGCATAATTTCTCTCTCCTTTGACTGGGTTTGACCGAAGATTTTGAGCTAACTTTGCCTCTCTTGGAAGGTTGATTTGGACTGCTATTTGAAGGACATTTTGGGGCAGCATTTACCACCATTGACTTTCTGATTAGGGCTGATTTCACTGTTGTTTTAGAAGATATATTTGTACTCTCTCTCTCTCTGTTGAACTATTGAAGAATAATAAGAAGATTTGATCAAAGGGTTTCCCCACATTGGGGTTTTTCCCTACATGTGCCACATCTTGTGTCCTCATGTCTTGGATTATCTTATGCACATGATTTTATGTTCTATCTACATTTATTGTCAATGTTTATAAGTTAATGTGATTGCTACTAGATATAATTGGAATTTGTCATTAGGTTGCTAAAGGAACATTGAAGTAAATTGTCTTAAGCATAGAACATACCATTTTTTTTATAAAATTAACATGGTATTGGAGCTAAGGTGAAGACAAATCCCAAGTAAGAGTGAAGCAAAGCAATAACTAAAGGAAGTTATTGGACAATGACTTGGAACTAGTCCCAATGACACTACATCTTTCTTACAATCCGAGGACAAGCTCAAGGACAAATCCGACTATCATGGATGGAAGATGATTTTAGCTTTGACTTTGGAAGAGAATGATGCCATGGACTATTTCAAGGGAAGAATAACCGAGCCTCCTTCAAATGCATCCCCTAATATTAAAACAAAGTAGAAGAAAGGTGAGACAAAAGCTAAAAAGATTATTGTTGATTCTATTCATAAGCCTTTGGTTGCATATATTTCTGATTTGGAATCATCTAAGGAAATTTATGAAATACTGGTTGGAATGTTCAATGAAAATCAAATTCTCTTTCTCAAGAACAAGTTGAAAGACATCAATATGGATAGAGGAGAATCCATCCAATCCTACTTCATGAGGATCACTGAGATCAATAATGATCTCTTATCTATTGGAGAAGTCATTGGTGACAGGGAACTCTCTCTTATTTTGCTTGGGGGGCTTACAAGAGATTTGGATGTGTTCAACACTACCATTCTTAACAATGACAGGATTCTGGGATATGAGGAACTATTGGCTAGATGCACTCAAGAAGAAATAAGGATGATGGAACGAGACAAACCCTCAAATGGAAACAATCTTATTGCCTTCTCCGTTCATTCTAGAAGATCAAAAAATGTTGGTCCAAGGAATCAAGGACAAGGGTTCAAGCAGGGATTCAAAGAAGGGATAAAAGGAAGATGCTTCAATTGTAACAATTCTGGCCACTTTGTTAGATAGTGTCCTCATAATAAGGATACTCCACAAGATGATGACAACAATAACAACAACAACTTCAAGGGAAATGGAAATCGAAGGAACAACATGTTTAATAACAAAGGAAAGAGGAATACACTTGCTTCTCTAAATGGAGGTGGTCATCCTCCCAAGAATTCAAGAAACTCCAAGTATGATGAAGTCAATGTTGTAAAGAAAAATGAATTTTATCTTATTTCTACCCTTTCCACTGCCTCTTCTCTGAATACATTAGACCATTGGTTGATTGATAGTGGTGCCTCAAGGCACTTCACTCGATATAAAAAAGCTCTCTCAAACTTGGTTGAGAAGAAGACAAATATGAAGATCATACTTGGGGACAATACCACCTATCCCGTGAAAGGAATTCGGACCGTGACTGTTCACTTAAATCAAGGTCAAACCCTTCACCTACAAGAAGTGCTATATGTACCAGACTTGAAAAGGAACTTGGTTTCTATTTCTGCGATGGAAGATAAAGGTTTTAAGGTGTCATTCATTGATGGGAAGGTTCATCTTTGGCAAAGGAATCCAAGATATGCATTCACTCTAGGATTCAGGGTTGAAGGTCTCTATCAGATTGGAGGAAGCCCGTTAGGAGCTATGATTTGTGACACCTCTCTTTGATCCAAATTATGGCACCAAAGATTTGGTCACCTTCATTTTAAAGCCTTACCCGATGTAAGGAAGATGGTCACAAGGATTCCTAAATTCAACTTGAATCATGAAGGTGTTTGTCAGGGATGTGAAGATGGAAAACACACAAGGGGACCATTCCCCTCAAGTGAGACTCAAACCACTGATATTATTCAATTGGTCCATTCTGATCTATCAGGTATGATTCCCGTTACATCTTTGGGTGGATATTTGTATTATGCTATTTTTGTGGATGACTTCTCTCACAAAACATGGATCTATTTCTTAAAGAAGAAGAACGAAGCATTCAAATGGTTCCTCTCCTTCAAAGCCTTGGTTGAAAATCAAACAGGGAAGAAGATCAAAGTTCTAAGGACCGATAATGGGACCGAATATGAGTCTAATGAATTCAAAGACTATTGTAGAGAAGTTGGCATTAAGAGGGAGACTACAACCGCTTATACTCTTGAACAAAATGGTGTTGTTGAAAGGAAGAATTGTACTATCATCGAAGCTACTTGGGCTATGCTTCATGATCAAGGTCTTCTGAAGTTCTTATGGGGAGAAGTTTCCAACACCATTGTGTATATCCAAAACTGATGCCCACATGAAGCTTTGCATTTCAAGACTCCCGAATAAGTATTCACCGGTAAGAAACCTAATGGTTATCATTTTAGAATTTTTGGATGTCCTGTATACTTTCATATGTCGAAAGAGAAAAGAAACAAACTAGATGCATATGGGAATAAAGGAACATTCGTGAACTGCAGTGAAACTTCGAAGGCATATAGAATATATGTGCCTGGTCAAAGGGAAGTGGAGTTAAGTCATGATGTCACTTTCAATGAAGATTTCATACTTAGAAAGATTCGAGATCTTCCTATTCCTATGAAGGCCAATGATGATGCTAATGCATAAAACTAGGATGAATCTCTGGTTGATGTACCGATGCTCGATGTTGAAGGACCGATGGATCCCATTGATCCACCTCCTTGTGATCACTCTACTTCAAGAAAGAGGCCTTTGTGGCTTAAATATACTCTTGAAGATGTCGAGAAACACATTGCACCAAGAGGGACATTTCGTGAAAGTAAGAAGCCGAATAGGTACCATGGGTAGTTAGATGTCATGAGTACTATTGTACAATCTGAGCCTTGTAATTTCGAAGAAGAAGCAAAGCAACAAGTTTGGAAGGATGCGATGAAAGAAGAGTATGAATTGATAATGAAGTATGATGTCTGTGATGTGGTTCCTAGACCAAAGTATAAGTCTATGGTCACTTTGAAATGGCTCTACAAGATCAAACATGGAGCCAATGGAAGTGCTGAGAAATTCAAGGCCAGATTTGTAGCTCGAGGCTTCTCTCAAAAGGAAGGAGTAGACTATGATGAGATATTTGCACCAGTTGCCTGATATACCACCATCTATTCGATCATAGCCCTTTTTGCCTCACAAGGATGGAACCTTCATCAGATGGATGTCAAAATTGTCTTCTTGCATGGTTCGCTTAAGGAGGAAGTATATGTGGAACAACCTAAGGGGTTCAAATTTCAAGATTGTGAGACATGTGTATGCAAACTGAAGAAATCCCTCTATGGTTTTAAGCAATCTCTTAGGGCTTGGTATGAGAGGATTGATAGCTATTTGATGAAGTTGGGATTTACAAGAAGCGATGTTGACCTGAACCTATACTTCAAAGTTGAAAAGGACAGACCCCTAATTCTGGTCCTTTATGTGGATGATCTCTTTCTAACAGGTGATGACCCTTTCATTCATCAATTCAAGAGGGAGTTGGCTTCTGAGTTCGAGATGAAGGACCTAGGACTTATGCATTATTTCCTAAGGTTGGAGGTCTAGAAAAATCTAGGTGAGATTTTCCTTTCTCAAGGAAAATATATTGTGAAGCTACTTGAGAGATGTGGGATGGTGGACTGCAACTCCATGACTACTCCGATGGAACTCAACTTCAAGAAGTTATGTGGAAGTGTTGTTGGGCCCTAATTAGTGAACCCTACTGAGTATCATCAACTTATGGGGGAACTCATGTTCTTGGTCAACTCCCATCCTGACATATGCTTCGTTGTGGACACGTTGAGTCAATATATGGTCAAGCCTCATCACATTCATTGGATTGCTGCCAAAAAACTCTTGAGATATCTCCGGGGCACTATCCACTATGGTTTGAGATACACTACTAACAATTTGAGGCTACATGGATATTCAGACACTGACTGGGATGGTAGTGCGGTGGATCGTAAGAGCACATATGGGTGTTGCTTATCTTTGGGGTCTGCTTCTATATCTTGGATGAGTGTAAATCATAAATTGGTTTCACTAAGCACCACCAAGGCTGAATACATTACTGTGAGTATGGCCTGTTTTGAAGAAGTCTGGTTGAGAAAGCTCTTCAGTGAGATATTTGAGCACTTTCTAGATATGACAGTGATATTCTATGACAACCAGAGTGGGATTCGTTTATCAGATAATCTCGTGTTCCACAACTTCTCCAAGCACATTGATATCAAGTACCATTGTATTTGGGATATGGTACAACGAGGAGCGGTTAGGCTCCAACACATCAGGATAGACGAGAAGATTGTTGACATTCTCACGAAGCCTCTCAGGAAGGTCAAATTTTTATTCTTCCAAGAGAGACTTGGAGTTGTGGAACGACCCTCTTATGAGGGTCTCATATGAGTTGGACAAAGAGCTCTGGGAGCTCCTGGGGGCGTGGGGTACTTCTTGGAGCTAGCTATGAGTGACCATAGGGTGAGTGGTCCACCTTCCCCTGTGATACCCCATTATGTTTGACATGTGTGTAAGGTGAGTGGTTCACCTTCCCCTACCCTGACACATGCATGTAGGGTGAGTCCTTCCCCTACAGTTGGCATATGCAAAGGATGATTGGTTCACCTTCTCCTATGGCATATGAGCAGGATGAGTGGTTCACCTTCTCCTGCTGATGCCTTGACACACATCGTACCCATAGAGTTTGAGACTCATGGGAAGTACCTCTCATCTGGCCAATGAGTTGGGACAATCTGGTTAGGGACCATAGCACTACCAATGGACGCATCCTTTACTATCATAATCCCTATGACTAGGATGCATGGTGTTCAACAACTTGATACGGGATCAAGGACTGAATTTATTCGGTGGAGAGTGGTATGATATACTCAATCACTTCTTCTTCATTATTACTTCATGGTTCAATAGAGAAGTGATGGCATGATGGTATAGGATGTCAGGTTGGCATGATGATGGATTGGTAGGTGGAATTCTCCCTGGTTGAGAGGGATTGTTAAAATTGGAAACTAGGGCTAAATTCCACCTTAGGATAGCTCATATGATGGAGATGATTATTGCATTGGATTCCTCTTTCGGAGAGGTACGATTTTGATATAAATATCATGTCATTCTGACAAGAAGAAATGGAATAATGAATTTATTTCGCCTATGGACAAATTGTCAAGGTCAACTCCAGTCAAATGTAGGCTCATGAAGCCCAACATATGTGTCTTTTCACCCTCAACATTGTGTATAAATAAGAGATATATTTTCCTCATTTGGACATCATCATCTCATCACATATTCTTCTCTCCCTTGTTTGGTTGAAACATGATTGGAGGCTTCTCTCTCTCATTTTCGCATGTGTGTCTAGGTAGCTCCTCTTTCTTCTTCACACATGTGGCAGGAGGCCAAATTTCTAGGCAGAACAGACTGTTGACTTCGGGGCATTGACCAGCGTTGACTGAGGGGTGTTTGACTTGCGTTGACTTCGATTTTTGGGCCATATTTCTTATTTCTCTAGGTCGCATTCTTTGGCACATAAATCAAGGCATTTGGAGGTGGTTGACTAGTGTTGACTTTAGGTTTGACAGTATAAAATTACAGCATACTTTCTCTCTCCTTTGAATGGGTTTGACTGAAGATTTTGAGATGAATTTGACTCTATTGGAAAGTTTATTTGGACTGTTGTTTGGAGGACATTTTGGGGCAACTTTGACCAACGTTGACTTTCTGGTTAGGGCTATTTTGACGGTTGTTTTAGCATATTTGTTTTGGGCTTATATTTGTACTCTCTCTCTATTGAACTATTGAAGAATAATAAGAAGATTTGATCAAAGGGTTTCCCCACATTGGGGTTTGTCCCTGGCATGCGCCACATCTTGTGTCCTCTTGTCTTGGCTTGTCTTATGCACATGATTTTATGTTCTATCTACATTTACTCTCAATGTTTATAAGTTAATTTGACTGCGACTGGATATAATTGGAATTTTTCATTGGGCTGCTAAAGGAACATTGAAGTAAATTGTCTTAAGCATAGAACATTCCATTGTTATCTAAAATTAACAAGTCCCCTTAAGTAGATAAGTACCTTCACTCATCAAGACAGGGATACAATCATTGCTATTACATCCACCACTAGACTAGTAAGGGCTAGTCACATGATTGGATACATAAAGAGCTACAAAGTTCAAGCCAACATATAAATCCCACTTCAAAACATTACTCATAGGAAACATTTAATTCGAGGAATTGCTTATATATATATATATATATATATATATATATATATATATATATATATATATATATATATAGGTCATGCATGAGGAAGTGATACCAAACAACCCATTATAACCAAACATTTATTCCAACTTTTTAGTGAAAACATAATTGAGTAGACCATCATAACAACTTTTAGCTCATCATTTCTAATATACACAATAATATAGAATAGCTACAAATCATGAAACATTGAATAGAAGTTCATTTTATTATCAAGGGAATAGATACACTTACATGAGTCGCTTAAATTTTTTAGAAACTAAAGAAGGGAGATGCACATTCCAGCCCACCATAAGCTCGGTTATAGTGTAATCCATCTTATATGATTGTTAGGATTTTTACCATCAATCTTTGTCATATTGATCTTTGGAATGTAGTAGTTCCTTGGTGTTGACTTGAAGACCTAATGATGTAGATCTTGAATTGAAAATTCATGATTATGGTTCTATGTACCAATATTTGTGCTCTCCAATTGTGATAAAATAATCCTTGTAGGTGATTGAGTTCCAACACATTTTTTCTCATTAGTTTCATGACTTCATTGGATCTCAAAATCCCTTTTAAAAATTTGTTGTAGCGGCTACAACCACCCTCAAAAAAATTTCAGATGCTTCGATTTTGGAGCTTTCCTTCCTATACACAGGAGCTTATATTGCACTATTTTCAAGTATTCATGCTTCAATTGAGACTTATATTTTTCATTTTTTCTTGGGTTTGCTTGTTTCCATAGTTAATTGATCTTTCTAACTCACAATCTAATCTCCTGACTTGGTCTTACAACAGTTCTAGGCTTGCCTCCAGAAACTGTGCAATCCTTGAGGGAAAGTAGTCTTGATGATTGGAATTGCGCAGTTTAGACTGGAAGTCAGCCTTGACCTCATAAAATACACAGTGGAAGGTAGCCCAACACTAAGCCCAGAAACTGCACAATCCATCACTGAGCTCAAAAACTGTGCAGTGCACTGAGCCAGGAAGATGCCCAGTTCCCCAAAATTGTGCAATATTTCCCGATAGTGTGCATGGAAAGTTTTCCCGGAAAATAAAAAAATGAAAGGGCTAAAAATAAAAAACAATCCCTAAAAACAACGATCCATTATTAGTATCCTGAAGGAGGCACATTCGTTATTTTTAGAAACTTCTACCAAGTGTCATTTTTTTCTTATTTTTAGGCGTGCGTGTCATAAACCCTAATGCACTCAAATTTATTTAATCGATGCCTCTAGATCTCATTTTCACATTAGATCTTGTATCTCTAGCAATTTTTAGGAGATCAAGGAACCTTCAGTGCGGTCATTGTTGCTTTTTTGGGTGAGATTCGCTTTTATCGTCTTTTATGTCGCTTTTTTTCGTTTTTCTTGTCTCAGTGTTTTTTTGCTTATTTATATTCATAGTTGCTAGAATTGCAACTTATTTTAGCTTGTAGGAGTGTTGTTCTAAGTTTACATTTGCCTTTTGCAAGTGTTACATCGGTTTGCTTGTTTTTGCAACGATGGTCGTCATTGCGGCGACTCTCCTCACATACTTGATTTCCTTCAATTTGTTCCATTTCTGCACTTGATCTACATTGATTCATTCATATTTAGTTAGATATTCACCCAAGCTCACATCATTACTCACTTATGCTTGTTTTTTGCACTTCCACCAGGCAGATTTGCACTTTCCTTGGCCAAATTTTTCCTTTCCCAATTGGGCACTACGCATTCCTAAGGCTCAAGCCAAGAACTTGACCTCTGGAAATGTGCAGTGTGCAGTACGGTCTAGCCCAATTATGCATTATGTAGTTCTAGGGCTCAACCTGTCACCCTGGCCACTAAGATTGCACAATGCGCAGTATCTCCCAATCTCTGCCCCGACTGAATTGCGCATTGCGTAGTCTCAAGACTTGGGTTGTACCCTTGCCTACTGGGACTATGCAGTGCATAGTTCCCACAATCAGTCTCCCTTGCTTGTTGATGAAAACTGTGCAATCCCTCTCATCAGTTGACCAGTTTGCTACTTGATCATAATTTGAAGGTATATTTAAAAAAGCTCATGTTTACTTGCCATAAGTGTCATTTTTATCCCACAGGTACCACACTTGTGAAACACTTCTCTCCAACAGTCATTATTACCATGGCACAAAAGAGAGTTGCTTCAAAAGAGACCACTGAAAGTAGTACTGGGGAAGCAGTTGAGCAAACACCAGTAGACTTGTCAGTGTATGAAGACACTCAACTATTTATAGAAAAGGGGTCAACACTAACATGGCATCAAGTTAATGAAGCTCTTTCAGCAAACAGCCTTAAGGCAGATCTAGAGGACCAATAGGTTTATCTCAATATTTGACAGTCAGGACTACATAAGGTCTCATGTAGATATCCATCCTTCCTATGTGCAGATTTCATCAGGTGGATTATTTCACACATTGACGAGAAGACCATGACATTGAGAAATGTCAATAGACAGAAGCTTGGTACCTTTCTGGCAAAATATTATCGACGAATGTATCACTTTTTGGAGCCAGTGAAGCTCATGGACTCATTTTTCTATGCCACCAATAACTATGTGAACATAAGAGACATTGTTAAAGGTTGGGTGAAAGAGCCATCGAAGTTTCGATAGACACCCACCCATTCATACAAGAAAAAGTCCCTTAGGAAGGCCTACCAACTCTTGGTTATCTTAGCTTATAGGATCCATGGTCAACAGAGCATGGAGACCTTTCTTGAAGGGTGGGAAGTCTTATTGAACTAGGTTGTGAATGAGGGGAAGTTGTTCAACTAGTCAGATATGTTGGCTCGACAGTTGAGAGCCCATATAGCACAATCCTAGAGTCCTCTCGAGGCTTATCAAGCAAGGTTTTATATGTCTGCATATTTACTGGATGTAATTTGTGCACAACATTAGTTTCCTAGCATGAACTAGACATAGACACCACAACAAATTGATGTGCATATCTATTGCAAGTTGTTATTGGATTGTAGTCATCGAGGAGTAATGGAACAACTAACTGGCCATTTCATCATCTTGCTTTACAAGCTCATCGTTGAAGAAGAACCACCTTGCATGTCACGAGGGTGTCGGGTCAATTTACTAAATAAACTAATGCAGGTGTTTTACTTGTCAATCTGGGTTTGTAGACTTGGAAGCACGTCCAAAGTATATGGATTTCAGTTAAATTCAATTTCGAAAGGCAAGGCTCTAAGTTTAAAGAAACTAAAAAGTCTCTTATTCAAGATGCAATAAGGGAAGGAAGAGGCTCCTAACTTAGGAGGTCCTGGTTGTCCTTCCCCACAGTATTGTCCTCAAGAAGAGAAATTAAAGAGCAGCAGTTTGTGATGTGTAGAGAGAAATAGAAGAGGCTCCTAACTTAGGAGTTCCTGGTTGTCCTTCCTCATAGTCCTACTCCAACAACATTACCATTGCATCAAATCATAAACTGAAAGTCAAGAAACAATTCAAGAAATGCAAAAGGATGATTTTTAGTTGTGATTCATAATTTGATAGAAAGAGAATTTAACTTAAATCCTTGGTTGTCCTTTCATACGCAAATTATATTTTAAACCAAAATCATCCAAAATTCATACAAAAATCATAATACATCTAAGTAACTGAAACATAAAACTGAAACAAGAAATATTGAATCAAAACTATGCCAATTTATACAAAATTTAACCAAAGTGTACTTAGCTTGGTATGGGGGCCCTCCAACCTTGCCTTGTACACCTGAAGAACTCTTCAGCTACAACTAACTTAATAAAGCATCCACAACATGAACAGAAAATAGAATAGTAGAAATGATTTTTCAAATTATCTGAAAAGTCTCCAATAATCTTAATACAAAATTACACACCCTTGAATGGTCCATAAACTCTGCTTAAATAAGAAAATCATAAACAAAATTTGTTATAATGGCTCTAATAGCCTTATCAATCCTAATCCATCCATACATGTCAAACTCATCAAGTTTGATTCACAAAATCAGGAAAAATCCCACAAAATAATAAATCTGCTCCTTTTTACTAGGATTCCTTAATGACAGGTCAAGTTTGACCAACATTGACCGGGCATGTTTTTGCTCAATTTGACTGAACCAATAAGTGTTTCTTCATCCATGGCTCCCAAGCTTTCCAAATATGTGCTCAGATCTCACCCAGGTGTCCTGCACATATGACTTCCATGGAGCTATTACAGGAATTTTTAATGCAATCCATCTTTACTCTTAAAACCCAATTTTTACAACAACAAAAAAAATCAAAAATTGAAAAACTTAACTTAATTACCTAAATATGCAAAATAGGACTAAAGTTAGGCATATGTAGGTGAAATAGGATGGAATATGGTGATAAATAAATGGATTTAGGATAGGCAAAAATGACCAAAATTGAGGGCCAACAGAGGGGAAATGGAGGCAATAGCAGATATTGCAGATTGCTATGCCTCACCAGGTGGTACCTTCCTTAGAGTGTTTGGCAAAGAGAAGTCGCCGCATGTTTTACTAAGGTATGCCACCGATAATATTGTCATGCAAGAAGTGTCATATCATCTCGCCACAGGGTTGTCAACATCTTTGCACATGAAGAAGAAAGCACCACGGCCCACTCTTCCTTTGTAAATTGGATTATGCGAGATAGATAAATTGAAATTCTCAGATACCGAGGGAAAGGAGATAGTGAAGATTGCATTCGGTACTTAAGACTTTAATTTGCATGATCCCTGTAGTATTTTCAAAGATCACTGTGCGAGAATTCACTTTTAGTGGATCAGCCAAGCATTTCATTGGTCAGAGGAGGATCCATGGATGAATTGCTACAATGCCTCCAAACTCCATGAGCTGGTCAGTTTAGAAGGGACTTCAAAGGCTACTCCGTAGAAGGAAGCAACTCCAAAAGAAACAGTGGTAGAATGCAGCAATCCCATGCAGGACAAGGGAAAGAGAAAGATCGTCGACAATCCAAGAGAAGAACAAAGCTGCTAGATGAAAGAAGATCCTATTATTATGAAAGAAGTTTTAGCAACAGAAATGAAGAAGAAGTAGAGGATAGAGACAGTAGAGCGGAGGAAGAGAGAAAAGTAAAGCTTGCAAGAAGAAGAACTGAGATTGAAGCTAGTAGAACAAGAATTGAAGGAAGAACAAGAGTTGAGGAGGAGAGAAAAAGAAGAAAAGTAGGAGAAGGAAGAAGAAGAAACGCAAGGTGCAATGGCAGGAGAGACAACATCGATATAGGTTGAAGAGCAGGAACAAAACCAACCAGCAGCTGAGGAGGAAGTTGAAAAGATGCAGGATCAGGAGCTTGCTCAACAGATTGAGCACTTGATTGAGATTGATGACATGGAGGTAGAATTGGAGCCACAAAATGAAGATGTCGACCTGATTCCAAGCATGCCTCGGGTCACAACTCAGTCTCCACCACCTCCAGCAGCAGAGTTAGCTCCAACCGAGGAAGGGAAAATTGTTCCTCTTGATGATGATCTAGTAATGGGCTTGTACAATCTGTCGTATGATGAAATACAGAAGAATATTGTGCAAACATGAAGAAATAATTTTCTAGATGGTCTCGCATCACCTAAATTCATTAGAGAAAGGGTGATAGTGGTGAACACCAGGAAGAATCCAAATGTCATTGTCGAAGCCAACTTGGCCTTCACAGGTGCAGCAAGATCAAACACTTAGTATTTGATGGTCAAGAATAAGCAATTGGCACAAGATTTACAGGCTGCCAAGAAAGAGGTTGAACAACATCGTGCAGCAACACAGAATTAGCTTTTGCATGGGTCCACTTGGTGGAGATGAAAACAACAATACTTGTTGAAGTATCAAAACTTGGAGAGACCATGCGGGACCTCTACGAGGAGCTCATTACCATAAATAAGGTTGTTGTCTGTTTGCACGGCTTATAGCAGCAGAGAAAAGACTTCGTCGAAACTATCAGGAATATACAACCTATCACCGCATCCATGCATGAATGGACAATGTGATACAAAGCGGAATCACTTAACTTGGGAAAGAAAATGAAGCCACGGGAAGAGCGGAAGAAAGCGAAGGTTCGAATGTTGATTCTGAACAATAGGCAGCTTACCTCTTTCATTAGTAGTATTCATGCCTCATATGTACGGTTATATAAAAGTTTGGATGTCTTGGTGAATGCACACAAGATCCCATTAGTTGGTTTGCTCACCGAAGCTAAACCCAGGAACCAGGTCAGGCAGGAGATCGAAGAGTACTTGGAGCAGTTGAGATAGATTGCCACCAAGGAAGATTTGGAGCTGAACAAACAGAACATGCAAAACTACATTGGTGGTCCTGTCCAAATTAGAACAATTTTGCTCATGCTTCAGAAGGAGGTTGAAACTGATTGCAATCATTGTACCTAGATGCCATGGAGACAAGAGTCCGCTTCCAACGAGACACAATTACACAGTTTGGGGATGTCATCACACAATACCGAGCTTGGTGCCAATATGTGACCAAGAAGCATCAAGTGGAATTTTTTGAGCTAGAGTTTCCCAAAACTGAAGCATCATAGTGTTTTTTCTTGTTAGGTTTTCAAGTTATCTCTACCCTATTTTGTCTTATATGGGTATGGGTGTAAATGTAATATTATTTGTAATTATTTTATAAAGTGAAATTCCAAGTCTCAATATTGGAATGTGAAGAGTCATGATGTAATGTAATGAGTCATTTGAAAGAAGTTGAAGAGTCGTGAGGGTAGTCCAAAGGTCACAACGGGGATTTTAATGGTCATCCACCCCCTTGTTATAAATAGAACCTCATAACTCATGTAAGGGGCTTTTGGGAGCCAAGATTTTGGTTAGGATTAGTATTAGAAGGAGCTTGGGAGTATTGTGTGTTGAAGAAAATGTAACTAGGTTCGGTCTTCATAAATGTACTTTTGATATTTGTATTTATTCAAGAAAAGAAATATTATTTTTATAATATATGTCAATGAGTTTCTTGCTCATTGATATAGGTCTAGCACATGTTAAGTTCTATAGGTGAGTCAAATAGTCAAAAGGAAATGTTGACGGCCTTAAGGGCATGTTACACCATGTATGATTAGGTATTAGAGTCAAGATAATACCTCCAACCAAATTCAAAGTCTCCTCCAAGCATGTGACACCACCAAAGAAGCAATCCGAGTTAATATGTCAAGTTGGCCTACAAGTCGACCTAAAGGAGGGACAGTCCTTTATATATAGAGGTTGTCCACTTCCTCATAACGTCAAGCAAGTGCCTCAAAAATCAGCAAAGAAAAGGAACATGTAAAAGGGTGAAAAGTGACAAGAAAGGGAGCCTCTAGGCCAGCGTACAAAGTGAAGTGTAGGCTGAAGTTAAGAGGATTGTTTTCTAGGGTAGAAAAAGTCACACGTGTGAGAAACATAAGTATCTTTATAGTAATTACAGTAGCAAGATAACATTCATAAATATCACATTTTTGGGCTAGTAACCTAGGCTTATAAGTCCTCCTACTCAAATCAAATAAGAGATTCTCTCAAGTGAAGAAGAAAGGAACCAAAGCATAGTAGAAACCTCCCACATGTGTGAGAAATTAGGGTTGTCGTGCAGCCATATCAGGTCTGCAACTACACCTCAATAAAAAGCTAATTTGGATCAGGGGAAAGAAGGTATCCTTATTGGTGAAGGATCTCACCAAGGACCGAAGATTGAAGTCTCTTGTAGAGCTCACATAAACAAGGTCCATCACCTGTTGCTGAAAGAAGAAGGAGGACGAAGTGTCGGGGATGAAGTGTCGGAAGGAGGACAAAGCGTCGGGAAACAAAGTGCAGGAAGAAGGAAGGATTTGACTATTGTTTGGACTATATTCTAGTTAAGGGTCTAGGGTTTGGCATTGATAAAGAAATAAGCTTCAATAAGAGACAACTTACTGAAGGGTTTTCCTCTCAAGAGAAGAGAGGTCTTGGCCCTGGCAGAGAGCCAACATCTTGTGTACTTTTTCTTGTGTTTTTTATAACAGTTTGATGAAGTACACACACATGCATTAATAAGAAGAAGAAGATTAAGCTAACAAGAAAAGTGAAAAGAATCAAAAAATTGTTATCAAGTCAAGAAGAATCATACTAAACCTAATTACCCTAGATTATTCAACATGGTGTCGGAGCTAAGGTGACACATCAAGGAAAGGGCAACTCAAGAACACTCATCAAGGAAAGGCATCTACAAGGTTGAAGCATCAAGCCAAATATACTCAAAGAAAAGAAGGCCTACCATCTATCATTCATAGCAAGAACAAGAGCCTTACACAAAGGCACCTACAAAGAAGAGTAGATCAAAAGGGGACTTACATCATCTACAAGTTACATAGCAAATATCTTCATCAAGCAAGTCCACTTGAAGAGGGAAACTTGAAGAACATCAAGATCCTAGGAAGGCAAGACATCAAGTCTTCAAGGAGAAAGAAAGTCTAATACATCTAAATATCTATCAAGTAAGTATATTTCCCCTTCAATGTATTTTTGCAAGGAAAGAAACAAATTGGTAGGTACCAATAACTTTCTTGCATGCAAGAAGAGGACTGATTTACTTCTCAAGGAGAATGAACTCCTAGAACACATCAAAGGGAATGTTACTATTCCTGCTAAGGAACAAACTCAAGACTTAGCTGAGTATAATAAGGATGAGACAAGAGATCAAAGGATTATAATAGAATCTATCAAGGACTCTCTCATTCCTTATGTCTACAAATTTGAGACATCAAAATAAATTTATGATAAGCTAGTAGAGCTATTCTCGATATCCACAACCGGAGAAGTGATATCTCTAAGAAATTAATTGTACAAGATGAAGATATCAAAGGAATGAATAGATATCTACTTCATGAATATCTATGAGATGAGGGATCAAATTCAAAAGCTTGGGAAAGTCATGTCTGACAAAGAAATGACAATTGTAGTACTCATTTCTCTACATGAGAATTGGGGAAACTTCACATCAAGCATATATGCCAAGAAGGAAGCAACCACACTTAGTGAAATGTGGTCTCTATGCAAGATAGAGGAAACGAGACTTAAAGCAAAGGAAGATTTGGGATCAAAGGAGCAAGCATTTGCTACCATGGCCAAGAGAAAGGGTAAATTTGGAAAATTTTGTCCATGAAGAAAAAACAACAAAGACATGTCCAAAATCCAATGCTATGG
This sequence comes from Pinus tabuliformis, assembly GCA_031772625.1. Taxonomy (NCBI): domain Eukaryota; kingdom Viridiplantae; phylum Streptophyta; class Pinopsida; order Pinales; family Pinaceae; genus Pinus; species Pinus tabuliformis. The sequence goes on along the minus strand of CM062805.1, from coordinate 207,950,364 downwards.
ATGTCAAGAATATGGACACTACAAAAGGAATTGTCCTAAGCTTACGAAGGACAAAAACAACAAAAGGAAAAGGGAAGAAGCTCACATGACTCAAGAGGTGAAAGAAGAAGAAAAGAAGCAAAAGAAGGAAGATCCTCCAGATCTCTACTATGACTAAGTCAAAATATTTACTTCAAGTCTTCTTTCAAGGTTTTGAGTAGAATAGGAGCATGTAGAAATTGCATGGCTAGAAACATTTCTAGAATCTAGAAGCATGTAGTACATAGAGTTCTAGATACTTATGTAGAAGTAGCCTTTATAATAAGAACAAAATGCATGGTTAGAAATATCTTCTAGAATATAAGAGCATGGTAGATATAGCTCAAGATATTCATGTAGAAGGAGCATACCTAGTATAGGACCTCATCCATGATGAAAGAAAATTGATCATGATTAAGCATCTTAGAAGACCTCCATCCTCAAAAGAAAAGAAACATTTGCAAGGCAAGGGTCTTTAAGATCCTATGATGGAATCTTCAAAAGAAGGTTCATGAATGAAAGCAGATGTCTCATTGGGAATCCCATTCATGGGATTCAAGAAAAGGATGATATGCAGGCAAGCTAAGATGAAGCAAGAAAGGGCACACCAAGGACAACCTAATGAATCTAAGATGATCAAATGAGAATCAAGATGAGGTATGTATGCATCAAATTTTAGTCATGTTATCATTTGTATATTATTGAGTCATGGGAATAGTTCTATAGCATGATCAAGTAGGAAAGAATATCCTTCACCAATGACATGCTCGAAGGCATGTACTAAAATGTAATAAAGGTCAACAAAAGGATATGCTCACATAAGGAGTATAGTATTTATGACTAAGAAGCAAGAAGAAATCTTGACTAGTCCAGGAAGCAAGAAAATCAAGAAGTGCTCTCACAAGGAGCATAAGGTGGTTGACCAATCTATCTAAGAAGAAGCAAGTGAAGAAAGAGATCAAACATGTAAACAACACCATTATCACAAAGAATCACTATCTAACAAAGAACCATTGAATATATCTCTCTAAAGAAGGAAGGACAACTTTGACAAAGGAAGGAAGGACCCTTGACACCTATGAAGGCCTTGGAGATATGAAAGATGCATATAATTGATTCTACTCTATGAATATCTCATGATGAAGAATCCATACAGCAAAAGCACCATTTAATATTGAAGAAATATCAGGATGAAGTCATGATGGGGTAATAGGTTAAAGCAAGTAAATAAGCAAGTACAACGAAACATCCATGAGAAGAGTATTCTTAAGCATGGACAGATGACAAAGGAGTAGCCAGATGAAAAGAAAACTGATATATGACAAGAAAGCCATTTTCCACGAAGGAAGCAATGACATGAAAAACTAGGAAGGAAAGTGATTAATGGATGGTTCCATACCTAGAAGAAGTTCAAACAAAGACTTCATGACATCAAAGAAAGGAAGGAGGTCAAGCAGCTGAAGGACCCACAAAGAAGTAGTTGATGAATGAAATATTCCCTAGTTAAGAGGGAGCTCTGACAGGTCCTTGATCAAGAGAAATTTTTGGATCACCCTTGATTACAAAGGAGTGACAATTGTGTTTTTTCCAGTTCATGTGTCATGCACTAGACCAAGGACTAATAGCCATAAGTCTAGATGAAGGCTATGAATGGAAATGTAGACACAACATTCTTGTCTTCACTTGGAAGAAAGAATGGGAGGATTGGGTAATGATCTAACATCTGATACTCTTTGAGGATGTGTAGGGCATCCAAAACAAGAGTATGCAAGAGGATCAATATTCTTTGAGGGTTGGGAACCCAAGACAAGAATAGTCCTAGAAGGCCATACTCAGTGAACACCCAGGTGGGTATGTACCTTGAGAGACAATGACTAAGGTGTCTATAAGTCATTGGTCTCGCCAACATTGTGCTCTGATCTATTGAGAGATAGAGTTGTCAATCAAGGCCTTATTGTTGAAACAATGTTGGTTATTATGATGCTATAATAGATGGATTGAAAATCCAATTTCTCTTATGTGAATTCTTAAAAAATTGAAACATAGTCAAACACATTGTAATGTTGTATGAATACCTCCCTAGTTAAGAGGGAGTGTTGAAGGAAATGTAACTAGGTTTGGTCTTCATAAATGTACTTTTGATATTTGTATTTATTCAAAAAAAAATATTATTTTTATAATATATGTCAATGAGTTTCTTTCTCATTGAAATAGTTCTAGCACGTGTTAAGTGCTATAGGTGAGTCAAATAGTCAAAAGGAAATGTTGAAGGCCTTAAGGGCATGTTACACCATGTATGATTATGTATTAGAGTCAAGAGAATACCTCCAAGAAAATTAAAAGTCCCCTTTCCCATTCCATCCATCATCTCTTGCTCCATATTTCCAACTAATCCTTTCATCAATGATAATTAAACACTCATAGTATCCCTTATTTTCTTAAATTGGCTTTCCAATGTGGATAACTGGTATTCAAAATATTCCATCTCTTCATGAGTCATGAATCAACCTTCGAGAGGTTTAACTAGTGTAGTAGCTTTATTTTTAGCTATGTTGGAAAATAATAATAGTACTCTTCTTTATCACAACTTTGAGTTACAAAAAAAGGATGTTTTAGTCAAAAGTTATGTCGCTTGTAACTTACATATCTTAAAAAATTTAATTTGGAGAATAAATGAATGACTGATATTTTTCTTGATATATCTCTCGTATTTGATTCCTTGTGAATCTAAAACTCTAGTTTTCAATACCATGATATGTCTTCTCTGCAATTCCATAGGTCTAATTAGAACTCGATGTGCCAAGTGAAAGTTATGGTAACTTCCCAAAACTTATTGATTTTTTACTTCTTCCCATGAGAAAACTTGTATAGCATGCCACATGACCAATTCTTCAAATATAATTCTGAAATTTTACCTAATCTATTTCTATAAATCTCCTAAGATATTTGAAAATTTCAAAATCTTAAAAGTCCCAAAAAATAAATTATAGCAAAAGTACTAAGCTAACCTATTTGAAATTGATTTTAGGACCATTCAAAAACCCTCACTTCCACATGGTATATATATGAAAGTATAACAAATAGAAGTCTGAAATTTTTATCACGAGTACGTAGAGAGCTTTCCTTTGTCCCCCCCAAAATTTTGTGATCTAAAATATCCTTGAAAAAAATTATAGTGAAAATGCCAAACTAACTTGTTTGAAATTGATTTTAAGAGCATTCAGGAACCATAACTTCCTTAGAGCATATCTTTGAAAGCATAGAGAACCATGATCTGAAATTTTAACCAGATGTTCCATTATATTCCTCCTCAATATGATACAAATATCACCATCATAAGCATCCTAGAAAAAAGGTTGGAATGAATATTCCCAGATGATTCATTTAAAGCAACAAAACCCTAGGATCATAAGCTAGGATACCAAATGTTATGAATCTTGTGCCTTAAAAATGATAAGAAACCAATAATTATAACCATCTTTTGATGGGGAAACCTCCTTTTACAACGTATACAATGTAGAATAAAATATTTAATTATCCTAAGATTAGGTCTCCTTTATATATATATATATATATATATATATATATATATATATATATATATATATAGCAATGAAAGGTTCCAATGTACATAAAAATATAACAATTTGAATGTAATCATTCAATATCCAGGGCTTAATAAGGGGTTTTATGGTTAATATGGGGCTTATATAAGGCTTAACAATTGTTTGGTCCCTGATAAATGGGCAATCGATTATTAACTTTGATTTTACTGTCTTCAGGGGATGGCTACACAGCGCTCTGGAGATGCGATCTGAATCGCCTCTGCTCACCATTCTGAAATCCCTGCTTCCCTTAACTTTCAACCTTCAATCCGCGGCGCCCTGACTGAAGGTTCTTCAATGAATGCGCTCCCAGGAGGGGCGGGATCCTCCCCCCCTCCATACATCAGCTCATCCTCTGATAACTCCAGGAAAAAACAAAAAGATCCTCTGCACAAACTAGCAAGCCTCCCAGAAACAGATCAAGGACCAGATCCGGCCACCAATGAAGAAGAAACTGCTGCTACATGCGATGATACGGGCAAAGACAGTGGCGGGAATAAAAAAGCTCCTAAGTCACAACCAAAGGCGACTTCAGCCACATGCATACCAAAAAAGGCCGAAAGAATCAAAGTCGATCTCCCCAGCCAACGAATCAATGGCGAAATTCAATTTATGAGGGACCATGCACTCATCGGCAAGTTCCTTGGATTCTGGCCTACTGAAAAGGCCTTGCATGGCTAGATCGCTTCAAAATGGAAGCCTAAGGGACAAGTCACTTTGTAGCTTGGCCCCAAAGGCTTCTTCACGGCAATCTTTAACTGTCTGGAGGACAAATCACGCATATTTGAAGGAGGCCCGTACTTCTTCAATTCTTCTGGACTGTACTTAAGAGAATGGAAAGAAAGATTCGATCCAGACAAGGAGGACTTCAGCTGGGCTCCTGTCTGGATACGAATGTATTCCCTCCCTGCAGAATATTGGAAGGAGGAAACTCTAAGGGACATAGGCAACAGCCTGGGGACCTTCATCAAAGCTTCTGAGGAAACTAAAACTCGCAGATAGACTTCTTACGCCCGGATCTGTGTCCAAATGCACCTTACCAAAGCTCTAGCAGACTTGGTAAGTCTTTTCCATGACGACTTTGAGTGGATTCAAACTTTAGATTATGAGCACATTCCTTTTCGTTGCAGAAAGTGCCATGAGCATGGCCATCTCTTCAGGGATTGTCCCCTCAATCCTCAACCCAAACCCCCTGTCAATGATCTTAGCACAGACTCAGAAGGCTTCACCAAAATCCCTAATCGCCGCCGCCATGCAAAGAAATCCACCCCAGCTCCTGACAGCTCCAAAAAGCTAGACTCCCTGAACAGATTTTCGATTCTCACCCCTCTCGATCCTTCTGAGAATCCTCCAGCTTCACCCTTGGCTAACCCTGAACTTCCTTCTCCCTCCCGGATCCCCAATCTTCCTCAGCCATCATCTGACTCAGATCCTTCAAGCCTTCCCATCTCCCCTGCTCACAAGAAATCGGAACCAGAGATTGCAGCGCAATCTTCTTCAATGGATCTGGAAGCGGCTCTAATCCTCAGCACTCAGGACAATACTCTCATGGAAGATCAAAACATGCCCTCAAAAATGGATGAAGATCCAGAGAGTATCAACTTAGAAGGTTTAGATATACTCAAGCTGGAGACAACCTGCAAACAAAAAGAGTACAACACAATCCCTCCATGGGAAATCGAAAGGCTGGAAGGAGTTCTCAGCAAAGCGCAACACAACAAATGCTTAGGAATACAAGCAGGAAGCCCATGGGATGGAAAGAAAATCCTAAAAGAAACAAAAAAAAGAGGGCGCAAAACGGACCTGCAGAGGACCATCATCCTAGGAGAATTGCTTATGGAATCTGGGAGATTTCCTAAGCTGACAAAGTTCTACAAATCTCAACCCCACAGTTCCTCATGAAGCTTCTTTCCTGGAATGTAAGAGGGTTGAACAGTGCCTCCAAACATAGAATGTTAAAAAATGTGATACGCAAGAAAAGCCCACCATAGTTTTTCTTCAAGAAACAAAAAGCAACAGTACCATCTTAGAAAAGATTCTGAGAAAGATCTGGGCAGGCTGCAGCTCAGTCACTGTGGATGCCTCAGGCGCCTCGGGGGGACTAGCGATCATTTGGAACCCACAACTTCTCACTCTCCAAGACTTCCACGCATCTCATTTCTTTATCCAAGCTACCTTCCATCTTACAGGAACAGACATTCACGGTCATCTTTCAAATGTTTACTTTCCGCAACAATTAAATCAGAAACTGGCACTTCTGGACACTCTCACGATTCTGAATTCAAACAGACAATTTCCGCTATGGATTGGAGGGGGCGATTTCAACATCATCAGAGCCCTGGAAGAAAAAAGTGGCGGCAGATCGAAATTAGAAGGGGACAGTATTGGCTTCCGTAATTACATTCAAAACAACCATCTTATGGACATTCACACCTCAAATGGAGTCTACACTTGGTCCAATAAACGCAGTGGATCCCAGCACATTGCCTCAAGACTGGATCGCTTTCTTATTTCGGACAATGCCATACACCTTGGAGGGGATTTTCACGCCTCTATTGTGCCTCAAGGAGGATCCGATCACTGGCCCATTATGCTACAATGGGCACGCCCAGGCACAAAAAGTAACAGACCCTTTCGATTTGAGGCGTTTTGGTTCACCAATCCCAACTTCAAAACAGTGGTTAAGGAGGCCTGGAAAACCTTCAAACCCTCTGAAGGAACCAAAATGTTCCAATTCCAACAGAAATTAAAAAGTCTCAAACAGGTTCTCAAAAATTGGAATCATACCCAGTTCGGCAATATATTTGAGCAGCGAAAAAAATTGGAGCAGCAAATGTGCACTTTACAACAGAAGATTATCATGGAGGGGCGAACAGAAGATAGAGCGCACCAGGAGAAGATCCTTTGGACTGAAATTGAGACACGCAGACAGCAAGAAGAAACTCTGTGGCGGCAGAAGTCTCACATTCGCTGGCTAAAGGAGGGGGAGAAAAACACGAAGTTTTTCCACAGATCCACAATCCAAAGAAGGATGCATAATAATATAGCATTCATCAACAACAGGCAAGGGGAAAAATTAGAAAAGCATGAAGAAATGGAAAAGGAATTCCAAGAACACTTTCAGGAAATCCTTAAGGAACGACCAGAAAGCAGAGATCAGGCTATTAAAAAAATTACACAGCTCATCCCTAAAATAATTACGGAGGACCACAACAAACAGCTGCTTCAACCCATCTCAATGAAAGAAGTGGAAGAAGCCATGGCTCAAATCAAAGATGGTAAGGCACCCGGTCCTGACGGGTTCACAGCTAATTTTTTTCATGAATTTTGGGAGCTGGTTAGCACAGAGGTTTGGGAATTAGTGGAGGAATCACGAACAATGCATTGGATTCTCCCTTCGCTTAACTCCACCTTCTTAGCGCTAATTCCCAAAGGGGCCGAGTCAAACACACCCGACAAATACAGGCCTATTGCACTATGTAACGTCATCTACAAACTTATTTCCAAAGTCTTGGCCAACAGGCTCAAACCCCTTCTCCCTCTCCTCATCTCGCCAGAGCAGACAGGCTATGTAGAGGGGAGACAAATAATGGACGGCATAATTCTCTCAAACGAAGTGATTCATTCACTAAAGCTTCTAAAAAAGCCTGGTATGATTCTGAAGCTTGATCTTTCAAAAGCATTTGATAAACTCAGCTGGTCTTATATACAACAGATGTTATTGGCGTTCGGCTTTAATGCAACTTGGACTAGATGGATCATGAATCTCATCTCTTCACCCAGCTTCTCAATCCTGCTCAATGGTTCTCCCTCCAAGCCCTTCCGCCCCTCTCGTGGAATCCATCAGGGGGACCCCCTCTCCCCTTTTCTTTTTGTTCTAATGGCTGAAGGCCTCAGCCGTTTGCTCCATTCAGCTATCTCCTCTCAAACCCTGAAAGGCATTTCTCTACATGGTCTTCACCCTTTGTCTCACCAACAGTTTGTTGATGACACCATGCTCTTCGGACACCCTTCTTCTCAAGAAGCCTCTGCCTTCAAAGATCTGCTTTCTCTCTTTTCTGAAGCCTCTGGCACCTCTATCAATGCTACCAAATCCCAGCTATTCTTCTTTCATACTCCAGCCTCTACTCAAAGAAACATAGCAAGAATTTTGGGATACTCCATTGCAACGCTCCCTTCGAAATACCTGGGAGCTCCTCTCCTGGACTCAGCTATTAAAAATGCCTCTTGGAGAACCCTCATAGACAAGCTGGAATCTAGGCTCTCCTCTTGGACTTTTCGCTCGCTCAATATGGCCAGCAGACTTATCCTCATAAAAACCGTTCTCCAGGCAATGCCCCTATATCTCTTTTCTGTTTTAGCTGCTCCTAAATGGGTTCTTAAAAGCATCCGCAATCTGCAGAGAAACTTTTTGTGGGGCTCCTCTGGTCTCAACAGGAAATGGGCACTGGTAAATTGGAATGAAGTCTGTCAACCAAAAGAAATCGGCGGGTTAGGACTGCGAGATCCCCTCCACAGTAACAACACAATGGGAGCCCGAGTATGGTGGAACTGGCTCTCCAAACCACACACTCCTTGGGCTCGTCTTTGGCAAGCAAAATATGTGCCCGGATGTCAATGGAAAGATCTTATTAGAATCTGCCCTACAACTCCCGGCTCCCTGATCTGGAATGCTGCCAAGCTCCACAGTGCCTTCATACAGGAACACAGCTTCTGGGAAGTGCACTCGGGTACCTCAGCTAGATTTTGGGAGGATTCATGGCAACAACTCCCAAAACTAGCGTCTCTCTTTCACAAGCCAAGGTGGCAGGCTCATATGCATCACGCTGATCTTATCAACGTTCATCAATTCTGGCAACAACAAACATCTCACGATTTTCATTGTTGGAAATCAGCAAGCACTTGGCAGGCCAACTGGCAAGGAGAATCCTACACAGAGATAGAGCAGGAGCTGAATCAAAGGAAAATCAAGCAATCTGATCAATAGGACAAGCTTCGCTGGGGTCACACGCCTAAAGGTATGTTTACCACGAAGGAAGCACATCATCTACGCTACACACCCACGCAGGCAAACAAAGACAAACTCTGGGACCAAGTATGGCAACCAGGAATATGGCCCAAGGTCTCCACATTCTTATGGCTGCTAGGCAAACAGCGAATTCTCACATGGGACAAGCTGCAAAAACGAGGATTCATAGGACCTTCAAGATGTCCTAACTGCAACCTCAACGCAGAAACAGCTTTGCATCTAATGGATACCTGTCCTCTTGCCACTCAACTATGGGAGAAAATTGATAACTGCAACAGAAGATCTGGCAGAAGACAAGGAGATATTGCAGAAACCATCAGAAACTGGCCAAGGCATCCCTTCCAAAGCTCTCTGTTAAACTCGTTGTGGAACCTCATCCCAGGTTTCTCTTACTGGATATTATGGAAAGAGAGAAACAATAGAGTCTTCAACAACTCCAGCAAACCCATCGACACTCTATGGCTTCTCCTCCAGCACAATCTCCGAGAGACTCTGGCATTAAGACAATGGCAACCTGCGGACCTGCCAGAACTCCCTCAGGAACGCCTCATCTTAAAGGCCTGGAACATGGACTTTTCCTCTCCGGTCCAAATCAACCCCTGTTCCCCTTCCAGCTCTGCCTCTCCTCTAATCTGGTTTCCCCCTGCTCCCAATTCGTTCAAATTAAACTTTGATGGCGCGGCTAAGGGAAACCCCGGACCTGCTGGTTACGGAGGGGTCTTCAGAGATGAAATGGGCACAATCAGACACATTTATCATGGCAATATTGGCATCGACACCAACAATGCAGCGGAGCTGGAAGGAATCTGGAAAGGAATCTGCATAGCAGAGCAAGAAAACTTGTATCCTCTTGAGGTTGAAGGAGACTCCCTCATAATAATAGCAGCGGTCATCAGAATCCAGGCAGGCTCCCCAGCTTCTAAAACAGCCACAAGTTGGAGATTACTCAGTAGATTGGAGCAAATGGAGGAAAGGCTGCGGATACCCCGAAGCATCACATTCAGGCACATAAGGTGCATAGCCAACAAAGTGGCAGACAAAATGGCCAACCAGGGGGTCAATCAGCAGATTTACAACTTCTCAGGCCCTCTCAGTGATACAAATGATGAACAACTACAGAAGGAATGCATCGCTCTGGTGCAACAGGACTATTCAATCCAGGCAGAGAGGCGTTGATCGGAAAGCTAGCAAGATAAGGATGGTGATGACAGGCAAAGGGTCACCTACAGGTGCCATTGGTTACCGCCAATGTCCAGCTCCTCTCACTATGGCTCGAAACTGGCCACGCAAGTCAATGAGGTCGGTCCTCCTGTGTTCACACAGGCCCACTTCTGAGCTGGAGAACGCCCATAGCTGGCAGCGCAAATTTGGTCAGGAAGACAGCTTGAAACACTCCCTTTCATCGATTGGTCAGTGTAAGCGTCAGGCACACTCATGGTTCAGCCAAGGCACGCGTAAACCGGAGTTAGTTCCCAATCAAACCAAAAACATGCAAGTCAACTGCAAATTTGTCATATGTGTATGCTAGAATGCCACGGTATTGGCTAGAAATATCAAGGTTGAGGCCCTGCTGTAAAATACTTTGGTTTTAATATAGAAATAGTCTAATTAAGAAAAAAAACAATTGTTTGGTCCCTAGCTTTCTCAAAACACAAGGTGACAAAGATTAGTTGGCAGGAATTGAGCAATCAAAGTGAACTTTAATTCTCAAATAGCCCTGCATCGAAACCCATTTAGATGAGTTTCCTTTTACTAGTATTCCATAAAGAATAGTATTTTCCATAAGGATACATAAACACTTTTTGTGTTATAATGCATAATTAATTTCCAACTCACATGTAGCATTAACATCCATCACTTTTCTCCGAAATATTTTCTTTGCTTACTACCTATCTTCTACTCATTGTTTGTTAAAGGTTTGACATTTTAGTTGCATTCTAGCTTTGAGTTTAACTTTAACTTTTTCTTTAATTCTGAATGTGGTTGCAAGGTTTTTGTTTAGCAATCTTTCTTTCCCTAAAGACACCTTGAATTTTCAATTCATTTGCTTTGGATTTTCTTTATCTTCATTTTTTTTATTTGAGTTTGTTTCATATTGATTTCTTTTATTTGAGTGATTAGCTACTTCCTCTTCCAAAAATGTTATGTTTCCTTCTCTTTTCAAAAATTGAACACTTGTTACTAACACCTATGCTTTGCTTCAATGTTATGGAGCACATTGGGTTAAAATACTGCAAGTTCACTCCAAACCCAATAGACAAGACACTAGTTATTAAATTTTTGTTTGTTACCACATTGTTAAGGCATTTCAAATCATGTGGAACATACAAATATCCCCATCGTAGCCATGGATTCTCTATGATAGCAAGGTGACATGGTTACTTCATCGAGGCTATGGTTACTCACTTGCAAGGAAACAACACTAGAGAATGGAGACAATTAATGTAAATTTTCAACATTCCTTGTATGCAATTACATTGTGATACTACGATGGCCTATGAGGGAAAATTAAGTCGGTGAATGAACTTCAAACTCCAACCTTGCAATCATAACTAGTGATATACCCAAACTAAAAATGGAGACTCATCCAATTGATTTGAAAGATAAGGGTTTGTTGGCTCCTTCACGTTGGAGATTGGGTGCTTCATCAAGATAAAACTTTTAAACATAACTAGTAATTTCCTTAATGTTTATTGTAGAAATTCATGGTTTTTCTTAATGTGTCACCAATTGTTGAGTAAATAAAAACCTCATTATACCATGTTAACTTTCAATATCTGATGAAGTCAAAATGGCATGGAGCCATCCTCTTTTTTATTTTCAAACCTTCATGAACTTCGCTAAGAATTTATTTCCTTACTTTGAATTCTCGCATGAAATTTATTTTGGTTATTTCCCTTATAACTCACCAAGCTCCTAAAAGATGTGCATTAATCTTTACCCCTATTTGAGAATGATTTTTTCTTTTAAAAAAAATCCAAACTTCATCCAGAACTCTATTTTTGCATCACGTAGAAACTTGTTTTCCCTGAATTTTATCACACCCAATTTGGCTTTACTCATAACGCATTTCATATCATACCTTAAATCTTTTTGATCAAACACATCCCATCACTCCAAACTTTCCTCTGGCATGACATATTGCATCACTTCAAGGTTTCATTCAAGGAAAACTTCTATGTGAAATATGTTGCACCCTCCTTGCCATCACATCCTTTGAATTTTTCTTTCTTTGCAATGTATCGCACAAATCAAAGTTTTTCTCTCTCAATGGATCATAATTTGTTTACTTATGATGTATAACATGGACCAAAAGTTACCAATTGTGCAACATCACTCAGTGAAGCTATTTTGGTGCAACATAGTGCATCACGTTAAAATTTCATTTTGTCGAATACTTTCTATCTCTACAACAACCTTTTCTATATCGCACCACACAATTTTATTTCTATAAGATATTCGCACTTCCTTAAAAAAATCATCATGAAAATTTCCATGTTGCATAACACCAAAGTTTTATTTTGTGTGATGCACACAAAAGAAAGTTATGTAAGTTTTATGCATTGTGTATTAATTTTTTATGGAATTGCATAAGATCAATTTATTCAAGTGTGTGCATCATTCTAAAGGTTTAAAAAGGGTGAGACATATAACATATCACACCTAATTAAAGAAGGATGTGATGCAAGGTGTATTGCACCTAAACATTCAAGCGGTGCAATATGGTGCAATGCTCTGAAGTGATTGAGGTTGTGACAGAAGATGTCCACACATAAAGTTAAATGGGTTCCATAAGGAAAGGATATAAACTCTCAATCATAAAAGAAGATTTAGCACGGGTTTTCTTCCAACACTCATGACCTTCTATGCATAAATGTACGTGGAGAAGATGTAACTCAATGCCACACCTTACAAATTTGTTGCAAGCATGTTTGATGTAAATACACATTTCCCTGAGAATTTATTAGAACAAATTGTTGAGGAGAAGAATGAGGGAAACCATCATGATATTCTTGAACATCAAAACCTTTACTATGGGTCAATGCCAAAAGCATATTTGGAACATTTACGAGAAAAAAAATAAAATATATATATATATATCTATATATCTATATATATATATATATATATATATATAATAAAATAAAATAAATAAATAAAAATAAAAATAAAAAATTATTGGAGTTACACTAATCATTACGCTAAAAGAACTTATTCTTGTTTTGTTATTTAGTGTAACATCTCAAGATGTATTTAATGGTCAAAGAGGGAATAATGTAGCATCAAATTAATGTAAATTTAAATTTAATGATTTTTTCTCAAATAAAAGGGATGAAATGTATAATTTAGAAGCCCATGAAATGAGGAAAGTTACTTGAATGAAATTGAAAATACTATTTGCCAAACTATCATTGATAACACTCTTAAATGAAACTAACATTGCTAGTTGGCCACCAAGGCAAGAGTGGGAAATCATTGGAGAGCTAAGTTAATAGGATGAGATGCAATGAGGAGGGCGTCTTTCTCTTAGAGACTTCATGTACTAATGTTGAAACTTTTAATGAGAAACTAATTTTTTCCAAATAATTTTCTAGAGAACTCTAATTCATGTGTATCCTCTATGTATTGTTCTATAGAATGTAATTTAACACAGTAGACTATTTATGTGTAGTTGTTGTACTATTATTTCAATTCTTTAGAAATGTTTGACTACAAATGGTTGTTTAACATTAGAACCTTTTGGATTTGTATTCATTTACTCATATTCTTGACTTTGTTTTCAATAAACTAATCCATGGATCATATACAAGTGTATGTGAGTTTTGTGCATACTTCCTTGGTTATAATTAGTGAAGTCTTAATGCATGCATTTTCATCTTTGATTAATTGCATTTCATTCTTTATTTTAAAAAATATAAATAGTATACCGAGCTATAACCAATAAATCCAAAGTAGGAATCGTTGTTAGGCCAAAATCTAGATGGAATTCATATTCCAAATGGTGTAAAGTCTAATTGGAACTTCTCACTAGGAGTAACCCCTATTGTTGACCAGGGTCATCTCAACCCATCAACACCAAATTAAATGAAAAGAAAATCTAAAAATGAAAAACTCAATTAACTCCCTCACTTACATAACTACCTCTTATTTTGTAGCGACCAATTCTTTTTGTGGAATCATAAAAAAAGTACCCATAAGGATCTTCACTACAAACATTCATTCAAACAAACAAGAAATTCAAATGGGAGAAGGGGATCTTAAGAAAAATGCATTTTTGAAAGAGAAAATAGATCTTTTCATGAATAAAATTAGTGCAACTCTAATATGATCCATTGAGGCATGGACGAGGAACTATTATGTGACAATAAGAACCAATATTGAGTAGACAGAAGCCCTCTTAAATCCAAGTTTACTGTTAACCTTTTGTGTTAATCAGGAATTAAATATCTCGTGTCCAAGGAACAAAATGTGATTAAAGATTAACTATGAAAGTGAACAATGGCTTGGACTATTGTTAAACATACTAAAGAGTATATAGAGAGAGTATTTCTAAGGCATTGAAGAACAAAGAAGGGAGTATCTACTTATGCTGTATGGAGTAGTAGAGTGAATTCCAAATCTAGCATGGTTGAAAGATTTATCATAGCTCTCCATTGGCTTTCTTGGTTGATCTTGCCAGTGTTTTGTCAGGGGGAAAATGACTTAGAAGTCATGAAATTGTCTCATTCACCTTGGCGGTCCCATACACCAACAAAGAGGTGTCATCCATAGAGAATTACTTATGGTTAAGAGAAAAATTGCTCACAACTAGTGGATTGCATTGGAATTCAATTGTGAATAAAATAACTTGTTTTTTCTTCTCCTTTCTTATGGATGATTATTTTATGTTGAGAAATATAAATGTATTATTGATTATGAGGAATTGTGTCATGATCTAAAGACTTAATAGCCAAAAATATATACCATGTACAACAATGTGAGTGTGGAATACAACTCCAATACAAATAATAATAAGAGAAACTCCTCCAAATATCAAAATACATCCATACATTCAAATCGCATGTCCTCAATAATGACTACATGATCCCTATATATACTTATTCACACATTACACATGTGATCCCTTCATTATTATGTTGACCTTGTTACACAATTACATTCACATTTAACCTCATATATGTCTCCCTTTGGGTTAGACCATATACATTTAATGCAATATATGCCCCCCTTGGGGTCATAACATAGTACCTTCCTTTGAAAAGCTTTGTTCTCAAATCTTTTCAATTAAGAGTGTTACATGTGATGAAACCAAATAATAGGATTTCCTTATATTCCTACATTCTTCTTTCTTCCTTATATTCCTACATTCTTCTTTCCATTGTTGATGATCCATCCATCTAAATCAATTCTTCTCAATCTTAATCCTACATTCATTAGTTGTTGCATAGTTTTCTTTCCTTTGATCCCATGTATTGTTGTTGACAGTTCTCCAATTTGTAGTAGTTCATCTTCTTGAATAATTATTTGATGATTCCTTGTTTCATGAAGATTGATGAGTATTCCATCTTCTTTCTTGATAATGTTGATATTAGTGTTCTTGTCTTCCTTCAAAAACTTTCTTGGTTATGAGGATGTCGATATGGTTTCACATTTGATGCTTTCTTTCACTTTTCATATCTATTTCCTCTTTTTTTCTTTTAAGAGATAATGGTATCTTCTATCCTCTTTGCATGATCTTTCCTTACTCTAGCCTTCGAGATAATACCATTATATTTGACATGAACATCCTTTAGATGGAGTTCAACTTCTTCAAGTATCTTCTAGAGAGCACCTCAAATATTTTCTTCTTTCTCTTTTTGATGTTGTAATGTGACCTCACCTATCAAATTCTAGCATCCTTCTTCAATTGTAGAATGCATTTCTAGTTTTACTACATCCATGTCCAAGACTTCTTCAATATTATTACAAATTGCCTCTTCAAGTTCGTTGGTAGTCTCTTCATCTAAGATCCTTGTCCCTTCTTGACTTAGATAAGGCTTTTTTCTTTTTTAAATCTATTAACATCATCTAGTAGTTTTCTATTATGATTTTGCAATCTATATATTTCATCTTTCTTTTTCAATTCTTCCCTTGAGTTATCATTTTTCCATTTCCCCTGGCCTCTTTGTTTTAATTGTTCATTCCCCTTAATGAGTAATTTTTTTTGCTTAAGCAAGAGACAGTCCTTCTATTGACTTAAAAAAGAAAATAAATTACATAGGTTACAGCAAGCGCTCAAAAGCGCAAACCCCCACAAGGAAGACAGAGAAATAAGCAATGTGCCCTCAAACCAGATAGTCCATTAACAAAACGTGTGGAGCAGTGGCCCGCAAAAACCCCCTAAACTACTCGACCAATTATGGTCGTCGATCTTCCCCTTCTAATCCGACGGCTGGTATACATATCGCACAGCTTAGTAGCAAGATGTATACCACGCGATGAGGGCGGTATTCCTTCCTCGGTCCCCACCACGTGTCACACTTTGAAAGGCATCGCTAGCTTTTCCTTAAAACCACCAATGGGTTTGAGGGTGCCCGATAAAGGTGGTAAACCGTTAGTCGTTTTGACCTTTTGGTCCCACAAACTTGCACGACCATCTGTGGTCGTTGATCTTCCCCCTCCTGATCCTACGGCCCCAAGCAATATCGCACATCTCATATGCACGAGGAATACCACGCGATGAGGGCGGTATACATTCTTCTTCCCCGGCCACGCATCGATTGCTGAGTGGCATCGCATGCAATCCGTGAAAACCGTTTCCTAGTCAAAGGGTGCCCGATGCAGGTGGTAAATCCCGGGCAGTTTATGACTCCGGTTCGCTACTCTCCTAGTCCCCAAAGTGTTTCCCAAGGAAGCCATGCCCTGAAGGGTCACCTTTTGTCGATCTTCATGGTAGCCTATTTTTTGGGAGCTTTTCCTTTTGTGCAGAGAGCTTCTGGCCCTATGACTTCCTCCGTCCAGACTACCAATAGCACCCAGGCTAATGTAGACTGAGCTGAAATCCTAAGCAATCCTAAAGTGCTCCTCCACTGAGAATTTGTCTAAAGTGAACTTATTCCTCATTTGCATAAAGTGAAATGGTGTCTCTCGATCTGTTTTGATAGTGTTGTCTGTCTATGAGTGCTCAAGATGAGCATTCATCTCTCACTCTGTCATCTGTTACCTCCTCCCACCACCAGCACCTGTCAGTAAGCTTGCTTCAAACCCCTTCATTGGCTAGCCAGTCCACCACTTTATTGGCTTCCCTGCGAACATGCACAAACCTGAGAGTTTTTAGAATTCTTAGGTGTGATTGAATTCTTTAGTAGACTTGCAAAAGCCGCCAATGACCTGAGATTTTCTCTGGAGCTGCTCCAACACTAATCCGTTTGACCAAATTAATTACTAATTCCGATTCAGCCTCAATGATGACATTATGAATGTTGTGCTTGAACAATATTTCCAAGCAAAGCTCCATTGCCATGAGCTCAGCCATATTGTTGGTTGCCTTCCCTAGATAACTGTTGAAAATGACCTGTATGTTTCCCTCCTCATCTCTCAAGACCCCTCCATAGCTTGCTTCTCCATGATTTCCTTTACAGGCTCCATCTATGTTAAATTTTAAAAAAACCTCGAGAAGGGGGCTGCCAAAGAGTCTTTCCTTTTGAGGTATTCCTATTGATCTGCAGAGGACACTGAGGGGGATGAACCTGAAGCTCCAACTTTTCCAAGATTCTAGCCTCTCTGTGTCCTATGGGTTTTCCTGAAGAAACACCCCCCAGGATGTGAACAGTCTCCTTGAGTTGCTTAAGGATTAGCTTAAGGATGTTGCTCACCGGGCTCGTCTTATCTTTGAAAATCCTGTTATTGCACTCCTTCCAAACATTCCAGATTACGAACCCTGGGGTCAACACCCAGGCGGAGTTTATTGTCTCATTATCCGAGAAATTTTTCCGCTAGTTCTTCAGTGTAGCAATGATGTCATTTACGTGTCTGTCTGTCTGCTCGAAGACATCTCCAACCCAGTTCCAAAGTGTTGTAGTGAATGAGCATCTATTCAGGAGATGATTAGTGGTTTCTTCCTGTTGACCACACAGATGACATCTTGAGGGGCCAACAAAGCCTCTTTTCCTTAGGTTGTCCCATGTCAGAATCTTGCCCTATTGCACCAGCCACTTGAACAATTTGACTTTCATCCAATGAGGATTATCCCATAGTTCTTTCCATGTCTTATCAGTGTTTGGAAAGTTGAGCCCTGTGTCTATTCTTTTGGCTTCCTTAAGGGTGAAGAGACCTGCCTTATTCTTTCCCCATCTTAATTGATCATCTAAGGTTGAGGTTAAGATTTGTCTCTTTTCCAAAAGACCGTTAAGGGCTATAGCTTGAGTCTTCATCATGCCCATTTCACTATAATCTGGAAGTTTCCATATTCGCCATTTCCGGTTGTTACTTGATTGATCCCAATAATCACTTACCCTTCTTAATCCTTTGGTGATGGTATCTGTGTGAATGGCTGCTAATTCTTCACTACGGAGATTATCCTCCTGCTGCCAATTATCCTCCCAGAACCAGGCCAGATTTCCATTTCTAATCTCCCAGAAACTATGTTTTTGGACTAGGGCCTTGTTCTCCCATGCTCTATTCCAAATTGGTGAACCCTTTACTTGTCCTGTCATTCTTATGAGGTTCTTCTCCTGCCAATCGCTTGCATACTTTTGCTTCCATAGTTTAGCCCAGGGGGCTTGTATTTCCTTTAGCCATCTCCACCAAACTTTGGCTCCTAGAACTCTATTAAGAATTCTTGGGTCATGAAGCCCTAAGCCTCCATGGGATTTTGGTTTGCAAACCCTATCCCATGCCACTAGGGCCCATTTCTTCTTTTCTTCACCTTTCCCCCAGAGGAAATCTCTCTGAGTGTTTCTTATTTTAGTAATTACTCCAGTTGGTGCCAGAATAGCTGATAGCATATAGATAGGGATGGTTTGGAGGATAGCCTTAGTTAGAATCAGCCTCCCTACTAGATTTAGGGCTCTATTTGTCCATTTGCTAATCTTATCTTTTAGCTTATTTAGAACAGGCTCCCAGATTTCCTTGTGTAACAGTTTGGCAGTGAGGGGAACTCCTAGGTATTTCGAGGGCAATGACTCTCTTTGAAAGCCCAAAATTCTGGAAAGATTTCTTTGAATCGAAATATCAGTGTTGAAAAAGAAAATCTTTGATTTAGTAAGACTTACCTCTGTGCCCGCTGCCATGGCGAACTCACTCAGAATCTTCTTAAATGCTCTGGCTTCCTTGACTGTGGGTGTGCCTTGAAGCATAGTATCATCCACAAATTGTTGATGTGTTACCGAGTCCCCACCTTGAGTGAGTCGCAGACCTTGAATTCTCCCTTCCTCCTTGGCGGCTCTGATTTCTCTCCCTAACCCTTCCATCATTAGAATGAAAAGGAAACGAGAAAGAGGATCACCTTGTCTGAGACCTCTAGTAGGCTTGAAGGTTTTGGAGGGAAAGCCATTGAGAAGAATTGAACAGCTGGCAGTGGTAAATAGCGCTGTGACCCACTTAATCCAATTGTAATCAAAGCCATATGCTTTGAGAACTGCTCTTATATATGACCAGCTGAGTTTATCATAGACCTTTGCTATGTCGAGCTGAATTATCATCCCTGCCTGTTTATTAGTGTTAAGTTAATGAACCACTTCATGAACTTGAATTATGTTGTTAAGAATTTGTCTTCCTTCCACATAGCCCGTTTGCTCCTCTGACACAAGGGAAGGGAAGAGTGTTTTGAGATGGTTAGCAATTACTTTAGATATTATTTTGTACACCACATTGCATAATGCTATAGGTCTAAATCTGTCTGGAGAGGTGGCATTTTCCTATTTGGGGATTAAGGCTATAAAATATTCATTGAGAGCCTTTAAGACTATTTTAAATCTTTGAGAGTCTTCCACAACCTCCAGAATATCCTTTTTTACTATCCTCCAACATGTTTTGAAAAAGTCCACATTGAAGCCATCCGGGCCTGGTGCTTTCCCATTGTGCATCTCTGTGATAACTTCCTCAATCTCTTCCTTTATGACTGGTCTATTGAGATTGTGATTGTCTTCTCTAGATACCAATTTAGGAATGTACTAAGTGAACCTTTTCGTAGACTGATGTCTATCCACCATGGTTTCCTCAGCAATTCTCTTAAAATGTTGTACCAGGACCTCTTCCATCTTCTCATGAGTGTTTCTTTCTATTCCATGTTGATCTGTAAGTTTTACAATCCTGTTATTGTTTCTATGAGCTATGGTGGATCTGTGAAAGAATTTGGTGTTTCTCTCCCCTTCCTTAATCCATTGTACTCTGGATTTTTGTCTCCAGAATATTTTCTCTTGTAGACATCTATTTTCCCATTCATGCTGAAGTGACTCTGCCATCTCTTTCCTTTCGTTTGTATAGCCTTCTATGATAAGAATTTGGTTTAATTCCTTTAGTTTCTTTTCCACTTCTCCTTTAGCTTTGAAGATATTTCCAAATTCCTTTTTATTCCACTCTTTGAGTCTATCTTTAATGTGTTTGAGCCTGCAGTGTAGAAGGAACATCTTTGTACCTTGGAGGTGTAGCTCTTCCTTCCACCATTTTTCAATGTTTGTAAGGAAATCTGAATGTGTGAGCCAAGCGTTTTCAAACCTGAAGGGGTTGTTCCTCGGTTTGCCAAAAAGAGAAGCTTCCAATTGAATGGGCCAGTGGTCTGAACCTCCAAAAGGTAGGATGAGTGCAGTTAGGCTACTTCCCATGAGAAGTAGTTCCTCTGAGATAATAAATCTGTCTAATTTTGAGGCTACTTGGGAAGAGCCCCCCCTTTTATTATTCCAAGTGAAGATTCCATTGCTGGTTTCCATATCTACCAGTTTCATATTGGTGAGGAAGTGCTGGAAGGAAACTAAATCCCTACCAAGTGTTCTAGTTCCTCCTTTCTTCTCCGTGAGTGATTTTAGCATGTTAAAATCGCCTCCTAGAATCCAGGGTATAGCTGGGTGTCTCTTCTTCATATCCTCTAGTGTTGTGAGGAGTCGAAGTTTGTCCTCCACTAGCTGAGGACCATAGACATTGGTGACCATGTAACATTGCCTGTTACCCACCGGTTGGATAATCAAGGAAAGGTGGTGTCTGGATGCCTCTGCATCAATCACACCAAATTTCTATGGATCCCATAGAGTGAGAATTCCTCCAGCAGATTTATTTGCCTTAACCTCAAGGTATTAATATCTGTTTAACCATTTGCTATGTTTTTCTCTGATCTTCTCCACTGAGCATTTTGTTTCCTGAATGAATACTATGTCATATTTTTCCTCTTTGATCCTATTACCTAGATTCCTCTGTTTTCTTCTACTCCCTAGTCCTCTAATGTTCCAGGTTGTGATTTTCATTGGGGTTGGGTTTTGAAGGAGTAACTAGAAAGGTCTTTCATCCTTCCTGAATCAATTATGAGTTTGCCACACTCCAGCAGCAGTTCTTTCTATCTTTTCCTTCCCTTCTTCTTGCCTGGATTTTTTATTAATTTTCCTGTAAATAATTCTATAGAGGAAGTCCCTTTATTTTCCTGGTTATCATGACCTCTTCTGAATCCTGCAGCGATTTGATGTGACTTTTTAAGGAATAACTGTTGTACCTTTTCCACATCCTCCTGAGGTATGGAGTTTATTCCCAGGTTTCCTCCTTGTTCGAGAAACTTTTCTAGTTCTAGGTTCTCCCTTTCTAGGATCCCCTGTAAGTCTTGGTCCTCTGTGCCACTTTCACATGTAATGGTCTTTTTCTACGTCCATGGTACTCAAAGGTTCCATTGTGTGTTCATTCTGTCCCTATGTGAACTCCATGATGGTCTCTTTTTCTTTCCCCCTTGATGCCTGATTCTCTATGCACTTATGATCATCTCCATCTTCTTTTTCTCCTAAGATCTCGAAACTATTGTGACTTCTTGTTTTGTTCTCATTCTCAGTAAGGTTCTTTTGTGACTTCCTTCCCCCTCCTTTTCCTTTTCCTCCTACTTTGGTGAACCCTGTCTGATCTTTCCCTTTGCTGGTGTTTAGGTGTTCCTCCCTTTTATTACGAGAACAGTCTCTAGATAGGTGCCCATGCTCATGACATTTGTGACATCTGAACGGGATATGCTCATAGTCAACTGTTTATACCCATTCTTCTTCATAGAATTCTAGAATGACCTCGTTTAGAAGGGCTCCTGATAGGTCCATCTCCACACATATACGGGCATAGGAGGTATATTTTCCTCGTAGGGTTGCCTCAGAAATGTTTAAGAAATTACCTAATTTATTGCCTATAGCTTTTAAAAACTCTGGCAACCAGTGATCTAAGGGTAAGGAGTAGAGTATAATCCATATCGGTACCAGAGTGAAGGTTTCTCGTTCTGGCACAAAGTTCATCATCCAAGACCACATATAGAGACCAACAGCGGCAAAGAAGTATGGTCCTCCTTCAAAAATTTTGTCTCTGTCCTCCATGCTCGTGAACACCACTATAAAAAAAACCTTTAGATCCTAGATGTATCTTTAACTCTCCCTTTGGTTTCCAGTTGTATTTTATCCAAGTGTGCAACGCTTTCTCTGACGGCTAGATTCCCATAAACTTGCATATAATGGCATAGTTAGCCATGTGATCCCTGTGCTCTTGTAGAGCTAGATCATTCAATAAAACCCGCGGTTTAGTTATGGTCTTGGGTTTACAGGGCCCCATTTTGGTTCTATTCTCTGTTCCTTGACCTCTGTCTTCCGCTTTCTCCTCCTGTCGGTCTTCCTCGTGGGTCCCTTGTTCTGCATGGGTTTTGCTACCTTCCGCCTTTTGATTCTCAGTGTTTTTTGTCTTGTCCTCCAAGGAATGTGGAGGCTTGTTCTTATTCCCTGCTCTTCCTCTGTTTGAAACCACATTGCTGTAGGAGGGAGTGGAGCTCCCTCCTCCCTGTGCCTCCAAGGTTACCTGTTACCCTCTGTCATTGTTTGTTGAACCCTAGAGCCTCAGTCACCTCCGCTAGCTCTCCTCAGAGTCAGTGGTAGATTTAAGGATCGGGTACTGTGCCATTTAGGATGGAGACAAGATGTGTGATGCGGGTCCCCCCCTTAATGAGTATTTAATTAAGGTTTTGTATTTCATATAGCTCATCACCTTTCTTCTTGATCTCTTACTTAGCTTCGTTTAATACATGTTGAATTTTATACAATGCCTCCATTTTTGTCCCTATTCACAAATTGCACTTGTGACCCCTTCATTATTAGATTGGCCTTATTACATATACATTTACACATTGCATGCACATTTAGCCCCATATATACCCTTCCTTTTGGTCATACCATATACATTTAATCCAGTATATGCCCCCCTTCGGTGTCATAGGAAATTGCTATAAAATTTTGTATAAGTGTGTTGATACTTAAAATGGTTGATTGAAATTCACTAGTTTGCGAACCATATATGAAAATGCATTGAAAAGTTAAACACACTAAGCATTTGTCAAAAAAATATGTACTGAGAAAAGGCCCATTATCCATTTAGGTTGATAATCTTGTAATTATGTTCTCAAAGTATATATTTGAATGAAATTAAAACAAGTTAGCCTTCCTAACACAAGGACTCAACCTTCATGTCCTTTGGAGATAACAACCAATGTAGAGATTATGCTTCCATTCTATGGGGTTGGGTAGCCTACTGTAACTCCTAGACTCAACCTCTAGGTTGTAAATGGTATATACATATAAAACTTAGGCTAGTGAGCCGATATGTGTGAAAATTGTGTTGGTGAGCCAAGGATTACTCTTAGGGCCGATGTGCCCATGTGCATGTGTGTTCATATGTTTTGGTATTAGAGTTCTCATGTGCATATGTTTTGAAGCCAGAGAACCTTGTAAATATGAAGTTTCATGCATGTTCGTAAAATACATTATTGTTGCAAACTGAGTCATACACAAAGAGTATGGGGGGAGGAGACTCCATGTGTGTTAAAAATGGAGCTCTGAATAAATTAATGATTATTAAAAGAGTGCATGCTTTTAACTTAAGTCCATTAAGTGACTTTAGGGGGTGCCACGTGTAAATTGAAAGACGTGCACCTAAAAGTGAAGATGTTAGTGTCATGGGACACACATTCTAGAGGATCTAATGGGGAAAATGAATTGGTTCTCTAGTGTGAGGGCTTGGAGTGTAACTAGAGACCCATGAAGGCATTAAGAACTCTTGGAGCCACAATATTGGGAGACATCCCTAGCCAGCCGTGTTGGACACCCTTGAGGTAGTAGCACACCCCGAAGGAATACGAAAGCAAAGAAGTGGGTACACTACTTGGGTGTGGGATTGATGGGGGATGTGAACCTATTGGTTAGAGGTTGTTGGGGTTTGGTACCTTGGTTCTACCATATTTGGTACTGGACTTGTGCCTGGTTTTAAATAAGTTGTTGCCTTGTGGAGTTGAAGCCCCAACTCAGGGGTGACTCACTACTAAGAGAGTATGAGCATCATAGCCTATGGCTAGGAGAAACGTCTATGGTCTGCAGTCAGTTGGTGTCTCAATTAGATAAGTGATAATTCAATTGTTTATCAAAATTTTATTGTAATTAATTATGCAGTTATGTCTATTTCATATGCATAGAAAATAATGTAGTGATGTGTTCATACTCCCATGCATGAAAGCATTGTATGGTAATATGCATTTAAGTATGTATATCACGCATACATGGAACAATATAAATGAACAAAAAATTAATAAATCAGGTTACAAAGGTAACAAGTGTAGTAAAATGCTCAGTGAATGGTTATGGGGGCATTACACATACCTTGTTCTATTTGCAACATCATGATATGCTTCTATCTTTATGGAGTTACATAGCCTACCTTGTTCTACCAACAATGTTTTATCTAGATAGGGATTACGTCAATCAATGTTTCAAAGGTCCTTTCTTAAATTCTTCTAGAATTTTATTTAAAGATTTATAATACTCTACAACAAATTCTAAAGCATAACATTAATCATGTTTGAACCAAATATTTACTACATGCATGACTTCACCTTCAAAGTTTGGAACTTCTGCAAATTTTTTGCATTCTATTTAACGTCTACATACACTAGCCTATAATAACATTGTTTTGGCAATTGTTTCAAAGATTCATAACAAAATATAGGATATCATTCAACCTAGAAATTGCACTTCCAACTCTAAAGGCATGCATTTTTTTACCCGTAATCCCATACCAATGTCACAGCTCAGTGTTTGTCAATATCCATCACATTTATACCACCTGGCATCAATGAAGGTCTAGACAACAAACCATTTTCTTGCATCATTTTGGGACCCAAGGTCTAGAGAAGGGTTCAATAAAGATTCAATGTATTGTAACATGTCAATATTTGCAACCCTTTATCATTTACAAGATTGAGTTCTATAATCAATACCTTTATATAAGTCAATCTACAACATTTTTTTGCAATGCTTTCATCTCTATGTAATTGTGTGTAATTCAATATATTAGCAGTATATGGGTAATCTCACCTAGTGTCATTTAGTGTCTTAATCAATCCTTAAGTCAAGGGGCACTCTTCACATAAGCATGCTTAAAAGACTAATTTGTATACTACATAATACCTATAAGAATATTATTAAAAGTAATTGAGTTGAAAGTTAGCTTATTATATGAAGCATCTAACCTCATACATACTAACTATAAAAACCTAGGCATAATCTAAAGAGACATTTTTTATTTTTTTTTGTCCAAAGCACATGACACTATTTTTGGTGAGATCACAATGTTTGAATATTTACATTGTATTTTGGAATTGTAGAAATAGATTTAACTCTCTAAAACCCAAAAAGCTAAAATTATGTAGATTCATTCACTTGAAATTATAATTTATCAATCTGTTTTGTTAGATTTTTAACCAAATATACCAAAACAATTTGCCAAAAAACCAAAAACTAACCTCCTAAAACTTAAAACATTATTACAAAAAATATATATCTTAAAAGAAAATAAAAACTTTACGAGAGAAAATCTTTACCACCAAAAAGAGATGTACATGAAATCCATATAATTAGGCAAGACTACAAAATACAAATGATATCTTCATGGACAAACAAAACAAGAGATGAAACTTTACAAAGTAGGCATGACTTTGTCCATAAACCATAAATAAACGAAACACAGAACTTGCAACGAAATCCAAAATATTTACATAATTATTTAAAGGAAAATTATTTATATGCGTTTATTATGAGATAACCAGAATATCAAAGAGTTACGTACAAGTGGAGTTTCACAATAATGAATCTTGAAAGTTGTGCTGTGTTATGATTGGATCACTTTGCATGTAAGTCGCTATGCTTCTGGTTTAGCCACGATTTCATGAAAAAGGAAATTGAACAGTAATATCAATAATTAAATGCAGATAAATCAATATAATTATTTCTTACACATTTAAAAAAATGGATTTTTCTCTCAAGAAAATGATGGAAATTCTGACATGATTTTGATAAAATCTGTTGGAATTTTGGGACTTTTTCATCAAGAAAATGATAGAAATTTTGGTATGATTTTGATAAAATCTCGTGAAATTTTAGAAAATCCAAATTATAGTTATCAAATTTTAGAATTTTAAACGCTTAAGATTTTTGATAATACTAAATCTATTTCCACAGTAAAAAATATTTTTACAGTTCAAACATCTCACAATTAGATTTAAAAAAAATTAAAATTAAAAAACCAGATTTCAACCAACAGGAAAAACAAAACCAAACCCTTCGGTTAGAGTTCAAAAAAAAAAAATAGAAAAACAAATTTCACCAACAAAAAAAACAAAACCAAGCCCTTGTCACCTCAATAAACAATGCCTAAACAAATATTAAATACAGTCTGGAGGAAAATAATTTGGGATTTTTTCTTCAAGAAAATAATGGAAATTCTGACATGATTTTGATAAAATCTTGTGGAATTTTGGGACTTTTTCATCAAGAAAATGATGGAAATTCTGGTATGATTTTAAATCTAGTGAAATTTTTGAAAATCGAAATTATAGTTATCAAATTTCAGAATTTTAGATGCTTAAGATTTTTGATAGTACTAAATCTATTTCCACAATAAAAAAAATGTTTTTACCATTCAAACACCTCACAATTAGATTTTTTTTTAAATTTCAAAACCAGATTTCAAAACAAAACAAAACCAAACCCTTTGATTAGATTTAAAGGAAAAAAAATAAAAATAAAAATAAATTAATTAATTAATTAAATTAAATTAATAATAATAATTAAAAATAAAAATTCACCCACAAAAAAAACAAAACCAAGCCCTTGTCACCTCAATAAACAATGCCTAAGAAAATATTAAATACAGTTTGTAGGAAAATAATTAGGATTTTTTCCTCGAGAAAATGATGGAAATTCTGACATGATTTTGATAAAATCTGGTGGAATTTTGGGACATTTTCATCAATAAAATGATAGAAATTCTGGTATGATTTTGATCAAATGTAGTGAAATTTTTGAAAATCCCAATTATAGTTATCAAATTTCAGAATTTTAGATGCTTAAAATTTTTGATAATACTAAATCTATTTCCACAATACAAAAAAAAAATTACGATTCAAAGACCTCACAATTAGATTTAAAAATAAAAAATAAAAAACCAGATTTCAACCAACAGAAAAAACAAAACCAAACCCTTCGGTCAGAGTTTTTGAAAAATAAAAAATAAAAAAACAAATTTCACCAACACAAAAACAAAACCAAGCCCTTGTCAGCTCAATAAACAATGTCTAAACAAATATTAAATACAGTTTGTAGGAAAGAATTTGGGATTTTTTCCTCAAGAAAATGATGGAAATTCTGACATGATTTTGATAAAATCTGGTAGAATTTTGGGACTTTTTCATCAAGAAAAGGATAGAAATTCTGTTATGATCTTGGTCAAATCTAGTGAAATTTTTGAAATCCAACTTATAGTTATCAAATTTCAGAATTTTAGATGCTTAAGATTTTTTATAGTATTAAATCTATTTCCACAATAAAAAAATATTTTTACGATTAAAACCTCATAATTAAATTTAAAAAATAAATAAATAAAAGACCAGATTTCAACTAACAGAAAAAACAAAACCAAGCCTTTGCCACCTTAGAAAACAATGCCTAAAAATATATTAAAATACAGTCATAGATAAGCTGAACAATGAATGGAATGTTTATATGAATAATCTCCAGAGAGGTCACATCAGGGTGAGATTATGACTTAAACAGGGAGTCGATGGTTACCTCCCTTTCCTTGATATTCTTATCTCTAAGAATGGTGATGGTTCAGATTATCACTTAAACAGAGAGTCTATGGTTACCTCCCTTTCCTTGATATTCTTATCTCTAAGAATGGTGATGGTTCCCTCTCCCACTGAGTGTTTCCTAAGAAAACTCATACGGAGCAATATCTGCATGCTAGTTCCCACCATTTCCCGGCTAAGAAGTTGGGAGTTCTCAATATCTTGGCTACTCGTGCCTTAAGGATCTCTGCTGATAAGAGTTTAGAGGAGGAAAAATCCCATCTCCTTAATGTCTTTGTTGAGAATGGTTATAGTAGGCACTTGGGTCAGAAAGCTTTCCTCAAAGCAGCTAAGAATTCGTTAGCTAAAAGAGATAAGAAGGAGGGGATTCCCGGTGTCCATCTTCCGTTTGTTCAGGGGACTATTGCGAGGATTCTTAAGGGGCATAATTTTAGACCTCTCAATATCATTCGTAAGTTCCTTAGATCCGTGAAGGATACTATCGACCCCAAGGACATGAAAGGGGTTTATATTATTCCTTGTTCATGTGGGACTCCCTATATTGGTGAGACTGGTCGCTCCATTAATCAAAGGATTAATGAGTACGCAGCTAACCTTAAGCATATAAGAGCCAAGTCTTCTACTTTAGCAGAGCATGTGGAGAAAACCAATCATGATGTCTGCATTGAGGAGGCTAGTATGATTGCTAGAGTTTCATATTTCCATAACAAGCCTTTTTTTTTTCTTTTTTCTTTCTTTTTTTTCTTTTTTTTTAACTTAGAGAAAATAAGCTTGAAATTAATTTGATTTTTTGACCTTTAATTTTAAATATTAAAAAATTATTTATTTTATTTTTTATGTTTATTTTTATTTTTTTTATTTATTTTATTTGTTTTTATTTTTTAATTTAATTTAATTTTTTTTTAACCCTTAAATTACTCTAGTTTTTTTTTTACTAACATTTTAATTAAAATTTATTTATTGTTAATTGTTTTATTAGTTATATTATAAATGTAATAATATTACAACTTGCTATTACCCCTATTTTTATAACTTTTATAACTAACTACTCCATTATTTAGATTTAATAACTTGGTTGACTTTCTATTTATTTTTATTTTTATTTATTTATTTTTATTTTTTATTTTATTATTATTATTATTTTATTTTTTTTACTCTATTACTCGATTAATTTCTATTTATAACTATTATTATAGATTAATTTAATTTATAATTAATTTATTATTTATTGGCATATAGAATTAGCCCCGTTGACTTATATATATCCTGATATTTATGCACGGGTCGTGCATGATATGACGGCTGGGGCGGATGGCTTTTGCACCCCCAGCCGTGTTCGATCCGTGCGGAGGACCCCTGGCTACGGCGAAATATGTGACGGCTATGCCGTAAAAATCTGCTGGCTTCGACCGTATTCTGCTGGCTTCAGCGATATCGATTGTAATCTGTGAGCTTCGGCCATATGCATAAGGATTTCTCTCTGAAAAAAAATATCCTGATATTTATATATTTAATAATGTTTATATTTAACTATTAGCTACTCTAACTTTTTAGATACAAATTCTTTGATAACTAATTATTAACCTAAATTAATTTAGGTGGTTAAAAGGGGTCCGTTCACTTTTAAGACTTTAATGAACCTAAATCAATTTTTGTAATTAAATATTGGTTATTCCCCTAATCCAATCAAATCTAGCCGTTGTCAATATAGTTGTTATCTGGTCTGGAATACAGCCGTTGGAGTTTCTGCTCTATTTATTTAATCATACTAATCCTGCTCTGATCATTCAACTTGTCCTGACCATGAACCACACTTGTTGGTTCGAAACGCGTCGACTCTTATATTTGATATGGATCACAGAAGCCTCAATTCAACAACTTGGTTAAGATTAAGGATAAAGGGAGCTGAATGAACCGTAAAGTCAGTTAGACTTTTTAGAAAAAAAAATAATAAAACAAATTTCACCAAAAAAACAAAACCAAGCCCTTCTCACCTCAATAAACAATGCCAAAAAAATATTAAATACAGTCGGTAGGTAACCAAAAAGTCAAAACAAAACCCTTGCCACCTCAGTAAACAAGGCCTAAAAAAATATTAAAATACAGCAGCACAATGAATGGAATGTTTATATGAATTATCTCCAGAGAGTTCACATCAGGGTGAGATATGACTTGGACACCTTGGTTAAAGGATAAGATTGGGGTGAATGAATGGTAAGTTGTCTTAGACACCTTGGTTAAAGGATAAGGTTGCGGTGAATGAATGGTAAGTTAGGAAATTAAAATTTTCTATGAAAAATTCGGTTGACTTTTACATCCATATACAAACTCACATGGATGTTCTAGAAAAAGGTATAGGCTCACATGGATGTTCTAGAAAAAGGAATAGGCAGTCTGGGCCAGGGGTTGGTGAAAATTTATAAATTTCTGTAAAATTGGAATTTTTTGAATTTTTTGTTTGATTTACGTATACAAATGAAGATGACTTGAGAGATGTTCTAGAAAAAAATAAGAATTTTTTGTTTGATTTACATTATACAAATAAACATAACTTGAGAGATGTTCTAGAAAAAGAATAAACAAAGTTTGGCATTTACGTAAAAATAATAGTAGGCTGTATAACTTTTCTTTTTCCCTGGTCCCTCCTGAGGATTCGTGGAATGAAGTTGAAAAATATTACAGTTTTGCCAAATCTGTGGCAAAGCATTATTATTAAGGAACGCTGTCGATCCTGGTTTAAACAAAAGGAGAAAAAAATTCCAGAGCTCTTCTGTGCTCAAATTTATCGACCAGACCATTCATCTTTGGGAAAAAGCAATTACCTCCTTTTCAAATGTATGCCTAGATTACTAGAATGGCTCAAGAGGTGTAATTTACAGGATGCAGAGGTCATTTCCGAGGAGTTTTCATAAATTTCACAAGAAAGCTGGGGCTTCTTTAACGGGGTTTTGGCTAATCGGAATTTTGGTAGATGTGTAATAAAATGGTTATAGTCATTGGATATAGTGATGTGTGGTTTAATGGTAAATTTTAAAAAGTCCACGATTTAAATTTAATTGAGTATAGTCTTGTTATGATTTCGGCTCAAGAAGTAGACTCCCTCTTAGTGTCTTGATATGATCCCGGCTCCAGGAGTAGACTCCCCTAATTCAGTAAGTGTTTGATTCTAATTCTTATTATTTTATTAGCGTTTTGGATATATTTGTAATAATATTTAAAGAGTGTTAATTTTACGAGTCACAAATTATTAAAATGTCTCATTTTTTATATATTTTTGGTATTATAGTAATAATTCTAAACTTCACCTAAATTATTTCATATTTCACTCCTTCACTATGATTTAAAAAGAAAATTAAAAATGCATCTAGACATTAAAAGTGACTCTGAAGGAACAATTTTTTTTTAGTCATGCACAGAATTTTTTTTTCTCATGCACAGTTTTAGGGTAGCTCATGAAATGTAGAAAATGGAGGAACAAAAAAATTGAAATGTAGAAAATGGAGGAACAAAAAAAATGAAATGTAGACAATGGAGGAACCAAAAAAAATTGCTCAATGCATAGTTTTAAGAAATAAATAAATAAGTCACCAATTGACTCTCATATAATTCTCTCTTCAAAAATTAAAGTTAAAAAAATAAATCAATAAGCCACCAATTGAGTTTCTCATATAATCCTCTTTGCAAGAAATTAAATTGTGTGCGAGGCTACCTATCAAAAGAAGGTCAAAAATTAACAAAGGGCTGCATGGTTTTGTTTGCCAAGAATATCCTCGACTCGCCCCTTCTCTGTTGGGTCTTCAGCAGGCAAAGGATTCAAGAGCACATCCGGAACATTCCAACAGAAAATGGGGGCAATTAGAAATTGTGAACACTGAACTTAAATCTGAAAAGGCCGAGCTGTGCTGTAATTTTCCATGCTTTGTAAAATTCACTTGTTGGTAGGAGATTTTATCAGAATTTTATTATGAATAAAATTATAAATTTCTTTGAAAAATTTCCAACAAATTTCTCTCAACCTTCAAACAAGTTTGACAGTACAGGACAAAACGTCTTTAAAACCTCCAAGCACATAGAACTGTTAGACAAAACCAACATCGCGGCTGCTAAAAGGGCTTTTAGTATTCCAAAACTGCCCAGAACACCAGAAAAATATGAAATCAACAGGATTGATCCTAACCATGGATTTTGTTTTTCCTGGATGCCTACAGGCAAGAGGTTTTATCGGTTGATTTAACACGGCCCTAAAATCTTAACTGACCAACTTCACCAAAAACGTAATAACGAATTTGATCATGGGGCTTGGTTAGACATGCCTACACCCTACCAAAAATGATAAAATGCCTGGAACAAAACATGGCTTTCTTGCACAATTTAAAATCCATGGAGCGGAATTAACCAAAACAACAACAGCTTTATTTTTTATAAGCAATTCCCCTGCTCTCGATATCAGAAAGAATTTCATATAGTAACTAAAAAAACCTCCACCACATAAACTTACATTCTTCCGAAAAACAGGTGAACTAATTTTTCAGAAAAACTCTGGCAACGCCTGAGAACGAAACCAGATTGCTATTACATAACCCTAAACAGAGAAAATTTCGATATTTAGATGCCCTACAACCCCTTCAAAAAAGACCTTTCAGAAGTATTGTCAAATATTTACAGTAATAAATCCCAAACCAGATAAGTACAGCAAATTTTGAAGGTCTAGAAACCCGCAAAACTCACATATAAACATCGCATCTCCTGGCCTGAGACAAACGCCCGGTAGACGAATTGTTCAAGTGAACTGTCACATCGCAGAAAACCGACATGGCATGATGCCGAGTCTTCCAGCTCCCGACCTTGAAACGAACCCATGCAACCAGACTCACGGTCATATCCATGCTACCAACAGCCTTGTCCCCCAACAAATGGTTAGAAATGTCGGTGTCAAGAAATAAGGAATCCGCAGAAAGAGGGTAAGAGAGCATGGTAGTGTTCTTGTGGCCCTGATAAAACGTCGGCAGCTGGTTCCAACCGATCCTCTGCCCGCGGTATATAGCCCTGGCGCCGATCTCGTCGTAATAAATCCCAATCTTCTTATTAGGGTTCCGGGCAGAGATGTTGAACTGCATGGTCGTGTTTAATTTGCTGTTGGACACACTCAACTGTGACACGGTGACATTTTCCACATGGAATTTGGGCCTCTGGGGACGGAGAACCAACCAGGTTATCAGAATGGCGATGCCGGCAATTACCGCGAGGGTTACGATTATAGAAAGAAATCGACGAGATCTGTAGCGCGGAGGCGCCTGGTAGGTCGGGTAGGGCTGCGGATATGCTGGGTAAGGCTGAGCATAGCCCCCATTGTAGGCTGCCCCGGATGCCCCTGGTCTTGAAGGGTAGTACCCTCCCCCTGGCTGCCCTGCCGGATACCCTGTTACAGGGGGCTTTGCAGTCTGATCTCCCATACCGATCGATTCGATTAATTCACTTAATCTGTGTTACAGAGATCGCAGAAAACTGCAATGCAAATTGCAGAAAGAAGGCTAAGGGAATGGCAAATACAAATCAGAGAAAGCGGAGAAAAGATTACAGGCTAACCGTGAATCTTCCAATGAATTCTGCACGGCACGGCTATATAGAGCGAGTCGGTTGGAAGTGTAAAGGGCCAAAGCTCCGTGAGATGCAAGGAAAGGTAAGAGTTTGAGCATCTGTCTAGAACATCGCGCCTTCTTAACTCGTTCCTCACCGCATTTTGAGCCGTTGGGGAAAGCAAGCCCTTGGTCGCGACCCGGACCGACGTTCGAATTTGGGTTAATTTTTTCAGATTGGAGTCCAGGAATGGGATTGGGATAAACGAGTTGTTAGTGATTTTTTTTTAAGTATTTTGGAGGGTTTTCCCGGTTTATTTTTTAATATTTACTAGAAATTTATTGAAATTACAAGTTTGATGTGTAACTCCTGCACAATCTAAGTGTCCAACGATTTTTTTTTTGGAGAACGTTGAATATAGTAAAAAAACCAAAATAAATAATATAAATCAAGATTTCACCTCAATTTTTTGGGCCACAAAAATTAATCTATATCATTTTTTTTTAAATAAAATTGTTTAATCTCACATTTTTTGTGATCCATATCTATTTGTAATAAAAGCATGTGGATAACTTAAATTTAATAATTATTATTTTTTTAATAATTTTTCCTTTCCGACCTCTCTTTTTTACTAATATTACATATTCTATAAGTTACAAATGAGCTTAGTGGCTGAGTTTATTTTTCAATAAGAAACTAAGGGGATGATAACTAATTAGTCATATGGGTTAAATGGTTGATAAAGTTTAATAAATTATGGATGGATAATTTTGAATAAATTAAATTTTAATATATGGTTGATAAATTTTAACAAGAAAGATAAATGTGATAGGATTAGTAAGAATTTAAATTTTAAAATTGGAAATCAGTTATATATTTAGAAATCTTTTCATCGCACAAATTATTATTTATAAAATGCAATTAATTTAATAAATTTAATCAAAAGCTTTTTTAAAAAAATTACTTTTTTAATTAAATCTTGAATATTCATTTTTGTAACATACCCCTACTATCTTTAGCCCTTCTTAAAGTAGTAGGAGGTAGTTGCCCAACCTCTAAAGTCTAGTTATGGAAATGGTTTTAAATTTTTTGACCTTTTTCGACTTTCTCAAAACCTAAAATGGACAACATTGTTGTGTTCGTCTCATTGAGGTCTTTCCAATGATGTAAAATTTGTCTCGATTTGAATCCTAGATCAAAAGTGTAGTAGCCTTGGGTCATAAAGTTAATAAAGGCAAAATATGACCAAGATCATGCGACACGTATTCCAAGTTGAAGGTTGGGCAAAACATCATAGTGGGTGTTCATTTCGGTTTATTATGGCTAAGGGAATTGGCAAAGGCATTGAAAAGACAAAAAGACATTAATTGGCATTTTATTTATGAAAATAAAGAAAAATAGGAGAAAATGGAGATGACAAATTTTTATAAAAGGGAAATTGACAGAAAATAGAGGAAATTGAAGAAAACAGAGGCCTCAATAATAAAAAGGCTTATGAGGATCAGTTCACAACCTTTTGTAAGTTTTAGCTTAGAGTTCTCTTTATTCTCTCATACTCTTGCACACTTAGAGCATTCTTGGAGCACTCTAACATTGGAGAAAGGAAGGCAAAGGAAGGACAAGGAAGCAAAAGAAAGCAAGGGACAAGCAAGGAAAAGTTGCATCAAGCAGCTTCAATAGGAAAAACTTATAGACAACAGGTTGCATTTGTGATTTCCTAGTTGGTTTGTGAATGCATGGTACATGCATGTATGTATTTGGTTCTCTTATTGTCATGGGCATGGGTCTTTCCAGGTGTGACAGTGGTTTCAACCTTGCCTTGCCATTTCCGGATAGTTATGGTGTGATGGGGCTCTTTCATTCGGTTGATATTTGGATTGCTAGATGGTTTTGGAACCGAGAGAGGTGGTCTCAGGGAAATTCCCAAGGGCCTAGGAATCCCTTGATAAGTTTTGGTAGGATTGTGGTAAAGCCTGAGGGCGGAGACGAGCAAATTCCTTGAGTTATTGGTGAAGAAATTATGAGGCATCCACACTTGTTTTGGGCCTAGTGATCCCTTTATCGGTTTTGGCGGGATTGTGGTAAAGCCTGTGGGTGGAAGTGGTTTAATCTTCGAGAATCCTTGGTTGTTTATGCACTTGTTTTGGGCCTAATGATCCCTTGAATGATTTTGGTGGGATTGCGATAAAGCGTGAGGTTGGAGGTGGTTTAATCTTCGGGAAGCCCTGGTTGTTTTTGTCTCGAGTCGCACATTCATGCTTGGAATATGACACGGGGGTGTATGGATAAAAGAAAGATTTGGTTCAACTCAATCTATGGTCGGGTGGTATGTGGAAGTCTCTAACTTGGTTGGATTTTGTATATCTTAATAAGAGATATTTCCTCTTATATTTCATGAATAATTATACTTGTTATTCTGTGGTTTTTATGGTTGTTCTATCATGGTTATTATTTTAGTTATATGTTGGTTATAAGCATGGTTTCATAACAAGTTCTAGCCATGGCTCTTAATATGTTTTTTATTAGTTGATGAATGGTTAATGAATGCATGAGCTAAAAATAATTATTGTAGCTATTATGGGAGGGCATTAAACCTTCTTGATGATTCTCATATAAGTTTCAGACCCATATGTTCATATATGCCTTCATGACCTGTAAATTACATGTTCTTCATATGTTTGACGAAATGACTGTCATGGTTAGGCCTAGTCAGATCAAGTCTTTGATCAAATTTTGTATGAATGGATTTGTCTTGATGATAAGTATTATTTTGGAAAGTCTCATTGAGTTATGGGCAGTGGTCTGGAGGTTTACCTAGAATTTAGACTCAGAATTTGGGATCACACCCTCT
Organism: Pinus tabuliformis; assembly: GCA_031772625.1. Lineage (NCBI taxonomy): Eukaryota > Viridiplantae > Streptophyta > Pinopsida > Pinales > Pinaceae > Pinus > Pinus tabuliformis. The sequence goes on along the minus strand of CM062805.1, from coordinate 207,913,954 downwards.
GAACTGAGGAATTTAGGTCACAACCGCTACATGGTAGGCTTATGCATGCGGTTGGAGGCCCTCAACTGCATAGAGGCCCTGTCATGCATGCGGTTGGAGGCCCTCAACTGCATAGAGGCCTTGTCATGCATGCAGTTGGGAGCCCAGGTCAGTAAAAAGGCATTCCAGCTCAGGATTTGGGCACTAGGAGTGGTTGTTTGGCTTATGGGTGTCGTGTAGCTCCTAAGGAAGGTCAGTAAGGTTCTAGTTCCTTAATTGTACTTAGGAGGTTGATACATGCCATAGTAGGCCTTAGTTCATGTTTACCCTGTCAGACCGGTGAAAGTGGATAAATGTGGGAGGGAGTGGTTACAGGTTGGTATCAGAGCATGGTTCAATACTTGGACTAAATGAGCGAGATGTGTTTGTCATGCATGCATGTCAGTGTCTATATGGTTGTTATGCATGCATTTTCATGGTTATGGTTGGCATGCATGAGGTCATGGTATGCAGTTGGTATTATCATGGATGATGTCAGTATTGATGTGATTATGTATATATATGTATTGTGATAATATGGACTTATTTTGCAGATGAGATAACCTCCCCTAAACTTCACTAAGGGATGTTGGTTATGTTTATATTTTGTTATCTGACATGGTATGTTTGTTGGAAGAAAAGGATCAAATATGACTAGAAAAATGTTGGATTTTAGTTCACGAGACTCCCCTTACATACAGATGAGCAGCCAAGAGATGGGTACTCTCCTGACATAGCAGGCACCTTGGGAAGTTTAAAGGCAAAAATCAGAAGTTGTAAAGGAGATAATGACAGAACTATTCAGTCACAGGAAAGACTTGCTAGGGCACAGGAGAAACAAGCAGAGGTCAATTCAGTTATCCTTCAGAGTTTTTCATATTTGCAGAGATAGGGGCAGCCACAGATCATTTATGGGCAAGAGGACAATACTAATGGGGCATATGGTAGCAGGTCTCATGGTGGGCACAGGTCAGAAAAAGATGACACATTTAGAGATGGCAGGTTCTTAGATACATTGGATAGGAGAGGTGGTGGATATGGGTTCTACTTTAGTTTTGGTTCAGACATGTATCATGGTCATCATCGTTATTATCCTTACAGGAAGATTGATAGGGGATATTTGCCAAATGAGTTCAAGAAATCCAAACCACCTACATTTGATGGAGAGATGAAGAAACCAGAATATGCAGAGGCATGGTTGCTTGGGATGAAGGAGTTATTTGAGTTGCATGATTATACAGAGAACATGAAGGTCGAGATAACTATTTTTAGTCTTAAAGGGAAAGAAAACATTTGGTGGGAAGATGGGAAGCGTGTCAAAGACATCAGGACAAAGGAGTTGAGTTGGCATGAATTCAAGAGACTCTTCAGGAAGAAGTATTTGTCAGAAAGGTACTATGACAGAAAGGCCAAGGATTATATGAGTTAAAGATGGGATCTATGACAGATGAAGAGTACACAACTAACTTCCTGTAGTTGTTGAGGTATGTGTTGTATCTTGAGGGTGAGAAGACAGAATTTCAAAGATTTAGCAGTGGATTTCCATTAGCATTTAAGGATCAAATTGAGTATGATGAGCCTTGGTCGCTGGAAGAAGTCATTGGGAAGTTGAAACATTTTTATGAGAAATTGAAGCGTAAGACCAAGTCTAAGCAAGGTGGGAAATGGAATGACAAGACTAAAGGTAAATGGCCACAGAAGTGAGCAAGACCCCAAGATGCGAGCGAAAAAGAGAATGTTTCTCCTTACAAGAATTTTAATGCAATAGAGAAGGGAAATGGACCTCAACCTAGAGAGAAGCATAATAGAGATGATGGTAGGAGACAATTGCAATGTTGGATATGTGGCAAGGATAATATCAAGAAGGATTTTCTGCCGTATTAGGGTGGTAGGCCTCATATATATAGTGCTCAAGAGGTGTAGATAGTTAGGGGTGTTGGATAGAGCACTCCTCAAATCTATGCAAAAGTCGATAATAGGCAGGCGGGTCACCAAGCATCCATTATTGAGATGGAATGTAAGCTTTTTGATTGAGTTGTTTCTATTTTGATCCTAGATATAGTTATAGTTTTGTTAACCTTGACCTGGTGAATAAGTGTGGTTTGAGAAAAGAAGTGCATGCAGAGTGTTGGTTGGTGCGGTTGGCTATATGTACTAAGAAAAGAGTTAATCATTGGGTAAGAGCTTGTGCATTTTAGCTGAATGGCATGCCTACTTCAGCACATTTTAATGTGCTTCTGTTGAAATCATATAGTATGCTTCTGGGCATGGATTAGTTGTATCTTCACATGACTAAGGTGGATTTTTATGAGAAGGTGATTGAGTGTTTAGATGATGATGGAGAGAAGATAATATTGTAGGGTAAGAAGAAGTCTACATTGGTGAGAATGGTTACAACTATGCAGGTGAAGTACAGTTACAGGAAAGGGTGTATGTTGTTTGTAGTGCATCTTTCTAGTGATAAAGGTAAGGATATTGAGGATGCAGAAGTCTTGAAGAGGTGCCCAATTTTGTAGTAGTTTTAATATGTGTTTCCAACAAATATTTCAGAGTTGCCACCTCACAGGTAAGTGGACTTTTCTATTGAGTTGGTACCGGGAGCAGCACCAACATCAAAGGCACATTAGAAGATGAGCACCCCAGAGCTAGTTGAGTTGAATTTGTAGTTGAAGGAAATGCTTGACAAGGGATACATTAGGTCAAGTGTGTCACCTTGGGGTGCACTAGTGTTGTTTGTGAAGAAGAAGGATGGTACTCTCAGGTTGTGCATTGGCTATAAGCAATTGAACAAAGGTGATGATTAAGAACAAGTAATTTTTGTCGAGGATCGATGACTTGTTTGATCAGTTGAAGGGAGCAGCAGTTTTCTAGAAGCTTTATTTGAGATAAGGATACCATCAGTATGCATCAAAGAAGAGGACATCTATAAGGCTACTTTCTGGAACAGGTATGGGCATTATGAGTTTGTTGTGGTCCCTTTTGTTTTGACTAATGCTCCATCTATTTTCATGTATTTGATGAATAGTGTGTTACGGCCTTATCTAGACAAGTTTGTGATTGTGTTCATTGATGATTTATTGATATATTGTAAGAATGAGGAAGAGCATGTAAAACACTTAACAACAATATTGAGATTGCTAAGAGAGCATCTGTTGTATGCGAAACTTAGTAGATGCAGTTTATTTTAGAGAGAGGTACATTACTTGGGACATGTTGTTTCCAAGGAAGGCATAACAGTGGATCCAAAAAATATCAGAGCTATCATGGAATGGGTAGCTCCTATGGATGTGGATGAGGTTAGATCATTCATGGGGTTAGTAGGTTACTATAGGAGGTTCATTAGGAACTTCTCACAAATTTCCTATCCTATTACATCATTGCATAGGAAAGGAAAGAAATTAGAATGGATAGAGGAATGTGTAGCTAATTTTGAGCAGTAGAAGCAATTGCTTAGTTCTAAAGATTGCAAACCTAGATAAAGATTTTGTGGTGTGTACAGATGCTTGCAAGATAGGAATTGATGGAGTCCTGATGTAGGAGGGATAGGTGGTATGGTACGAGTCAAGGAAACTTAATGAGCATAAGCAAAACTATGTGACGCATGATCTTGAATTGGTAGCGATCATTCATGCATTGAAGAGGTGGAGGCACTATCTTCTTGGCAGGATGTTTGTATTGATGAGTGATCACAGTGGGATGAGATATTTGTTTGACTATCCTAATATGAATGTTAGGAAAGCTAGGTGGTTGGCCACGCTCAGTGACTTTTACTTCGAGATCAAGTACATTAAGGGTAAGAAGAACAAGGTAGTGGATTCTCTTAGTAGAAGAGTCCAGGTAAATCACATAGCAGCTATGAGTTCATATGGGGTAGGTTTATAGGATCAAATCTTACAGGCAGGACAACATGATGACAAGTAAAGGGAGCTTAAGCACAGGTTACAGTAATAGGGTACAGGTGAACATGATGTGGAGTATCATCTCGTGACAGATGGTTTGGTTAGATTTAGGGATTGGATCTATGTTCCCGTTGACGGTGTTGGATCCACCAACATTAAGGGGATCTCCTTGGTATGAAGTCCCAACTAGACCTCACACCATTTGGTGTAGGAGTCCCATCCGATACGATGGCCCGGTTTCCATAGCTCTTGTTGTTCAACACATGAGAGTGTTATGCTTGTATCTTCAAGAAAGCGAGGTGAGTGTGCCTGGTGAGTGCGTAATGTAAATTTGCATCTGAGGTCTCTTATTGTCGAAAGGGGGATGTAAAGTGAGCCTCTTGATGAGAGGGAATAGTCCCAACCTAGGAAGAAACACACACGAACAATAAGAAGGGTTTGTTTGACATCCAGCGAAATAGTCCATAGCGGATGCGGCAGTTGTGAAAACCAAAGCTCAAGGGAAAACACGTACACCATCGAGCGGACCAAGAAATACACAAAGATGTTTTATCTAATGTCTAGCGAAGTAGTCCGCACGAATGGGAAAATAGTGATAAACAATACAACACATCTTCAACAATATGAGTACTAAAACAATCGAAGTAGTTCAACTATCTTAGTACAGGTTAAGAAAACATGAATTACAAACGTTTAAAGAATAGTCTTACAAACGGATAAAAAACATGCGTGAAAATGTGCTAGCCTGAGACAGGCTTTTGAATTAATAAAAAGATCTAAGACACATCTATACACCATACATCACTAGTCCCAGTAATGGGACATTGAAGCCACTCCTCGCTCCTCAAAGAACAGATTATAAACTCTCAAGGCTATGTAGGAGGAGCCAAGGTGAAAAGTCCTTTGCTCATACAATGAGGGGTTATATATAGCCAAGGGGGTATAATTGACCCTTGTGACTCTTCGACTTCCCTCATGACTATTTGACTTCCTATGACTTTTTGACTTTACATGACTCTTTGATTTCATATGTGGGTCTCTTGGACTTCCACTTTACATTACTTTGATTACAACAAGTATGGCCCATATGAGTGATGTGGTCGAGACAACTTATGACACAACTCAACATGAGATTGCTAATGTGTATTGGCTGACTGTGGTGTCCGTGTCGAGCTGCTATGTTGTTGAGTGATGATATGCTCTCAGTGTAACATGTCTTCACCTCTGCATGGCAAAGTGTGTGAGGTCTTCAATGGTCTTGGTCTTTGCTTGATAGTCCATGTGCATGTGTCCCTTTCACTCGCTTTCTCAATGTGCTTCATGTGTCTGTTCGACCACGAGCAAGTCTTCTAGCATGCGCCTCTCTTCCATATCATTTGTCATCATGCCATGTTTCATCGATGTACCTATTCCTTCAAACACTCATGACGAGACGACATCAAATCCAAAAATCTCCTAATCTACCATGATTCATTGTTTTCCATTTTGGTGCACGTGACCCGGAGAGGGACAAGGCACTTAAACTATGGGAGCAAAGCATAGGCCGGGATGTGGGGCTCTGGAGCACTGTTAGGAGGAACTACGCAGATGTCACTAGGAGAGAAATTTTCACAATCCAACACAGAAGTGACAGCTGTGGGGTAAGACCTAGCTGGGAGGAAAAATTGTGCAGTTTCCATGAGGAAGGCCAAGTGGGGTATCAGGGAGCTACTAGGCCAATATGCGCATTTTTTCAGGGTAGCACTGGGTAGGTCACCTAGCTGGGATCTATGCAATTTCTCCAGGGAGGACAATGCAGGCAGCAAGATGCACTGGCAAAAAAATCTATGTAGTTTTCGAGAGGAGCACAAAGTTGGGTTATAGGAGTTGCTGGTCAAAACTACGCAATCCTGAGAGGTAGTCTGGGCCTGTATAGTTCTGCGCAGTTTATGAACTGATTATAGAGTGAGGAAAAAGGGTTGGTTGTCAGGACATCTCTATGCAATTCTTGGGTTGTTTGTTGAGCGGGCAAGAAGGGCTGGCTAGAAAACTCTATGCACTTTCCGAGTTGGTTACAAAGCAGGCAGGATGAGTAGGATAGGAAAACTCTATGCAATTCTGGAGCTCAGTACAACTCGGGGTCACAGCTCAAGTTCTTTCTCTGGTTGACAAGCAGGAGTCTTGGCTTGAGATCTTGCGAGAAGTGCAAAGTGGTTCGGCTTATGGGACAACTTTTGCACAGTTCTGGGAGTGAGTCAGTTGACTCATTTCCAGAATTACGTATAGCAGGCTACCCGGAGGATAGCCTCAAGATCTGCGCAATTCGGGGCAACAATGGAAGGTCACTGAGATCAGGTCTGGTTGACGGAGGGTTGTCCGGTCGACAAATTTTCAGGAAAATTGACTAAGTGTGAAAGCAGGTGTACTCGTGCAGACACGAAAATGTGATCACATACTTAGCATGACTCGTTGATAGGACACCTCAAACCAACAAGACAACATGTGCTTAGTGAGTCTGACTTGAAGGTTGAGAGTGACAGGTGCGACAGTAGGAATATGTCTTCGAATGATCGTGACGACTTGTGCGACAGTGCTTACAACTTAGTGTGTGAGTACGACTGATGTCAATAGAGTGAAAACGAGTCATACACACCAAGGCAGACCTTCAAAATGCCAAAAAAAACTCGCAAGCATGACATAGCGATCAACATGCCAAAATACGATTGTTGATCAATAAAGCAAAGAGGGTGTGAAAAATTAACAAGAGCTCATGGGATGAGCTCGAGTGTTTGCGACCATCAAGTTAAAAACTAAGGAAGGCTCCGAAATTTGGATCCAAGCCAAACTTTTGGAGGGTGCTTGTTACACAACATTTTGTCACTGTCCCTGTACTCCTCGTTCCTTGATCCTAGAGGACCTCTAAAGTGAACCCCGCATGCTTTGCCTTCATGGAGAAACTCCCATTGTGTCCCTCTTCATGAGCAGATCATTTCCCATTTTCACCATTTCCCTTGAAACTTCTATTTTGCCCAATTTACAAGACTGGTGCTAATGACCTTTGTCTCCCCCATGCCGATGTGCAGAGATTAGCATTATTCCTCATGCCAATTGGTGCGACTGAGCTATGTTCCAGTCACGTCAGTCCTGTTATGGAAAGTTTTTTAAATTAGAGCTAAAGCTTCCATCTTTAGAAGCTTTGTAACAGAAGTCTGGTAAATGGTTTGGCCGGATGGGGTTGAGGATGACAGTTTGGGCTCCTTTCCCTTATAATGATGGAACTACCTCAAGGGATAAGTCCTTCTCCCATGAAAAGAGGATCCATCTCCCATCCATCTTTCCTATATAAACCTCCCTTCTTCCCAAGCACAAACTAGTGACTAGTGTGAAAATCAGAATTAGACAAGCAAGCTATTACTAGTTGTAGCTATCTAGTTGTGTGAGGGAGAAGTGTGTTTGGTTTGGAGTGAAGAATAAAGGGAAGAGCCTTTAAACTATTGTTGTTTGAAGCCATCATGAAGTGTTAGCAGAAGAGTGTGGGAACCTGGTCTTGTCAGAGGAAGACTACGACGTCAAGATGAATGGTTGTAATCTCTCTTTGATATTAACATATGCAACTATCAATTGATTTCCTACATGTTTTGTAATATTACATATTCATGTCTTAATGCTTCTTGAATCATTAAGTACGTTGAATTGCAATTTGTCTATTATTATGTTTGTGTGTTGTTGTTGTTTACTTGTTTCAGGAGCTTGAAGAAGGAAGCGAGAGATTGCTGGAGCAAGCAAACGAGGACATCATCAAGCAGGATAAGCAACCAAGAGGTAGACCCTCTTGATTGATTCTAATCTACAGAAATCTATAGAATGTAACTGTTGTGGCTAGACCACTTATCGGGCTAGAGGAATTCGTTCGTGTCCACACTTATAATTTTACTTCACCACATTGTTGCAGCCGCTACAACACTTGGCAACACACTAGTTGAATACTAGCTTCTTTGTTTCGGTTTATTTGCAGCACATGGCCTTGGCCTTTAAGGAAGTATCGATTTGTTGTGCAGGTTACTTTGGTTTCCCCACTTACCCCATGGACAGACGTGGTTCACCTTTTACCAACTCAATCAAACATAGTAAAATTTCCAGCTAGATAACAATGTTTCAAAATCAGAAAGGGTAGTTTGGTTCCACTGCCATCAAGCTAATTGGACAGTACCCTGATGGAGTCACGCAGGAACACAAGCATTGGTCCATTTTCAGCGAGCCTGGTCAGTACCCCGGTGGAGTTGCCTACTTCACCTCTCTGCGCAGGAAGCTTCTCTCTTCTTTTGCCTTTGTATTTTTTGAAAAGAGGAATGTGCATAGGAACTTATTTATTTTTGGGGTAGAAGAGGGATCCCGAATTATTGAGAGTAGAAGAGGTTGTTCCTTCATAGAAGCATATAGGACCTCTGATTTAGGTTCGCTCGTTCAGATTTTCCCCTTCTCTGTTTCTACTAGTTGGATTAATCTTGAGCACACAGAGCAGAAGATTGAGTACATGCATGGGGTTTCCTAGTTGGGACATAGGTTCATGGTTCGACCAGAGCTTCCCTTACATACGGTTTGTATTTTTCGTCCAGGCTTCATTAGCCAAAAGTTACAACCAAGAATAGAGAAGGTGGACATAGGACTGGTCAAGTGTTGCAGTGTCACAAGGCTCTTTAAACTCAACCACATACTTATTCAAAAGCCAGAACAATATAGGACAACACTTATTTAAAAAACAAAAATGACAAGACAACCAAAACAAATCAAAAATAGGAAAGTAAAGCAGCAAAACAAAAACAACAAAGTAACATAGCAACAATAATCATGCTATGTACATGGGTGGGGTGTGACCCCAGATCATTGAAAATAACATTTTAAATCTTGGCCATTGACAGGAAGGTTGTCAATCCTCCCGTCAAGTGATTGCAAGCAATATGTGTGTTGGCCAAGTTTTTCGTGAACTGTGTATGGACCAATCCATAGAGACTGGAACTTTGTGTGTTTTCCTTTGTCTTCATGGGGTTTATCCCATTTCAAGACTAAGTCACCCACAGCAAAGCTAGCATTCCCTGTAGACTTATGATCAAACCATCTCTTGATACAGTTCTGGTGGAGTGTAAATTTTTCTTTTGCTTTCAGCCGTTCTTCCTATAATTTGTATAATGTGTCCATCCTACGCTGAATCAATACTGAAGAGCAGGAAAGTAGATATTGGGTGGCAAGATGGCTTCTTTTCCATACACAAGGAAGTATGGAGATTTGTTCAGAGAGGGCTAGGGTGTAACTCGGTCATCCCATAATGAACTCACTAGGGCAGAATACCAGTTTTGCTGCTCAAAGTAAATGGTCTTTTTAATTTTTCAAATAAGATTCTTGTTTTTTGATTCAGCAAGACCATTTCCCTGCGGGTAGTAGTTAGAGGAGTGTTTAAGCACAATACCATATTGAAATGAAAAATCATACAGTTTCAATGAATATAAATAAGTTTCATTGTCAAAAATAAGTGAAACAAGAATGCCAAACCTCGAGATGATGTTCTGCTGAAGGAAGCTGATGACTTCCTAGTTGTTCACTTATTTGAGCGGAACTGCGTTCGTCCACCGCGTGAAGTAATCTGTAGCAGTCAAAATGTAGAATTTCTTCCTTGATGAATGGGGGAGTATTTCCCCAATAATGTATAAGCCCCAATGTTGGAATGGTTCACTCACTGCAATAGGATGCAACGGGGTTGTTGACCTTCATGTTTTGTCGGCACATTGCTAACAGACTGGGCACTTGCGAGCATAAGCATGTGCATCCTTAAACAATGTGGGCTAGTAGAAACCATATCTCATGACTTTTATGTGTAGTTGTATTACCTGTGAAGCAACCTCCATTTGGTCTGTCATGCACTTTCATGTAGTAATCTTTCCAATTCTTGTGCCTCTAGGCACCTGAACAAAATCTCGTTATTGTGCTTTCTGTAAAGCACTCTGTGCACCAACTAGTAAGATAAGGATCTGAGACGCAATGCCCTCTTCTATCACATGGAAAAGTAAGATGGAAAGGTGTTGTGCTCAAGGTACTGGCACACTTCTTCATACCAAGAGTTACTGTGTGAAGTGGGTGCTACTCGCTCTATATTGTACATCTCGATTTCTTGCTCCCAATTGGTGAGCTCTTCTTCTTCCTCTTGGGCATGTATTTCTTCCACTGCTAGTATGCAGAGACCATGACCCTTAATAGTGTGAGATGTCTTGATATCAATATCATACTCCTGAAGTCCTATCATCCAGTTCACACGTATTTCACCCAGCTCTTATTGAACAAGCATCGCTCTGACTACTGGGTGTGGCACAAAGATTATGCAGTGATTTTTTAGCAGGTAGGGTCTGATATGGTTCACCGCCTTGTATATAGCATATGCATGTTTATTCACAATGGGATAGTTGAGCTTGGGTCCCTGCATGCTCACGCTCATAAAGGAGATGGGACGTTAGTTGTTCAGATCATCATTCTGTGCAAGCACTGCAACGAGTGAATTGTCGGAGGCGAATGTATATGGCAAGAAATATTTACTGAAATATGGGTTGCATAGTGCAGGTGCATATGCTATTGCATGATTGATATGGGAAAACACATCCTTTTCCTTCTTTACCCAGCTACAGACTTCATCCTTCTTGATCATATCTTGGATAGGTTTAACAATCTGTGCATAATCTGAGATGAACTTCCATAGGAAGTTTATCTTCCCAAGAAGGACTGCATAGCTCTCTTAGTGAATGAGTGAGGAATTTGTGTGATAGTTCAAACTCGGTCTGGATAAACCTTGATCCCACTCTTAGCGATAATATTCCCAAGGAGGTTCCCCTTAGACACGCAAATACGCTCTTCTTGGGATTCAAGGATATCCCGTAATTTCAACATGGCTCGAATATCTTCTTGAGATGACGTAGGTGGTCTGACTGTTTTCTTGAAAAGACTGTCATGTCATCAAGGTAGACCACCACGCTCTGTCCGATGAGCCCACAAAAGTCGATGTCCATATCACACTGAAAGGTTGCGCCTGCGTTCACAAGCCCAAATGGCATTCTTCTGTAAGCAAACGTACCCCACTTTGTACGGAAAGTAGTTTTGAGTCTGTTAGGTTATGTTACCAAAACCTGGTTATATCCAGAAAATCCATCAAGGAGAGAAAACATTTCAGATCTAGATACTATGTGCAATATATGCTCCATAGACGACACAGGGTAGTTGTCTTTGTTTGAGGCCCTGTTAAGTTTTCAGAAATCGACGCATAGGCAGATCTCCTCGTATTTATTTCTTATAGGAACTGAATTCGAAACCCATGTAGAATGATGAACCCTGTATATGATCTGAGCATCCAACAACTTAGTCAATTCTTTCTGTATGAGGGGTTCAAGTGACGGTGGAATTTTGTGAGTTTCTATTGAAACAAATTGACCCCTTCTTTGATTGGAATGACGTGTTGGATTATTCGAGTGTCATATGATTTTAAATCATCATATGTCCATGAGAATACATCACAGTACTATTTGAATAGGTGGACAAAGGCTTGTTTCTGCTTTGTTGTGAAACATGTATCGATATTTACAAACTTTAGATCTTTTTTTGTCCCCACGTTGACCTATTCATGCATCAGTGTGGAACTGTGAATTTTGATGTTCCTAGGCCCTTTGAAGTAGTTCTGCAAGTCATAGAGTTTTTCAAGTGACACCACACCCTTGAAAACATAACTAGAGCATCTGTAGCTGCATTCTGCATTCTTGGTACATATATGGTATTAAAATCTTGAAAATTAGAAATAAGCCACCATACCTCTTGTTGGTAACCTTTAAGACGAGGTGATACAAAATGTATGGTGTTATGTACCTGTCATACCACAATCTCTAAATCACCTACCACTTTAAGCATAGTTACATTGAGATTTAGGGCTTTGTGCAAACCCAATACGAGTGCTTCATATTTAGCAGTGTTGTTTGTGCACTCAAACTCCAAGTGGCTTGAGACTAAATGCTTTATTTTCCTTGGGTCAATCAAAACACACCTAAATCTTGAGCCCTCCTGTGTCTTTGATCCATCAAAATACAAGGTCCACAAATCATCTGTACAAGAATCGCTTGCCACGCTAGTACTGCTAACACTATTGCTACTATTGTTACAAAGTATTGTACAAGTTTCATTTTCACTAGTTGGGCAAGGAAGGAGACCCAACTGTGTATCTGGTGGGGTGGGGCTTGGTTGTGCAAGATAGCACCCCAGCTGCATTTCCAGAAAGCAATTGTCAAACAAAAGTTCTGCAAAAGCCAACGGTTCATTCTAACCATCGAAGGGAGTAACGTTGTGCTTCATATAACTCTCGGACAACACTCGAATCTGGTTGCTTCTGCCCTGATACGGAAGCCATAAATGTGACCAGTCTATATCGAACTATCCTTGCAAATTGTTGGACTACTCTCTACTAAGCAGTAATCCATATGCTTTTGGTATGTCCACTATCACAATGTTGATGCATAGGTGAACTCATCCACCAGAAGATAACCGAATGATCACATCTCAGAGTTCAATAATGGTTGGTACACATGTTCGATCAAGTTGGATGATCTTTGTGGTTGTGTTGCTCCATTGTGCATTGATCCTTTTAGCAATGGAGAGTGGCATGACAATGACTAATACACTAGAGTCAACCAAATAGTTATGGACATTGAAATTGAAAATTTCAAAAGATAACAAAAATGGTGGGAAGAGCGAGTTTTCTTCTTCTCTGCGAAGCACTTTGAGGACAAATGTGAGTGATCCGGGAGACTTACTTGATCCCTTGTTGGAAGAGGAAGCATTGTCTGTGGAGGTTTGCCCCATTGCGCGCAACAAAATATCCCGTTGACCCATGAGTTTGGTGAGTTCGTATAGAGAGATGTTCACATGGGTCTTCTTCATGTCTTCGAAAATATTGTAGTCCAAAGTGGGAAGGCTCACGGAGATGTCTAGGGGAAGACTCGTGTTTTTGTTGTCTAGTGGAATGTTCTGAAGTGAGCTGCTCATGAATATATATTTCGTTGGAGTTGTGTTCCAGACTTGTTTTGTGTTTTCTGTGTTGAGGGTACCGGTGGGTCAACTTTTTCTGAACATTTTCTTGAATTTCTCTTTCAATACATCAATCAAAGTAGGAGCCCTTTGACTTCTTAAGTTATATCGATTGTTTTGTTTTGGGGTCTCCTTCTCGGTGGTTGTCTTCTTCTGGGCAACATTTAGACACTGATACATGTTGACCACATGCCCATAACTGGGAGCTTCATCAAATGCAACATCCTCTTCATTAGCTTCATCTTCCTATTGAACCTGCTCACTGGCATTAAGATGATCATTCATTCTTGAAGCCACAGAGCCCACAACTTGGTTCCAATGTGTACAGGTCTTCTCTGAGTGTCGCGCTTGGTGGAAATCACATAATTTATGCTTACCAAGTTGTTCTGCTTGGAACACAACATTTGAAATCTATGTAGATTTAGCCGAGTGACGATTGCTGCTACTCGATGTCCCACTCTTTCTACGCATAAAACCGGAGGGCCTGCTGCTCATTGTTGTCTCGTTTGTCCATTGCTTAAGTTCTTCTACTTTAGTTGTCAAGGACTTAAGGAGACGAGTAAGGGTCTCAATTTCACTTGTTTCTTTTTCCTTCACCTTACTCACAACAGCCTGGGACTTCTTGCCCACGTCTTTGGAATCCTTCGTTGATTCATCATCCATAATGAGTCCAATCGTGTGCAGGTCTTTCTCCACATCAATTGCCTCTTGGCAATTTTCAGATAGCGTTGGTTTCACATCTCGCTTGACAAACTGCGCAATACTGGTTGAAAGTATAGATGTGTAGTAGTTGACTGTGATGGAGTCATGAGTTTTATTATCTGTAGTGAACTTGTTCAGGATACATGTAAACCTATGGTTGAAGTCTTTCACTTTCTCTTTCGATTCCATCTTAAGACTACCCAACTCTTTCAACAACATGGCGGGGTTTTGTCATTATCAATTTTTTCAAGGATTCTTTTTTTGAACATCCCCCAATTCTGAATGGAGTTGACAGGAAGGTTGTGATACCATAAAGTTGCTCTACCATCCAAGTTACATGGAAACAATCTACATGCAACATCATCGTAACGTACTTCGAGTGTCTGCATATGTAGGTAGAATGTGTCTAGATGATCTTCCACCTTCACTGCTCTATCAAGGTCATATTTTGTTAACAATTTTTTTGTGTGCCTTGGCATCTTGTTCAAGGCACCATGGAGTGCCAACAGGCCCTGGGTCATCCATTCCAAATTTTGATCAACCATGTCTTCTTGTTCTTCGTACCCCTTCTCTTCTTCTGAATCACATGGTTCAACCTCCTAATCTATTGATTCGTCTCTGCCTCCGCCTCATCCGCTACCTCCACCGGAACCTAAGCCCAAGGGTGTGTTGTTTAATTCTTCTCCTTGTAAGAAAATAGGAGGTTCTTATTCATTCTCAACAACTTCAGCCAGCTCTTCAAGAGTGATGAGGATTACTTCTTCAACAGATGAGACTACCACTCCAGTGGGTGTAGTATTTTTCTTCGGAGGTTATGTACTCCTGGGATCAGTCCAACAGCTTTGGAAAACTAATGGGTGATGGGATGGAATGAGCGAAGGTGATGATATGAGATTTCTTGTTCGGGTCTGTGATGCGAGGAGTAACTAACTTCAGAGTTGTGCGTGGGAGAGAGGGAGTTGGTGTTACCGCCTTGACCAGATGATAGATGTGTGGGGTTGAGAGGACATTCAGCCATAAACAATTGGAGGCCCTCCTTCTAGTGCCAAAAATGTTAACAGTGCTGGACCCACCAACATTCAGAGGATCTCCTCGGTATGAAGTCCCAACTAGACCTCACACCCTTTAGTCTAGGAGTCCCATCCGGTATGATGGCCTGGTTGCCATTATCTTGGATATTTGCCTTAGCTCTTGTTGTTCAACACATGAGAGTGTTATGATTTTATCTTTAAGAAAGTGAGGGGAGTGTGCCTGGTGAGTGTGTAATGTAACTTTATGTCCAGGGTCTCTTACTATCGAAAGGGGGAGGTAAAGTGAGCCTCTTGATGAGAGGGAATAGTCCCAACCCAGGAAGAAACAAATGTGCATGTGCATGTGTCCCTTTCACTCGCTTGCTCGATGTGCTTCATGTGTTCATTCGACCATGAGCAAGTATTCTAGCATGCACCTCTCTTCCATCTCGTTCGTCGTCGCGCCATGTTTCATTGATGTACCTGTTCCTGCAAACATTCATGATGACAAAACATCAAATCCAAAAATCTCCTAGTCTACCATGATGCATTGTTTTCCATTTCGGTGCAGGTCATCGGGAGAGGGACAAGGAACTAAGACTGTGAGACCACAACACAGGCCGAAATGCGGGGCTTCGAAGCACTGTTGGGAGGAACTGCGCAGATGTGACTGGGAGATAGATTCTCACAATTCATGACAGCAGTGACTACTGCAGGGTAAAACCTAGTTGGGAGGAAAAACTACCCAGTTTTCGAGTGGAAGGCTAGGAGGGGTGTCGGGGAGATGTTGGGCCAATCTGTGTAGTTTTTTAGGGGAGCACTGGGTAGGTCACCCAACTAGGATCTATGAAATTTCTCTGGGGAGGACAGTGTAGGCAGCAAGATGCACTGGCAAAAAAATATGTGCAGTTTTCAAGACGAGCACAAAGTCAAGCTGCAGGAGCTACTGGTCAAAACTGCACAATCCTGAGAGAGATTTTGGGCTTGGAAAATCCTGCACAGTTTTGAAGTTGATTGCAGAGCGGAGAAAAAGGGCTAGCTATTAGAACAACTCTACACAATTCCTGGGTTGTTTGCAAAGTGGGAAAGAAGGGCTGGCTAGACAGCTCTGCCCATTTTCTGAGCTAGTTGCAAAGCATGCAAGATGGGCAGGACATAACAACTCTACGCAATTCTGGATCTCAGTACAGCGCGGGGTCACAGCTCAAGTTCTTTCTCCAGTTGACCAGCAAGAGGCTTGACGGGAGATCTTACGGGAAGCGCAAAGTAGATCAACTTCAGGGACAACTTCTGCGTAGTTCTGGGAGTGAGTCAGTTGGCTCATTTCTAGAATTGTGCAAATTAGGATGCCCGAAGGACAACCTCAAGCTCTGTGCAGTTCTAGGTAGCAGTGCAAGGTCACTGAGATCAGGTCCAGTTGACGGAGGGTTGTTCGGTCAATAGATTTTTTGGAGAATTGACTAAGAGTGAAATCAGGTGTACTCGTGTAGACATGACAATGTGATCACACACTTAGCACAACTTGATGACAGGACACCTCAAACCAACAAGACAACATGTGCTCAGTGAGACTGACTCGAAGGTTGACAGAGACAAGTGCAACAGTTAGAATATGTCTTCGAATGACCGTGACGACACTTATGCAGTAGTGTTTACAGCTTAGTGTATGAGTGCGACTGATTTCAACATAGCAAAAATGACTCATACACACCAAGACATACCTTCAAAATGCCGGAACAAACTCGTAAGCATGACATAGAGATCAACATGCCAAAAGACGACTGGTGATCGATCAAGTGAAGAGGGTGTGAAAACTCAACAAGAGCTCATGGGATGAGCTCGAGTGTTTACGACCAGGAAGTTAAAAACCAAGGAAGGCTCCAAAATTTGGATGTAGGCCAAAATTTTGGAGGGTGTTGCAGGCGCTACAACAGTTCCGAACAACAGTGAGCTTAAGAAGCTTATCTTGAGGGAACTTCATGTTAAGACGTATTTAGGTAATTTGGGATATCAAAAGACATTGACATTGGTTAATAAATTCTACTACTGGTCGAATCTAAAGAAAGAGGTAGATGAGTTCATCGCTAGGTGTTTATATTTTCAATAGGTAAAAGTAGAGTGCAAGCATCCAGGTGGTTTATTGCAGCCGATTCCAATTCCAGAGTGGAAATGGGAGGTAATTTCCATGCACTTCATTACAGGTTCTTCAACGACATCTAGAGAACATGATTCTATTATGTTTGTTGTTAATAGGTTGAAAAAGGTAGCTTACTTCATCCCAGTGAAGTTTGCTTATTCAACTAGTGAGGTAGCATAACTCTTCATTAGGGAGATAGTGAGATTGCATGGTATTCCTAAGAATATTGTATTCAACAGAGATTCCAAGTTCACTTCTAGGTTTTGGATGGAGTTGTTTGTAGGTTTGGGGACAAAGTTGGCCTTCAACACAACTTATCATCCACAAACATATGGACAGACATAGAGGGTCAACAAGATTCTGGAGGACATGTCGAGAATGTATGTTATGTATAAGCAGAGGATGTGGGAGGAGTATCTTCCACTGGTTGAGTTTGCTTACAAAAATGGTTATCAGGAGTCACTGAGGATGATTCTGTTTAAGGCACTTTATGGGTGGAGTTGTAACACTCCCTTCAGCTTGATTGGTCCACTGAATAGGGTATTGATAGGACTAGACATGTTGGTAGAGATGGAATAGAAAATGCAGGTTATCAAAAGAATTTAAAGGAAACACGGGATAAACATAAGATTTATGCAGATCAACATAGGGAATTTAAGGAGTTTCAGGTTGGGGAGAATGTGTATTTTCACATCAAGCCCAAGAGGAGCTCCTTGAGTATTGGGCCACGTGCTAAGTTGGCACCTTGGTATTGCAGGCCTTTTGATATCCTTGAGAGGATTGGACCATTGGCCTATCAAATTGCACTGCCTTCGATAGTGAAAGTCAATGATGTTTTCCATGTTTCATTGCTTAAAAGATATGTGAAGGATGTTGATCATGTGATTTACTGGTCTGTATTGTAGGTGGAGCTAGAAGGAGCATTCCAGCTGGAACCTCAATGCATATTGCAGCAGAAACAACTCATGCTCTGGAATCAAGTAATCGAGCAAGTTAAAGTGCGGTGGATGCACTTTGGGCCCAAAGAAGCTACATGAGAGATGGTTGATCATATGCGGGCTATGCATCCTTCATTGCTTATGGGTTGGGGCTAATGAGTTTTGGTGTATGTACATATTTATGTATGATTGTTATTGTAAATACCACAATGAATTGTGTTATAAAGCTCCAATAAGCGGATGAGTGTCATGTTGTTATGTTTGTCATGTTGGTTTTTCTTTTCAACAGGTTGTTCATTTTAAATACTGCATCGAGTTAAGTTATAAAGCTCCATGTGCAGTATGTTTTGGTTTTCAACGGTCTTGCTGGTCTTAGGTGTTATAGAACACCGAGGATGGTGTTCCCATAAGAGGGAGCGTTATGTAACAACCCTAGGTTAAAAGTTTATGTAATAAAGTTAACAAAGGCAAAATATAACCAAGGTCATGGGACACGTATTCGAAGCTGAATGTTGGGAAAAACATTCTAGAAATTGGCAAAGGCAAAGAAGCATTAATTGACATTTTATATATGAAAATAAAGGAAAATAGGAGAAAGGGGAGATAAAGGGTCACAGATTTGCATGAGAGGGAAATTGAAGGAAAATGGAGGAAATTGAAGAAAATAGAGGCCTCAATAATAAAAAGGCTTATGAGGATTATTTCACAACCTTTTGTTAGTTTTAGCCTCGAGCTTTCTCTATTCTATCATACTCTTGCACACGAGCATTCTTGATTCAAACTTATGTAGGAATGGGACAATATATATATATATATATATATATATATATATATATATATATATATACATATATATATATATATATCTATATACATATATATATATATATATATATATACATATATATATATATATATGTATATACATATATATATATATATATGTATATACATATATATATATATATATGTATATACATATATATATATATATATGTATATACATATATATATATATATATATATATATATATATATATATATATATATATATATATATAAACATAAACACAGAGATGAAGCATAAATAAATCTTCATTTCATTAATATCAAAGAATTGAAAGATGCTTACATATAGAATGGAAATAGGCTAGTTCGAGCGATGGTAGTTTACCTATGAGAAGATATGTAGCAGCTACATGCCTCTAAACTATGTTACAATGAAGCTCGAAGGCCTATTTATTGTTGAGAAACAATGGAAAACCCTAAACATCTGAAAACCTAACCGTAGGAGATGAAGTGCCAAAATTGTGGGCCCCGTTGGGGCAAGTTGGTACATCAACTTCCTGGGGTCGTAACTTTAGCATACGATCTTCGTTTGACGCACACGATACCTTGTTAGAAAGATCTATCTGAGGATTACAAATTTCTACTACAAACCTTTACCATTAGTCTTGATTTTTCTCTTTTTCCAGAAAAATGTCATTTAGGGCTTCAAAACGACTCTAGAAGTTTAGGATCCAAAAAACTGCCAAAAATAGTAAATTGTGCTACATTTAAGGAAATTGAAAAAACCAAAGAAAAAATGGTGGGGGTCCAAGTGGAATAGGTGGGTGGACACCAATATCCACCTGGGTCAATTCTTGGATCACTCTAGCATTGGAGAAAGGAAGGAAAATGAAGGACACAGAAGAAAAGGGAAGCAAGGGACAAGCAAGGAAAAGTTGGATCAAGAAACTTCAACAAGAAAAAAATGCAGGTAATAGGTTACATGTGTGATTTCTTAGCTTATTTATGAATGCATGGTACATGAATGTATGTATTTGGTTCTCTTGTTGTCATGGGCATGGTTTTTCTAGGTGTCATAGTGGTTTCAGACTTGCTTTGTCATTTCCAGATTGCCATGTTCTGATGGGGTTCTTTCATTCGGTTGAGATTTGGATTGCCAAATGGTTTTGGAACCAGGTGAGATGCTCTCAGGAAAATTCCCAAGGGCCTAGGAATCCCTCGACCGATTTTGGTAGGATTGTGAGAAAGCCTGAGCGTGGAGATGGGAAAATTCCTCAAGATGTTGGTGAATAAATTCTAAGGCATCCAATATTGTTTTGGGCCTAGTGATCCCTTTACTGATTTTGGCGAGATTGTGATGAAGCCTTAGTGTGGAGGTGGTTTAATCTCCAGGAAGCCCTAGTTGTTTATGCTCTTGTTTTGGGTCTAGTGATTCCTTAACCGGCTTTGGTAGGATTGCGGTAAATCCTGAGGTTGGAGGTTGTTTAATCTCTGGGAAGCCCTGGTTGTTTTGTCTTAAGTCCCACATTCATGCTTAGAATATGGCACGGGGGTGATTGGCTGAAAGAAATATTTGGTTCAACTCAATCTATGGTCGAGTGGTACATGGAAGTCCCTGACTTGGTTGGATTTTGCATATGTTAATAATAGCTCTTTCCTCTTGTATTTTATGAATAATTGTACTTGTTATTATGTGGTTTTGATGGTTGTTCTATCATGGTTATTATTTTGGTTATATGTTGGTTATAAACATGGTTTCATAAAAGGTTATATCTATGGATCTTAATTTGTTTTTGATTAGTTGATGAATGGTCAATGAATGCATGAACTAACAAATATTATTGTAGCTATTACGAGAGGGCATTAAATCTTCTTGATGATTCTCAGATAAGTTTCAGACCCCTATGTTCAGATATGCATTGATGACTTGTAGATTACATGTTCTCAATATGTTTGAAGAAATGATTGTCATGGTTAGGCCTCATTAGGTCAATTCTTTGATAAAAATAATTAATGAATGTCTTTGTCTTGATGTTAATTATTATTATGGAAAGTCTTGTTGAGTTCTGGGCAGTGGTCTGGAGGTTGACCTGGAATTTAGGCTCAGAATGTGGGACCACACCTTCTGAACTGAGGAATTTAGGTCACAACCACTACTTGGTAGGCTTATGCATGCAGTTGGATGCCCTCAACTGCATGGGGGCCTTGTCATGCATGTGGTTGTGAGCTCAGGTCAACAAAAAGGAATTCCATCTCAGGATTTGGGCTCTGGGAGTGGTTGTTTGGATCCCCGGTGTCCTGTAGCTCTTGAGGAAGGTAAATACGGTTTTGTTTCATCAATTCCACTTCATTAATTGTACTTAGGAGGTTGATTCATGTCATAGTATCCCTTAGCTCATGTTTACCCTAGCATACTTGTGAAAGTGGGTAAATGTGGGAGGGGGTGGTTACAAAAATATATGGCCATTCAAAGAGTTACCTATGAGATAATGCCACCTCATCTTGACCTACCATGTGGCATCCACGTGGCTTCCCTGGTCGTGCACCATCTCACCCCCCACATGGTAATTCCACATATCTATTGACCTGTCACTCCATTCAACACATTAATCCCCTCTTTATAGATTGCAAGGCCCAATCCATAACTTATATGTTGTATATACATTGTATGCAGGTGTGAGCCCCTCTAAGGCCATGTCATCTCGGGGTTAAAATCCTGGGAGATTCACCCTTTGAGACCTTTTATGAAAAATTTCAAGATCCCGTCATTGGAAATCGTCATGGTTAGATGGACCTTGGCACCAAATCCCAGGGTGCACATCGAGATACGATAAGATTCCCTCCTGCACTGTCATGGTATGTACGTTGGACCACTAAGCCATGTCTTTCCAGAATTAAAATCCTGGGACTTTGGTACCCAACCTCGTGAACTACCGTCGGGGTGAAATGTCCTACCCTAGTCCCCAACTAACACCAATGCTAACTTGGCGAGTTGGTGATGGACTCTGTAAGACCATTTGTAGCATGGGTAATGTATGAACCAAATTATACACATAAGGGGTCCTATACATGGCTACGCAGATGAACCAGCTCCTCATCCCACTCCGCTAAGTCACCCCGAGAATAAAATACTGAAAGAACCTATGTGATTCCTCGTTGAAAACTATCGGGAAAAAACACCGGGGTGATGTCACCAACCTTTTCAGCTGGGGTGACATTTCCCTGCACATGGATCTGATCCAAGTATGCCACATGTCACTCATTTTCAAGCCACTTGGGCCCCTCAAAATTCTCAAAATTGGCTGACATATGTCCTGCTCTTCAGATGCCACATGGCTTAGAGTTGATATCACCCATCCTGTTGGGCATGGGTGCTACCTGATCTTCTACATGGTAAAAATTAGTTTTCCATGTTATAAGGGTTTTGGGTTTTCCCCACGTTATTGCTCCAATCGCTAACCAACCAACCCCACCTACCAGATCACCTCAGGAATAAAATCCTGGTATTTTACCTTGGTGATCCCATAGAAATCTTTAGGGATGAAGTTTTGAGACACGTGGATGATGCTCATGATTTCTCTCCTTATAACTAGGATCTCTCTACCCTTGCACTTGGGCATGGGGTTTGGTCTCATTATGCTTAAGCACAAGCCCCTTTTTATTCCTTTGAGCCCTAACTTCCACCTCTGCAACGTGAGGACATGTTCATGGTGTTGGATTTGTATCCCTTAATGCTTAGTCACGGTTCCCATCACACGACTTACTCACGGTGAAGGCTATGCCCTATGGGATAGCCCCGAATCATTACATATGTGTATAAATAAGTGTAAAAATTATATCTGGTGGTTTTTCAAGGGTTTCTCCCTTAATGCCTGACACCTGATAATACACTTAAGAGGGACCCTTGCCTAGGACTTCAACACATATTTCATAGATAGATAAGTAAAAAGATGTATACACAAGCCCATATGAGTTATCCCTCGTGAGCTTGAACTACTTTGACCCAACTTAGCCAGCAAATGCATGATGGAACTATATGTTCATACAATATATATATATATATATAGAGAGAGAGAGAGAGAGACAGAGAGAGAGAGAGAGAGAGAGAGAGAGAAGTATATGGATATCTCGGGCTATCTCCCCTGGGCATAGTATTATTTAAACATGACTTAAATAACCATTCCTTTCAATTCTATGTGTTATAGAATTGAAAGGAATGGTTATTTATGCCATGTTTAAATAATACTATGCCCAGGAGAGATAACCCGGGATATCCATATACCTCTCTCTCTCTATATATATATATAGATATTGGCAATGCAGTTCGTCGAGAGGTGGTGGGCCAGGCTTGGACATACTATATTGATAGCTTATCCAATATGGTGGGACATAGGAACCCATCCGTATATCATCATAGACAAAATGAGAATCGACAATCTACATTTTTAGAATTGGATACACCAGTCCCTCTCCCTAACAGTCGAGCTACTTAACGTAACGTCGCGTCTCCTTCTCTTTGGGTTCTCAATTTCCCTTTATTTCCCGTCTAAGCCATATGCTTCCTCTGCTAGGGGTGCTAAAAAAACTAAGATATTGCTTACTATCTAGGTATAAAATCAATTGAATGTTTGAATTAACCTCATATGCTAGAAGCTTCTCCAATTGCACAACAACCTAGCATGATTGTCACCAAGGTGATTGCAATATATATATATATATATATATATATATATAGAGAGAGAGAGAGAGAGAGAGAGAGAGAGAGAGGTATATGGATATCTCAGGCTATCTCTCCTAGGCATAGTATTATTTAAACATGAATTAAATAACCATTCTTTTCAATTCTATAATTCATACATCAGGTTGTTGTTTGGTCAATTTAGAGTGTCCTAAATTGCTATATTAATTGTCAATCCGGAAGTCGTAAACTACTGAAGTGTGGTGCACTATATGTGCAAGATAACCTATTTCCTACTTTTTGTCGTTTTTGATTTTTAGTTTGTTTTTGGGTTTATCTTTGTTGATTCCCTAATGTGAAATGGCAATTCTAAAAGACAAGTATGGATATAATTGTTCAAGGCAATGCTGTCCTTTAAAATGATTTCCAAAACTTCAAACTTTTCAAAAAGGTTTTAAAACATGCAATGATGAAATTAATTCCTAAAAGAGAATGAAAAGGTGCCACTATTCTAATTAAACAAACAGTGAAATATTGATCATGAAACCCAGTATCCT
Source organism: Pinus tabuliformis (assembly GCA_031772625.1). Lineage (NCBI taxonomy): Eukaryota > Viridiplantae > Streptophyta > Pinopsida > Pinales > Pinaceae > Pinus > Pinus tabuliformis. Next base: position 207,890,139 of record CM062805.1, on the reverse strand, counting down.
TGCTGCTGTCTAAATATAAAAGAAACTGAACTCAAAGAAATCCGAAAATTGCAAGTAAAGTAAGCTAAAATCAAATTACATCAACTCATATTCTGACCCCTCACCATTCATCTCGCTCTAGCTTTCGGAGGTAATCATAAACAACTTGAGCAATTTGATATCTAATTTGCAGAAAATAAAACTAGTATCAAACTACACACTCATACTTCAATCCCTCACCATTAGTCTCGCTATGGCTTTCAGAGGTAACTGAAAATGACATGAGCAATTCAATAACTAACTTGTAGAAAAATAAACTAATATCAAACTACACACTCATACTTCAATCCCTCACTATTAGTCTCGCTATGGATTTCGGAGGTAACTGAAAATGACATGAGTAATTTAATATCTATCTTGCAAAAAAGTAAATGAGAAAAACTGAAATAAATAAAACAGTGCTGGAAGTAAAAACTAAGAAAAATAAATAAGCAGAAGGACAAGAATAATTCCATGTCATTAGTCATTGTAAAACTATGTGCAAATGCCCGGGCTGCCTACTGTAATCTGGAACAAAGACACTGATCAGTTAACAGCAGTATAAAAACATGTAAAATTATGGACAGAAATCAAACATTAATACCATAAGAGGTGCAATATATACAAGTGAATTTTTACGGCATAAGGAACGTAAAGAAATAAAGCATGAAACTATACAGTAATAAACAAAACCTCGGTGTGTATAGGGGCCCTCTGCACAACCTTGGGCAATCAGCAATTAACCATGAATTGAGCTTATAAACAGAGTCTTCTCAAGTATTCAAAATGCAGCCATAACATGGAAATAATGTCACGACACAGTGGGTTCGTTAACAATCAAAATTACATTACAAAAGCTAGCTATTATGCGTATGAGAATGCATTATTTATAAGAGAGGATGACATAACTAATTTCTTAAAATCTGCGCTGATAAAAGACATGTGAACAACCACATCTAGGAATCTAGCATTATGGTTGCCATGAAGATTAAATCTATGGAGGGTGGCTATTGGATTCGACTCATGGAGCAGTCCACAGGTGTTGATATGTCCCCTGAGATTTAGGAATGGCCATGCACGGCTTCATGTGGTGAAAAACAGAGTTTTATCACCGTAGGACTCTTATGTTGACCACAACTCGACTACCTTTGACCACGGGCTTCTTTGGTGAATTCGACTGAGCCAATAGGACTTGGTCCATGTCCACATCGTTTCCAACTTGCCCATGTGGCTCGATTTTCCTGAAGACACCTGCAATATAGAATTTAACAAAAAGGTTGCGGAAAGTTGAACTGGCCGCGGAAAGTGACAAGATTCCACAACCCAATGAACAAAAATCTAATTCAAACAGCAGACACAAAACATAGTTAGGAAACCACTTTATATGCTCTTTTAAACTGATATGCAATGATGTTGACAGCTTAGGAGGTCCAGGTAAGTGGAAAAAGTCTAGAAAGGTGTATAGGAAATATGCAAGTTTGAGACTCAACATACCCCCACTGTGAAGGTGTTGCATGTCCCCATGCAACCAAAATTTTGATTATCCTCCCCTTTAATCCATGTGCTCTGAAGCTTCTACCAGTGCATCCAGTCCTCTTCTCCTCTTCCTTGGTATTACTACCATCCTGGGCTTCCTCATCAAGCATCTGAATTTGAGATTGATCAATTCCCTACTCAACTTCGTGCACTTTTTTTTTAATTTCCTGTTCTTTTTCTGCCACAGTCCCAGATGTAACATAGTGTTGTCATGAATGATCTTGTCCAATCTACTTTGCTCCTTTAATGCCTTATTTACATTTTTAATATGTCTATTTAAAACCTCTAATTCAAAGACTTCTTGTTTCAATGATTGGACTAGAGCTTCTTGTGCTGTGTGAGGCTGAGTGGATGATGTTGGGTCCCTATTATACTAGTGATTACCCCATTACTATTGTAGTTATACCCCTTATTTATATTGTTGTGCCCCTATTACCCACATATTGTTATTTCTGTGCCCCTTAGAATCCCTCTATTATTATTTTTGTGGCTTTATATTATTATTGTTAGGTCGGCTGGATTATATTGTGACTCCTTAGACTCCTATATATAGAAAGGAGGTTTTGTCATTTGTATCATCCAAGAATTGTTCATTTATGTAATGTAAAGGAGGTTGCCCCCTCGAAGAGGCTGAATTCTAAGGCGTTGATCTTTCTTTTCTATCTTTTCTTGAGCTGGTTTCATAACATTTGGTATCGGAGCTTTGGATTCTAGGGTTTCGCTGCTCCAAACAGGTCATCGTGGCATTTTCGCTATAACTTTTTTTCTGTGACGGTTCAGAAGTCGCATAAAAAACCCATTTGAGAAGAAATCGCGCTAAAACTTGGGTCCGAATTTCAGAGTTTTTCGCGCGATATTTTCGGAGATATGATCTGAGGAAGTTGGTCTTTTTGCAGACTCCTGAATTACACTCAAAACAGGTGACCTGGGGAAAATCGTCATAACTTTCTTTCTGAGCATCGGATTGAAATTTCGTAAGAAGGTACAGAAAGAGGATGGACTGTAGTTTTCTTTTATATATTTTTCAAAGTCAAAGGTTGAAACAGTGACACGTGGCACGTCGTACAAGTTCGCTCTACTGAACTAGTCTATAATCAAGTCACTGTGGGAGATTTCGTATAACTCTTCCTTGGAGAATCCAATTTGGGTCAGACTTGTGGCATTGGAAAGAGGACACAGAGGGCTACTATAGGTCACAAATTCAGAACTAGATAATCAGAAAGTACAGAGATACATTGGAGGCAATATCGAGCTCCTACAAAGTGAAAAAAGGTGTGTAGATTTTCTTTAATTTTTGCTTAAGCTTGGTTTGAAAATTTATTTTGAAGGAATTCAAAGGGCATATTAGAGATTTATTATCGGTAACTGATGCCCCGAGGAAAGAAAATGCAAACACCTAGTAAGGAGCCTGAAAGCTCTAGCATGACTCATGAAGAAGAAGAAGAAATGCTATATGATATATCAAAATTACAAGAACAAGTGCAACGAGTGTCACTTGCACAAAAAGAAACAGAATCTAAAATGGATGGTTTAAGGAAAGATGTAGAAGCTAAGATGGATGGTTTAAAGAAAGGTGTAGAAGCTAAGATGGATGGCATGGAAGCTAAGGTGAATGGCATGGACGCTAAAATTGATGGCATGGATGATAAGATGGATAAGTTGCTACAAGAAATAGTCACTAAGGGTGAAAGAGTACTAAAGGAAACTCATGATGAGAACAAAAGAAATGTTAATCATGATTCCATAGACTCTAATGTTGGATCGAAGACTCACCATGTTCCAAAAATCGATATGAGGAAGTTTGATGGCAAGGATCCCACCACATGGATATTACAGATGGAGCAATTCTTCGATCTCAATAATGTGCAAAACACACAAAAGGTACGTATGGCAACTTTATATTTGGAACCAAATCAGTTTGTATGGTATCAATGGCTTTGTTCTCGTAAAAAGTTTATCACTTGGGCAATTTTTACGGAAGAATTGATAGCACATTATGAGGATACAAAAAGCAACACTTTTTTTAGCCAATTGATAAGTCTCAAACAAAAGGGTTCAATAATGGAGCACATTGAGGAGTTCCAAAAATTGAACATAAGGGTAAAAGATATTCCAGAGGAGCATAGGATTGATGTGTTCATAGGGTCTTTAAAGGATAATATCCAACATGATGTGCGCCTTTGGGAACCTGATTCATTAGAGAAGGCATTCAGGTTAGCAAGAAAAATGGAAAGCAAAATTATGGCAACTAGGAAGCATACCATTCACAACTATAAAGACGGAAGTGTTGTTGCCCATAGTCTTCCACAACCTACAAGGTTGACACCACAACAATTGGAAGAAAAAAGAGCAAAAGGGCTTTGTTACAATTGTGATAGCAAATACACAAAAGGTCATAAGTGTGCTGAGAAGAAATTATTCTACATAGATTGTGAAGAGGAAGAAGAAAAGGAGCAAGAAAGGTCAAAAGAAGAGGATATATTCCAGGAACAAAGCCTAGATGAAGAACAAATAAATCCGACCATATCTTGTAATGCATTGGCGGGAATTACCACTCCTCAAACCATCAAGATAGAAGGACAAATCAAGAAGAAAAAGGTAATAGTGTTGATTGATTCAGGAAGCACCCACAATTTTATTCATTGTAGGGTAGCAAAAGAATTGAATTGCTTCCTATATCCAGCACCAGAGTGTCAAGTGATGATTGCAAATGGAGGAACAATAAATTGTTCTGGAAAGTGCCATAATATCAAGCTATCCATGGGAGAATATGTATTGACTAGCCCAATGCTTTCCATTCCAATGGGAGGTGCTGATGTTGTACTAGGAGTCCAATGGCTACAATCCTTGGGTACAATAGCTTTTAATTTTCAAGAACTTTTCATGAAATTTTCTGTGGAAGGAAAGGAAGTTGAATTAAGGGGTATTGCAGGGAAACCAGGAAAGATAATCAGCTCTAATGGCATGACAAAGCTTCTAAAAAAGGAGAAAAGAGGTGTAATTGCACAATTATGTTCGCTAGATGTTTCCACATTGGAATCATCTATTTCTCCAGATCTCCAAAAAGTCCTGGACAATCATTCCAAGGTATTTGAGACTCCCAAAGGTCTCCCACCTATGCGTGATCATGATCATGCTATTCATCTGATTCCAGGAAGTGTTCCTCCAAACATTAGGCCGTACAGATATCCATATGTCCAAAAAAGTGAAATTGAACGTATGGTTGCAGAAATGCTAGAGGCTGGTATAATTCAACCGAGTCAAAGTTCTTTCTCAGCTCCAGTAGTATTGGTGCACAAGAAGGATGGATCATGGCGCATGTGTCCAGATTATAGGGATCTCAACAAGCTCACTATTAAAGATAAGTTCCCCATTCCTGTCATTGATGAATTATTGGATGAATTGCATGGATCAATTTACTTCACCAAGTTGGATCTTCGTTCGGGATATCATCAAATCAGAATGAAGATTGAAGACATTTCGAAAACGGCATTTAGAACTCATGAGGGTCATTATGAATTTTTGGTCATGCCTTTTGGCCTTACCAATGCACCTTCAACATTTCAAGGTTTGATGAATTCAATTTTCAAACCATTCCTTAGAAAATTTGTGTTAGTATTTTTTGATGATATACTAATCTACAGCAAGTCTTGGAAGGATCATGTTGAACATGTTGACAAGGTGCTACAACTATTGGAGGAGAAACAATTATATGCAAAAAGATCCAAATGTTTCTTTGGAGTCCAGGAGGTGGAATATTTGGGTCATATTGTATCTCATGAAGGAGTTAAGGTAGACCCTAGCAAAATTAAAGCCATTAAGGAATGGAAAATTCCCACATCCATAAAGCATCTGCGAGGATTTCTTGGGTTGACAGGGTATTATCGCAAGTTTGTTAAGAATTATGGGAGAATAGCAGCACCTCTAACAACATTATTGAAGAAAGATTCATTTTCATGGACTCCGGAAGCAACAAAGGCCTTTAAACATCTTAAGGAGGCAATGTGCCAAGCACCAGTCTTAGCTACACCGGACTTCACAAAAATCTTTATTGTGGAATGTGATGCTTCAGGAAATGGAATTGGTGTTGTTCTAATGCAAGATGAAAGACCCATTGCTTTTGAAAGTCGTCCAATCAAGGGAAAGTTTTTAAGCAAAGCTATTTATGAGAAGGAAATGTTGGCAATACTCCATGCACTTAAGAAATGGCGACCCTACCTAATGGGAAGACACTTCAAGGTAAAAACGGATCATGATAGCCTTAAATACTTTTTAGAACAAAGATTATCCTCTGAAGAGCAACAAAAGTGGGTCACAAAGATGTTGGGTTATGACTTTGAAATCATCTACAAAAAAGGGAAGCAAAATGTGGTGGCAGATGCACTCTCAAGAAAGGATGAGGATATGGAAGCATTGTTGTGTGCCATTTCTATTATCCAACCAGATTGGATAAATGAAGAAAAGGAGGAATGGAAGAATGACAAAGAAGTGTGGGCACTTATTCAAAAGCTACAACAAGATTCAAGTACTTCTGATACATTTAGCTGGCAAAATGATTCGTTATGGTACAAAGATCGCTTATACCTCTGTAAGAATTCCCAGCTAAAACAAAAGATTCTTATGGAATTGCACACTTCTCCCTTAGGAGGGCACTCAGGATTTTTAAAAACTTACCACAGGGTTAAGAAGGAATTTTTTTGGGATGGCCTTAAATCAGATATTCAAAAGTTTGTGGCGGAATGTTTGGTTTGCCAACAAAATAAAGTTGAAACAATTAAGACACCGGGTCTATTACAACCTTTATCCATTCCAAGCCAATGTTGGGAGGAGGTTTCAATGGATTTTATCACAGGTTTACCCAAGTCTGAGGGAAAGAGTGTCATCATGGTGGTAGTTGACAGACTTACCAAGTATGCACACTTTTGTGCATTATCACATCCATTTAAAGCCAGTACAGTTTCTACTGCATTTATGGAAACAGTTCAAAAGCTACATGGAAACCCAAATATTATTGTAAGTGACAGAGATCCCATTTTCACTGGAAATTTTTGGACATAATTATTTTCTTGTCTTGGTACTCAGTTAGCTCATAGCTCATCTTATCATCCTCAATCTGATGGGCAAATTGAGATAGTAAACAAATGTTTGGAAGGATATCTTCGTTGCTTTGTATCTGATAAACAGACACAATGGGTCAAATGGTTGCCTTTGGCTGAATGGTGGTATAACACTTCCTTCCATACAGCAACAAAAATGACCCCATTTATGGCACTTTATGGGTACCAACCACCATCAATCACATCATATTTAAGAGAAAATTCTAAGGTTCAGGCAGTGGAACATCACATTGAACATCAACAACAAGTCCTCCAACTCTTAAAGGATAACCTCGTGTTGGCACAAAATAGAATGAAACAACAGGTAGATCAACATCGCAGTGAAAGAATTTTTGATGTAGGTGATTGGGTATTCCTACGGCTACAACCATATAAGCAAATGTCCCTAAAGCAAGCTAAGAAGGATAATAAATTATCACCAAAGTATTATGGTCCGTACAAGGTGTTGGAAAAGATTGGTACTATGGCATACAAATTGGAGCTTCCTGCAGCTTCTCGATTGCACCCAGTTTTCCATGTTTCATGTTTAAAGAAGGTTATAGGCGACAAGCTCCCAGTTCAAAAAATATTGCCAGAACTTGACGAGGAAGGAAAAATTATATTGGAACCGGAAGCAGTCACAGAAACAAGAAATCGACAGCTACGAAATCGATCAATTTCAGAGTATCTTATCAAGTGGAAGAACTTATCCGCTGAAGATTCCACATGGGAGGATGAGAATTTTATGCAGAAGTATCCAGAACTGCTCAAGCGGTGAGGACAACACTTTTTTGAAGGAGAGGGGCATGTTGGGTCCCTATTATACTAGTGATTACCCCATTACTATTGTAGTTATACCCCTTATTTATATTGTTGTGCCCCTATTACCCACATATTGTTATTTATGTGCCCCTTAGAATCCCTCTATTATTATTTTTGTGGCTTTATATTATTATTGTTAGGTCGGCTGGATTATATTGTGACTCCTTAGACTCCTATATATAGAAAGGAGGTTTTTTCATTTGTATCATCCAAGAATTGTTCATTTATGTAATGTAAAGGAGGTTGCCCCCTCGAAGAGGCTGAATTCTAAGGCGTTGATCTTTCTTTTCTATCTTTTCTTGAGCTGGTTTCATAACAGATGACGTGCTTGGACTTGCAGCTGTCTTCTCTAAGGATTCTATATAATCATACATCTCCTGCTGATTTGGGTCTACCTTGGGTGTAGCTTTCCTTGGGCTGACCCCAAAATATTGTTGAGAAGGGCTGATTTCAAACTCTGGCCGAGAAGGACTCATGTCAACATCTAGATGTGTAATGGAAGTATGGTGTGGGCTACGGTCAGGAGAGGTTGTTGGAGGCTTTTCTGGGGTTTCCTCCCCCAAATCAATAAAGTGGGGCCCTTTGGTTTTTACTATTTTTAATTTCCCCTTAAGCCTAGAGCTTCTTCTCACATGCTGTGGACTAGTATCTTCCTCCTTACCCATACTCTGTTTTCCTTTTCGTTTCTTCTTGGATGAAGCTGCTTGTTCTTTAAGATAGGCTAACCTTTCGGACAGTGTTTTGTGATCTTCTTTTTGAGAAGGCTCTACAGTTTGAGATACAACTTCTATGTCTCGTTTCCTTTTTGATTTTCTTTGGTTTCTATCCTTTGTTCTTTCTAGGCTCTCTTCTTGATCAACTTCTTTGGTTTTGCTAATAGGAGGGTCTTGAATTATTGCACTTTTCTCCTTTCTCCTACTCCTTCTTGGTGTACTTCTTTCAGGTGCCTTGGATGGCTCTTGAAAGTAGTTTCTCACCAAAAACCATTCCCAAGTATCCCTATTTTTCTTCAATTGGTCTTCAATTAAAATTCTCACAAGCCCATGATGATACAAATGGGGCTCTATGTCTTTTATATTCTTTTGGACTGTTGTGCACATCTTTTTCAAGCTCAGCAATAAAAAGTAGGGCAGATTGAGGGTTTAGTTCTCTAAAAAGTTCATCAATAACCGAGTATGATACATGTACATTGCCCCAAAACGGCCTTCAAAAATAATGAATTTTTGAATGATTAACAGTAAGCTGGACCACTCCTCTTTTAAAGCATGAACATGAATTCCTCTTTTGAATATAGTTACGTCCATACCTAGATTGCGTAATATGACTCTCCAAGCCTGCTCGTCCAAGCTCTTGTTCTTGAACCAGCGTTCACCTTCCTGGGGAAGTTCTGTAGCAGCTGCTATGGATGCCTCAGTGATTGTAAACTTAAGGTCCCCAATTTCCACCACCTGGCCGTTAAAAGACCTCGCAAAAGCCTTTGTAATCTCCTTGTTGTAGCGTTTGAACTTTTGAATAAACCGTAGCCATTTTGCCTTCTTCAGTATGTCTTTCATTTGCGGGTATCCTTCCAATAACTTGGGCTCTTTTGGTTCTACCCTCAACAACCGACCCATCCTTCCTTCTGTTCTTAAAATTAGGTTTAGCGGAAGTGAGACGGCTGGTTATGGGAGTGAACAGAGTTTATGGAAAAAAACAGTGACTGTGAGCAGAAAAAACAAAGGACAAGCAGCGGAGGTGAATTCGTAAAATGGGTGAAGGCTTATGTGAGCAAGGTGGAAATGCAGCCGTGATGTCAATAGAACAGTAGGAGGAATAAAGTACATTCAACAGAATTTTAAATTGGGTGGTCGCAGAGTAGATACGAACACGTTTATGAAACGGTTGCGGATTTTATGCTGCTGAGAAGAGCCGTAGTCAAGTCGACCACGTCATGATTGCAGGTGGAGTGTTAAGATGCAGCCAACACAGATTAAATCCGAAGGCTAATCATAAGACTGTTTGGAAAATAAATGCATGGTTCGTGGAGGAATGTCGTGGAATGGTTATGGAGCTATCATGGCAATCATTGCATATAGTGGAGCTTATGGTTTAATAACTATGCAAAAATGTGTTTTGATTGCTATTTGAAATAAACTTTTACTCATACCTTGGAATTTTTTCCATTTGTTTGTCCATGATCAACTGCTCCTTATTGATGCCTTTAGGTGCTCCATGTCTTCATAATATGTCCTCGGTCATACCTGCATTTGCTTTCATGATTATTGAACTAACATCTTGACTGTCAATTTGAAAAACAGAGTGGTGGCTGCGGAAACTGCTTCTGGCTGTGGAAACTGATTCCAGCTGCGGAAACTGATACAACAACCACTTGACTGAATGAAGATGGATAGATGATAACAATCTGAGTGAAAATGGTCATGAAAGAAACTTTTATTGATGAAATGAAGTGAAATGGATGAAATGGAGTGGAGTGAAATGAAAATGAAATGGAGTGGAATGAAAATGAGGTGAAGTGAAATGAAAATGGGAGAGAAAGAGATTTTTTTTTTTGGAAAATATAGGGTGTCAGTGTTCCTGATTTTCACTCTATATTTTCTGTATAATACTGCCAATCAGTGATTGGTTTTCAGGCTTACACAATAATTTTTTTTTGTTTTTTAACAGAAAGGAACAAAGGCTAGGCTGGTTATTGCAGAACTATCTTGAAACATTTTGATAAATTCCTCTTTTGAGAGTGGTTTATGATAGATCTTTAATCTGTGGCCATTCACAATAAGAGGAGTTTGAAATTCATCAATGGTCTTGATTCTTACCGCTCCATTGCTAAAGACTTTGTCAATCTCATATGGCCCAAGCCAATGAGTCTGAAATTTACCTTTGAAGTCTTTAAACTTGGAATCAAATAGTAATACCCAATCTCCTTCTTGAAACTTTTTCTCTTTGATGTATTTGTCATGCCACTTTGCTCTTTGATACTGAACTAGATCAGTTCTTAGGATTGCTTCTTGTTTGATCTCATCTAGCTCATTCAACTGCTCCATTCTATGCTTTTGGGCTTCTGATAGATCCATCCCCAGCTGAACTGCCATCTTGAAAGTTTTGACTTGGAACTCAATGGGGAGTAGGACTTCTTTCCCATAAACAAGTTCATAGGGAGAATGTTCTGTTGTATTCCTCCATGTAGTTCTGTAGGCCCATAAGGCTTCAGGAAGCCTTTCTGCCCAATCTCTTCTGTGTAGATGAACAATTTTGGTGATGATGCCTTCAATAACTTTGTTTGTAGACTCCACTTGGCCATTTGCTTGTGGATGGTAAGAAGTAGATTTTCTGTGCTTGATTTTGTATTCTTCTATCAGCTTCTCCACCATGTTGGATGTGAATTGACTTCCCTGATGTGTCACAATTTCTCTTGGAACACCAAAGCGAGTAAAAATATCCTCATAAAGAAAACTAACAACTGAATTTTCAGTAGCAGAAAGTAATGCTTTGGCTTCTACCCATTTAGTGACATAATTAGTACATACCAATATATACTTCTTTTGTTTAGATGGTGGATTAATAGGTCCAATGAAATCTAAAGCCCATTTTTCAAAGGGTTCGATGAGTACCTGTGGTTGCAATGGAATTTCATTTGAAAGAGTCGGTTTCCCTACTCTTTGGAAGCTGTCACACTTTTTGACATATTCTTTTGTATCTTTGAAGAGGGAAGGCTAATGATATCCTAAAGAAAGGATTTTATAAGCTGTCTTTTTTTCAGCAAAGTGTTCGCCGCATGGTTCATCATGACATACCTTGAGGATTTCAGGCATTTCATCTTCCCTTACACATATTCTGATCACAAGATCTGGCCCTGTTTTAAATAATTCGTTAGAAATCCATGAATATTTTGAACTCTCCTGAATAATCTTTCTTCTTTCACTAGGAAATAGATGTGGAGGTAATTTCCCTGTAACCAAATAGTTAGCAATATCTGCATACCAAGGAGTCTTAGTAGTTACTACAAATAAATATTCATAAGGAAACTTATCCTCTACAGGAGAATCTTCTTTAGTATTTTGGATCCTAGACAAGAAATCAACTATTGTATTTTGTTTCCTTGGTCTATCCAACACAGTAATATTGAATTCTTGTAAAAGTAAGAGCCATCTTGTAACTCTGCCATTAGTAACAAGTTTGTTCATTAGATATCTAATTGCAGAATGATCACTATGGACAAAAGTTTAATAGCTTGTTATATAATGTCTAAACTTATTGATTGCATGAACAACAACTAAGAACTCTTTTTCAGTCACAATATAGTTCAACTCAGTGGGAGTCAAATTGTTACTGGTATAGTAAATGGCATAAGGAACTAGATCTTTTTGTCCCAACACAGCTCCTAGAGCTGTATCTGAAGCATCCGTAGAAATATGGAAAGGAAGTTTCCAATTTGGCCCTCTCAAGATGGGTGCTTCAGATATTCTTGTTTTCAAAGTTTCAAATGTTGATTGATAATCAGGATCCCATTTGAATTCACAGTCTTTTGTAAGCAATTTGAAAAGTGGAGATGCTATTTTGGTGAAGTTATCTATAAATATTCTATAGTACCCAGTAAATCCCAGAAAACTTCTAACATCTTTTTGACAATTTGGAATAGGCAACTTGGAGATGACTTCAACTTTTGATCTATCAACTTTAATCCCATCCCCTGAAATGTGATGTCCGAAAACAGTACCTTCAGTAAACATCATAAAGAATTTTTTATGACTCAATGAAAGGTTTGTTTCTTTACATCTTATCAAGACTTTTTCCAAATTCTCTAATGTCTCTTTAAATGTATTACCATAAACTGTAAAATCATCCATATAAACCTCTACACAATCATGGATTAGATCAGAAAAGATTCCTAGTACTACTCTTTGGAATGTTGCGGGTGCATTACATAATCCAAAAGGAAGCACTCGGTAAGCAAAAGTTCCCCATGGACAGGTAAATGTGGTCTTATCCTGATCTTCAGGTGCTACCTGGATTTGATTATAGCCACTAAAACCATCCAAGAATGCAAAGTACTTTTTGCCTGCTATAGTATCTAATACCTAATCGATAAAGGGCAAAGGAAAGTGATCCTTCAAAGTTGCTTTATTCAATTCCCTGTAATCAATGCATACTCTCCATTTACCATTCTTTTTAGGTACTATAACCAAAGGAGAAACCCATCGGCTATCTGAAATTGGATAAATGAAGTTTACATTGAGTAGTTTTTGGAGCTCTTCTTTCACTATCTCCCTAAGGTTTGGATTCATCCTTCTCTGAGGTTGTCTGATTGGTCTACTATTTTCCTCGATGTAGATGTGATGAATGCAAGTCTTAGGGTCAATACCTTTCATATCAGTATACTCCCATGCAAATGCAGTAGAATGTTTTTGCAAGATTTTGGTTAGCTCTTCCTGTTGTGATTTTTCCAAATTTTTGTTGATATTCAATGTTTTACCTGGAAAAATCTCAATGGCGGAACTACCAAACTCTTCCATAGAGTAAAGAGACATTTGTCTAGATGATAGATACTCAATGTCAGAATCTAACTGAAATTGTGTGTGGTCATATTCTGAAGATGTTTCAAAATTTTCTAATGTGTTCAGAATTTGACTATCTTCATTGATTTCAGAAATGGTAAAGACAGGTTGTATGGTGTCCTCATCATCGACCCATTCATTATCTCCTACTTCTGTAATTACTTTTGTTGGAGGATACAAATTGAATTTCTTTGTCGAACTACCATCAGAAATGTACATATCCCCGGATCTACAACTATTGAAAGCATCATCTGTGGCTAGCCAAGGTCTTCCTAAGATGAGTGGGTGTCCTCCTAAATTACTCTTGGGAGTCAAAATCATGAAATCTACTGGATATTCCCAAGAATCTAAGGAGGCCGAAATATCTTCTAATACACCTTCTGGTTTGATAATTGATCGATCTCCAAGTTGAAGTAAAGTAGGTGTAAAAAGAAGATTAGGAAGTTTTGGCTGTTCCATAGTCCGTCTACTCATAATGTTGATAGCAGCCCCTAAGTCAATCAAAGTATTCAGAATTTCTACCCCATTTATATGTGTTTTGACAATTGGACTACCAGGATCTACATACTTTTGCATGGTAATTTTTCCCATCATGATATCTGCAATTTTTCCTACCAGGTGAATTCTTCTTGTATCTCTTGGTTTCTTTCCTGGTCTTTTGAGACTTAACTCCTTTATTGTTTTTGCTGAAATAAGAATCTCTCTAATGGCTTGTAGCAAGGGAATCTTGATACAAACATTCTTTAATTCATCTAGGAAATCATAGTCAGACAACAAAATTTGTTTTTCCACCCCTTTGTCAATTTGTAATCTTTCAGGGAAAGGAGGTGTGGATGAAGATGCACGTTGCTCAACTATAGGAGTTGTGGGGGTTGAATCTTTTTCTTTTTCTTTTTGAGTGTTTGGGTTTTGAAGCAATGCTTCAGAACCTTTATTGGCTTCAAGAGAATCTTCCTCAGAAATACTTTGCTTTTGAGCATCTATAGAATGTTTTTCTAAAACTCTACCAGACCTGAGTTGTACATCATTGAGAGGAACAATCATATACGTAGGAAATTGTTGTCCTTCTACCATGTAAGCATTTTGAGGATTTTTATTATTGGGATTTGGCAATGGCTGGGATGGTAGTTGATTTGTCTTTTGTTGGAATGGAAGCAAGAGTTGAGAATTTGGATTTTGTTGAGAAGGTTGTTGTTGTTGTGGAAATGGCAATGAAAGTTGTGGATTCCGATTTGGAAGTTGTGGAGCTTGTTGATTTTGAAAAGATGGAGGATATTGATAAAATTGAGCAAATCTCCCATAAGGATTTTGCATACCTTGTACCCATGATTGAAATGGATTTTGAGGTTGGGACCAAGGTTGTTGCCAAGGATTCCAATTTGGTGGGGGTTGAAAGTTCATGGGGTTGTTAAACCCTTGATTTTGTTGCCCCTGCCAAGATCTCTTTGAAACAAAGCAGAGAGACTCAATTGAATTTGGATCTTCTTGAAAGACAGCTTTGAGTCCAGGAATTGAAGGACAATCCTTGGTCTCATGGAATTTTGAGCAAATCATACATGTTTCTACAACTTTTTCATCCAAGGGGCATTCCCTTAGAGCATGTTTCTTCCTACATTTTGGACAAAAGATGGCCAAAGCTTCAGCTTCTGCTTTCTGCTTGTTTTGTATTTTAAGGGTGTCTAGTTGCTCACTAAGGCTCCCTAAAATATCAGTTTTGAACTCATCAAGCATATTGCCAATCTCAGCCCTACTTACTGATCCAGTTGCAGATTTGTTTTCTCTAATGAGAGAAGGATCTCTAGGCCCTTTTCCGGTTTTAGATTTTCCCCTTGAGAGATGGACACATAGTTCTACTATGTCATGAAGTGGAAGTTGAGAAATATCTCCTTTTCCCATCATGTTTAAAATATCTATCCATTCATCTCTAATGGCTTTTAATAGAAGGGCTTTCAAGGTTTCCTCCTCTAGGTTACTAATTTTTGCTCTTTTCAGGTTGTATTGAAATCTTTCAAGTAAATCCTCCAAGTTTTCATCTTCTTTTTGCACCATTTTAAATACCTCATCCTTATGATTGGTGGGCATGCAATAGTCCAGGTATCTATCCAATTTTTTTTGTTTCATATCATTCCAAGTCCTAATAGATTGAGTGACTAATCCCATGAACCATTTCAAAGCAGCTCCCTTCAATGTTGAAGGAAACAATTTGAGTTTTTGAGAGTCTTCCATATAATCATAAGTTCGACACACAACTTCAAACTCAAATAGAAATGTTTCAGAATCCTCACTTCGCAACCCATAAAAGTTTGGGAGGACAGATGGTGAGATGTTTTTCGTTGTTGTATGAGATTCCTCATCAACGATAGGAAATCCAAATGAGTTATCTCCATCCCTATTTCCCCATTGTTTCCTCCTCCTCTGCCTCTACCTCTTCCTCCTCCTCCAAATCCGTTTACTACTTCCTCTGTCATGATAGTTTCCTCAGAGATTTCAGAGTCCTCTGGTTCCTCTACTAATGGCAAACGAGGAGGAATTTCTCCCTCTTCTTCTTCAGGTGATTCTACTTCTTTGATTACAATTTGTTCTCCTGCAGAAGTAAAGAAAGGTTCTTTTCCTAAGTCAGATTCGGTGGATAGTGTGGGAGAGTCTCCTAATTCAGATGCTGCCCCTTAATTCCAGGAATCCTAAGGCTAGGAGTGTGAGTTGGAGATGATGGAGGTGTGTCTTTTCTATGCCTTGAAGTAGATGGAGTTGTAAAAATCGAACTCTTGGCCCTAGCTATAAACCTTCCCCTAGAATCTCTTGCTCTATGCATGTCATTTTTATTTTTATCTTCAAGTCGGGCTAATAATTCTCTTTCTGATCTTCCAGATCACTCTAGGTGCAAGAAGAGAGCATACTCCAGAAATTATTGAACCAATAACTCTCTTTTCTGATCCTCGAGATCACACTAGGTGCAAGAGGAGAGCATACTTTGAGAAGTTATCAATTTTTTTACCTTCCTTGAATTTTTTTTTTTTTTTAAGAAATTGGCTACCTAGTTACACTTCCCCGGTAACGGCACCAAAATGTTTGGTCAATTTAGAGTGTCCTAAATTGATATATTAATTGTCAATCCAGGAGTCGTAAACTGTTGAAGTGTGGTGCACTATATGTGGAAGATAACCTGTTATGAAACTAGCTCAAGAAAAGATAGAAAAGATAGATCAATGCCTTAGAATTCAGCCTCTTCAAGGGGGCAACCTCCTTTACATTACATAAATGAATAATTCTTGGATGATTCAAATGAAAAAACCTCCTTTCTATATATAGGAGTCTAAGGAGTCACAATATAACCGAGCCGACCTAACAATAATAATATAAAGCCACAAAAAACAATAGAGGGATTCTATGGGGCACAGTAATAACAATATGGGGGCAATAGGGGCACAACAAAATTAATAAGGGGTATAACTACAATAGTAATGGGGTAATCACTAGTATTATAGGGACCCAACATGCCCCTCTCCTTCAAAAAAGTGTTGTCCTCAACTCTTGAGTAGTTCTGGATACTTCTGCATAAAATTCTCATCCTCCCATGTGGAATCTTCAACGGATAAGTTCTTCCACTTGATAAGATACTCCGAAATTGATCGATTTCGTAGCTGTCGAGTTCTTGTTTCTGTGACTGCTTCCGGTTCCAATATAATTTTTCCTTCCTCATCAAGTTCTGGCAATATTGTTTGAACTGGGAGCTTGTCGCCTATAACCTTCTTTAAACATGAAACATGGAAAACTGGGTGTAATCGAGAGGCTGCAGGAAGCTCTAATTTGTATGCCATAGTACCAATCTTTTGCAACACCTTGTACGGACCATAATACTTTGGTGATAATTTATTATCCTTCTTAGCTTGCTTGAGGGACATTTTCTTATATGGTTGTAGCCGTAGGAATACCCAATCACCTACATCAAAACTTCTTTCACTGCGATGTTGATCTGCCTGTTGTTTCATTCTACTCTGTGCCAACACGAGGTTGTCCTTTAAGAGTTGGAGGACTTGTTGTTGATGTTCGATGTGATGTTCCATTGCCTGAACCTTAGAATTTTCTCTTAAATATGATGTGATGGATGGTGGTTGATACCCATAAAGTGCCATAAATGGGGTCATTTTTGTTGTTGTATGGAAGGAAGTGTTATACCACCATTCAGCTAGAGGCAACCATTTGACCCATTGTGTCTGTTTATCATATACAAAGCAACGAAGATATCCTTCCAAACATTTTTTTACTATCTCAGTTTTCCCATCAGATTGAGGATGATAAGATGAGCTATGAGCTAACTGAGTACCAAGACAAGAAAATAATTCTGTCCAAAAATTTCCAGTGAAAATGGGATCTCTGTCACTTACAATAATCTTTGGGTTTCCATGTAGCTTTTGAATTGTTTCCATAAATGCAGTAGAAACTGTACTGGCTTTAAATGGATGTGATAATGCACAAAAGTGTGCATACTTGGTAAGTCTGTCAACTACCACCATGATGACACTCTTTCCCTCAGACTTGGGTAAACCTGTGATACAATCTATTGAAATCTCCTCCCAACATTGGCTTGGAATGGATAAAGGTTGTAATAGACTTGGTGTCTTAATTGTTTCAAATTTATTTTGTTGGCAAACCAAACATTCCACCACAAACTTTTGAATATCTGATTTAAGGCCATCCCAAAAAAATTCCTTCTTAACCCTGTGGTAAGTTTTTAAAAATCCTGAGTGCCCTCCTAAGGGAGAAGTGTGCAATTCCATAAGAATCTTTTGTTTTAGCTGGGAATTCTTACAAAGGTATAAGCGATCTTTGTACCATAACGAATCATTTTGCCAACTAAATGTACAAGATGTACTGGAATCTTGTTGTAACTTTCGAATAAGTGCCCACACTTCTTCGTCATTCTTCCATTCCTGCCTTGCTTCGTTTATCCAATCTGGTTGGATAATAGAAATGGTGCACAACAATGCTTCCATATCCTCATCCTTTCTTGAGAGTGCATCTGCCAACACATTTTGCTTCCCTTTTTTGTAGATGATTTCAAAGTCATAACCCAACATCTTTTTGACCCACTTTTGTTGCTCTTCAGAGGATAATCTTTGTTCTAAAAAGTATTTAAGGCTATCATGATCCGTTTTTACCTTGAAGTGTCTTCCCATTAGGTAGGGTCGCCATTTCTTAAGTGCATGGAGTATTGCCAACATTTCCTTCTCATAAATAGCTTTGCTTAAAAACCTTCCCTTGATTGGATGACTTTCAAAAGCAATGGGTCTTTCATCTTGCATTAGAACAGCACCAATTCCATTTCCTGAAGCATCACATTCCACAATAAAGGTTTTTGTGAAGTTCGGTGTAGCTAAGACCGGTGCTTGGCACATTGCCTCTTTAAGATGTTCAAAGGCCTTTGTTGCTTCCAGAGTCCATGAAAATGCATCTTTCTTCAATAATGTTGTTAGAGGTGCTGCTATTCTCCCATAATTCTTAACAAACTTGCAATAATACCCTGTCAACCTGAGAAATCCTTGCAGATGCTTTATGGATGTGGGGATTTTCCATTCCTTAATGGCTTTAATTTTGCTAGGGTCTACCTTAACTCCTTCATGAGATACAATATGACCCAGATATTCCACGTCCTGGGCTCCAAAGAAACATTTGGATCTTTTTGCATATAATTGTTTCTCCTCCAATAGTTGTAGCAGCCAGTCAACATGTTCAACATGATCCTTCCAAGACTTTCTGTAGATTAGTATATCATCAAAAAATACTAACACAAATTTTCTAAGGAATGGTTTGAAAATTGAATTCATCAAACCTTGAAATGTTGAAGGTGCATTGGTAAGGCCAAAAGGCATGACCAAAAATTCATAATGACCCTCATGAGTTCTAAATGTTGTTTTCGGAATGTCTTCAGCCTTCATTCTGATTTGATGATATCCTGAACGAAGATCCAACTTGGTGAAGTAAATTGATCCATGCAATTCATCCAATAATTCATCAATGACAGGAATGGGGAACTTATCTTTAATAGTGAGCTTGTTGAGCTCCCTATAATCTGGACACATGCGCCATGATCCATCCTTCTTGTGCACCAATACTACTAGAGCAGAGAAAGAACTTTGACTCGGTTGAATTATACCAGCCTCTAGCATTTCTGCAACCATACGTTCAATTTCACTATTTTGGACATAGGGATATCTGTACGGCCTGATGTTTGGAGGAACACTTCCTGGAATCAGATGAATAGCATGATCATGATCATGCATAGGTGGGAGACCTTTGGGAGTCTCAAATACCTTGGAATGATTGTCCAGGACTTTTTGGAGATCTGGAGAAATAGATGATTTCGATGTGGAAACATCTAGCGAACATAATTGTGCAATTACACCTCTTTGCTCCTTTTTTAGAAGCTTTGTCATACCATTAGAGTTGATTATCTTTCCTGGTTTCCCTGCAATACCCCTTAATTCAACTTCCTTTCCTTCCATAGAAAATTTGATGAAAATTTCTTGAAAATTAAAAGCTATTGTACCCAAGGATTGTAGCCATTGGACTCCTAGTACAACATCAGCACCTCCCATTGGAATGGAAAGCATTGGGCTAGTCAATACATATTCTCCCATGGATAGCTTGATATTATGGCACTTTCCAGAGCAATTTATTGTTCCTCCATTTGCAATCATCACTTGACACTCTGGTGCTGGATATAGGAAGCAATTTAATTCTTTTGCTACCTTACAATGAATAAAATTATGGGTGCTTCCTGAATCAATCAACATTATTACCTTTTTCTTCTTGATTTGTCCTTCTATCTTGATGGTTTGAGGAGTGGTAATTCCTGCCAATGCATTACAAGATATGGTCGGATTTATTTGTTCTTCATCTAGGCTTTGTTCCTGGAGTATATCCTCTTCTTTTGACCTTTCTTGCTCCTTTTCTTCTTCCTCTTCACAATCTATGTAGAATAATTTCTTCTCAGCACACTTATGACCTTTAGTGTATTTTCTATCACAACTGTAACAAAGCCCTTTTGCTCTTTTTTCTTCCAATTGTTGTGGTGTCAACCTTATAGGTTGTGGAAGACTAGAGGCAACAACGCTTCCGTCTTTATAGTTTTGAGTGGTATGCTTCCTGGTTGCCATAATTTTGCTTTCCATTTTTCTTGCTAACCTGAATGCCTTCTCTAATGAATCAAGTTCCCAAAGGCGAACATCATGTTGGATATTATCCTTTAAAGACCCTATGAACACATCAATCCTATGCTCCTCTGGAATATCTTTACCCTTATGTTCAATTTTTGGAACTCCTCAATGTGCTCCATTATTGAACCCTTTTGTTTGAGACTTATCAATTGGCTAAAAAAAGTGTTGCTTTTTGTATCCTCATAATGTGCTATCAATTCTTCTGTAAAAATTGCCCAAGTGATAAATTGTTTACGAGAGCAAAGCCATTGATACCATACAAACTGATTTGGTTCCAAATATAAAGTTGCCATACGTACCTTTTGTGTGTTTTGCACATTATTGAGATCGAAGAATTGCTCCATCTGTAATATCCATGTGGCGGGATCCTTGCCATCAAACTTCCTCATATCGATTTTTGGAATATGGTGAGTCTTCGATCCAACATTAGAGTCTATGGAATCATGATTAACATTTCTTTTGTTCTCATCATGAGTTTCCTTTAGTACCCTTTCACCATTAGTGACCATTTCTCGTAGCAACTTATTCATATTTATCTTCAATTCTTCCATCTTATCATCCATGCCATCAATTTTAGCGTCCATGCCATTCACCTTAGCTTCCATGCCATCCATCTTAGCTTCTACGCATTTCTTTAAACAATCCATCTTAGCTTCTACACCTTTCTTTAAACCATCCATCTTAGCTTCTACATCTTTCCTTAAACCAACCATCTTAGATTCTGTTGCTTTTTGTGCAAGTGACACTTGTTGCACTTGTTCTTGCAATTTTGATATATCATATAGCATTTCTTCTTCTTCTTCTTCATGAGTCATGCTAGAACTTTCAGGTTCCTTACTAGGTGTTTGCATTTTCTTTCCTCGGGGCATCAATTACCAATAATAATGCTCTACTAGCCCTTTGAATTCCTTCAAAATAAATTTTCAAACCACTCTTAAGCAAAAAATTTTAAAAAATATACACACCTTTTTTTCACTTTGTAGGAGCTCGATATTGCCTCTGATGTATCTCTGTATTTTCAGATCATCCAGTTTTGAAATTGCAATCTGTGGTAGCCCTCTGTTTCCTCTTTCCAATGCCACCAGTCTGATCCAATTTGGATTCTCCAAGGAAGAGTTATGCGAAATCTCCCATAGTGACCTGATTATAGACTAGTTCAGTACAACAAACTTGTACGACGTGCCACGAGTCACTGTTTCATCCTTTGGCTTTGAAAAATATATAAAAGAAACTACAGTCCGTCCTATTTCTACACCTTCTTACAAAATTTCAATCCAATGCTCAGGGAAAAAGTTATGATGATTTTCCCCAGGTCACCTATTTGGAATGTCATTCAGGAGTCTGCAAAAAGACCAACTTCCTCAGATCATATCTCTGCAAATATAGCACAAAAAGCTTTGAAATTCAGACCCAAGATTCAGCGCGATGTCTTCTCGAATGGTTTTTTTTTTAGCTTATAAAACATCGCAGAAAACAAGTTATAGCGAAAATGCCACGATGACCTGTTTGGAGCAGTGAAACCCTAGAATCCAAAGCTCTGATACCAAATGTTATGAAACTAGCTCAAGAAAAGATAGAAAAGATAGATCAACACCTTAGAATTCATCCTCTTCGAGGGGGAAACCTCATTTACATTACATAAATGAACAATTCTTGGATGATTCAAATGACAAAACCTCCTTTCTATATATAGGAGTCTAAGGAGTCACAATATAACCCAACCGACCTAACAATAATAATATAAAGCCACAAAAATAACAATAAAGGGATTCTATGGGGCACAATAATAACAATACGGGGGCAATAGGGGCACAACAATATTAATAAGGGGTATAACTACAATAGTAATGGGGTAATCACTAGTATTATAGGGACCCAACATAACCTATTTCTTACTTTTTGTCGTTTTTGATTTTTAGTTTTTTTTTGGGTTTATCTTCGTTGATTCCCTAATGTGAGATGGAAATTCTAAAAGACAAGTATGGATATAAATTTTCAAGGAAATGTTATCCTTTAAAATGATTTCCAAAACTTCAAACTTTTCAAAAGGTTTTAAAACATGCAATGATGAAATTAATTCCTAAAAGTGAATGAAAAGGTGCCACTATTCTAATTAAACAAACAATGAACTATTGATCATGAAACCCAGTCCTTGCTACCGTCTAAATATAAAACAAACTGAACTCAAAGAAATCCAAAAATTGCAAGCAAAGTAAGCTAAAATCAAATTACATCAACTCATATTCTGACCCCTCACCATTCGTCTCGCTCTGGCTTTCGGAGGTAATCATAAACAACCTGAGCAATCTGATATCTAATTTGCAGAAAATAAAACTAGTATCAAAATACACACTCATACTTCAATCCCTCACCATTAGTCTCGCTATGGCTTTCGGAGGTAACTGAAAATGACATGAGCAATTCAATAACTAACTTGCAGAAAAATAAACTAATATCAAACTACACACTCATACTTCAATCCCTCACCATTAGTCTCGCTATGGCTTTCGGAGGTAACTGAAAATGACATGAGTAATTTAATATCTATCTTGCAGAAAAGTAAATGAGAAAAACTGAAATAAACAAAACAGTGCTGGAATTAAAAACTAAGAAAAATAAATCAGCAGAAGGACAAGAATAATTCCATGTCATTAGTCATTGTAAAACTATGTGCAAATGCCCGGGCTGCCTACTGTAATCTAGAACAAAGACACTGATCAGTTAACAACAGTATAAAAACATGTAAAGTTATGGAAATAAATCAAACGTTAATACCATAAGAGGTGCAATATATACAAGTGAATGATTACGACATAAGGAATGTAAAGAAATAAAGCATGAAACTATACAGAAATAAACAAAACCTCGGTGTGTACAGGGGACCTCTGCACAACCTTGGGCAATCAGCAATTAACCACAAATTGAGCTTATAAATAGAGTCTTCTCATGTATCCAAAATGCAGTCATAACACAGAAATAATGTCACGGAATAGTGGGCTCGTTAACAGTCAAAATTACATTACAAAAGCTAGCTATTATGCGTATGAGAATGCATTATTTATAACAGAGGATGACATAACTAATTTCCTAAAATCTGCACTGATAAAAGACACGTGAACAACCACGTCCAGGAATCTAGCATTATGGCTGCCGTGAAGATTAAATCTATGGAGGGTGGCTGTTGGATTCGGCTTATGGAGCAGTCCACAGGTGTTGATATGTCCCCTGAGATTTAGGAATGGCCACGCAAGGCTTCATGTGGTGAAAAACAGAGTTTTATCACCGTAGGACTCTTATGTTGACCACCGCTTGACTACCTTTGACCACAGCCTTCTTTAGTGAATTCGACTGAGCCAATAGGACTCGGTCCATGTCCACGTCGTTTCCAACTTGCCCATGTGGCTTGATTTGCCTAAAGACACCTACAATATATACTTTAAAAAAAAGGTTGCGGAAAGTTGAACTGGCTGCGAAAAGTGACAAGATTCCGTAGCTCAATGAGCAAAAATATAATTCAAACAACAAACACAAAACATAGTTAGGAAACCACTTTATATGCTCTTTTAAACTAATATGCAATGATGTTGACAGCTTAGGAGGTCCAGGTAAGTGGAAAAAGTCTAGAAAGGTGTATATGAAAGATGCAATTTTGGGACTCAACAGTTGTACCCATTCATTTTAATTTGGCCCTTTAGATAAATTTAGAAATCATAATATCTCACCAAGCTACATGCCTCTCTACCAATAAAAAAAAAAAATGAGCCTTCCATTTACTTAGGAAGTAAAAAAAAAGATTACAAGAAACCCTTCCATTTACTCAAGAAATATACAAATGTTAACAATTTATTTACCTCCCTAGGGTAGTCCTCTTGAGTCATTATATTTTTGACCTTTTGTTTTGGCCTTGACCACTCTTTTCCCTAAATTTTCTCCCAAACTGCATGTAGCCTGGGTTGTGAGTGTGATTGGAACCTTCCAACTACACAGATGACACTTTGTCCATGCAGTTTGACCAAGATTTCATAGTTTTGTCCATGTGGTTGGGGGACTTGTTCTATAGACTTATTCTACCTAGGAGACCAGTTTGACTCATGATTGTATCTCACCTATTCAAGCTGGGTAAGACACATTATTGAGAAGCTTCTCTAACTTATCTTTGTCTTAGGTGTCTACATTCATCCTCCTAGTAGTCTTCCTCTTCCTATTTATACTAGGCCATTCTAGAGGGTGAGGCCAGTTAGAACCTATGAGCTAGAATCAGAGAGTCATATGTTGCTATTGTAATTTAGTTTTGAGAGGTCCATGTTGATTTGATTTCTTGTTCATTATAGTGGGAGACTCTGCTGGAATAAGGATAGGAATGTTGAAGTTAAAGGTATATTGATGTATTCTTGATTATATGGTTAATGAAGATTCATGTTCCCTTCCTTTATATCAACATTTGCAGTGATTTATGTTCATGTATTTCTTGATGTTTTCAGCTAATAGTCTTCTCCGAAAGAATATTTGTCGTATTTGTTTATTTGTGCTTGTGTGTAGGCTTGGGATAGATAATGGAATAATAAGATCGCTTGATTGGAGGAAGAGGATTCTACATCAGGCACAAAACCCTTCACCAACCTGTGAGGAGTCAATGTACTTGCTCAAACCCTATAACATTAAGAACTGAATGGAGACTACCTGCATGATCATTTGAATTGGGGATTTTTGTTGTCTTAGGTTAGCCATATATTTTGTTGTCTGATGATCCTACTAAGGCATAGGATTGTAGAGCAATGGATCCTTGCATGTAAAAGTTACTGCAACATAATTGTTGCTTTCAGTGATAACATTCATTTTCTTTGCCTGCTTCACTTTGGAATATTTTGATTTTTTATCCTATTTTGATTTTTAGTTCACTCCTTAATTTTTCAGAGTATTTGCGGTTATTTTGGGGTTTATTTTTATGAGTATTGGCCTTTTGTGTTGTCTTGTGTGCATGTTTTTCAGAAGAAAAGAAACCAGTTTCAACCAAATCACACACACTGAACTGTTTCAATGTGGTTGTGTCTTTTTAACCATTGCTTTCATGTGTCATTCATGCAATTATAAGCACACCGAGGTTAGATGATTCGCATGGTTGAGCTTGTAACCCTAAAAACTCAAAATCACCTTCTGCACATTTCTACCTCTGATCTGATCTGATTTGAGTGTCTACTTTTGGAATGGTTTCTTGCTGCATTTTGGATTTTGATATGTCATTTTCTCTCTAATTTGTTTTGTTATCTTTTATTTATATTACTATTAGTTGTTCTATACCTTTGATATGAATCCACTGAGTGTGTCTAGTTCGGGGTACTACTTTGTCCATTTTCTTCAAAATTTTCTTTGAAGGTTCTTTTGTGCCTGGCTGAAGCTATTGATTTCATTTTGGGATCTTATTTTAATATTTGGGTGCTTGATTGAGTGATAGTATAGATTTTCCTTACATTTCAGATTTGCAACTTTTTTGCTTTGTTTGTCTTTCATCACCCTTGTTTAGGTGATTTCGTTTTGTTTGCTTGCTTCTTTACGAGTGGTGGTGTTTTCTCTTTGGTTGTGCAGTTGTCATCTAAAAAAGTTTATTTGGGTGTGTTTTGTCTATTTGTTATCACTCCCTTTTAATCTTATTTAGGCCTTCCTACCACTAGGGTTCGGTTTTGACCTTTGTAGAACATTGGCTCTTGTTGAGACAATGTGCTACAACTTTGGCTTGTTGACGTCACCTTCCTTTTGTCACTTTTGGCTTTCTTGTTGATTTCTTAAGACTGTTTATTTAGCTTTGGCTTCCTAGGTTTGACGTTTTTGAAGTGCTTTGTGTTCTAGCTTGGGGACTCTTTTGGCCTCTTTCCGGTTTTTCTCTTTGGTTTGTTTTTTGGGTCACAATTTGTATAATTTTTGGGATTTGAACTTGATAACTAGTGAGAGGTGCATTTGGGTAGGCATTTGTGTGTCTGAAGTGAAAATACTCTTACCCTCCTGTAGTTAACATTCATCCAATTGGAAAGAAGAACTTGCATATAATTGAATTAGGGTTACTAACAAGAGCCAATGATACCATCAAAGTTTCACACCGTATCCCAACTATGTAAGCAACAACCATTTAAAATCAACATGATAATAAATCAACTACTCTAGTCTTTTTCTTTTTTTTGGTAGTACACCAACATTAGCTTAGGTCAGGGTCTTGGAGATAGGTGTGTGAGTCAAATGCTCCAAGACTAAAAAACCAACTCAGTAGCTTGAGTTAAGGAGTGAAAAATCCTCCATCATCCCATGAAAAAACCAGAGCGTTTCAAAAACCCGATTTAGATGGGGTTAGGATAGGTCACAGTGTCAGCAGTGCTCCTTGAGGCCATCCACATAATGGTAGGGAATCTTGTGTTGTGGTTGATTACCAAGAAGCTCAAGATTTGTGCATCCATGTGGGATAGAGGTACCTTAGTGTCCATTCCTAGGAAAACTACCCTATAGGTGGTGGTTGTGGCAGGCAAGCATCCCTCTTCCTTACCTTCCTCTAGATATCTCTTCTTGTGGAGTTTATGTCCCGCAAGTAAGAAGTCTCTTGGAAGGTCATCTAAAACATAGTACTAGGATAGGTTTGCATGTGTGACTACCTCCTAGGACTTTTCTAATGCAATTTTTTTGGTCTAATTCAGTATTTTGGCCTTAGGGTTGATTGCACTAACTTAATTTTGTTACTTTACATTTATTCACCATGGATGAACCAAGTCGCCATCAATCATGTCATATTCATAGTTTGCCTCCTAAATGAGGTGGACTTGTCACTCCTAGAAGAGTTCTTGTTGGTGCTCAATACTTAGACTATCCCATAGTTGTAGAATATATAACTGGTCCTCCTGGTAATCCACCTTGGGCTGATCCTTTAGGACTAGAGTTATTGCAGTTGAACCCAAACAATTCCACACCTGCTTATACATACATCCCTACCTTACCGATGGGTGCGGTTATTTCCTCGTTACCCTCTGCATCTTTAGTTTCTGCTGCCATGTCATCATTGCCACCATTGAGTGTGGTAGGACCTATGCCTCTGTCTACACATCTCATATCTACTTGGGGAATTCCACAAGTCTCATATGTGGCTCCTACGAATTTCCCTAGTGTTCATATGCCTACTTCTTCATCCACGCCGACTATGGTTAATGTTAGTCAACTTGTAGGGCCAATGATATTTACTCCTATATTTGTCGAACCTACCATTATTTTTCCTCAGATATGCATGGTAACCTCTGGAAATGTGTGGGGAGTATCATCAGTTTCTCCTAGAAAATGGGGGGGAATGTTGCTTCAAATCTTTCTCAAACCTGGTATAATTTGTTGTTTCGAGGGACACCAACCTCTAATACCTTTCCTGGAGCATCTAGTTTACCTAGGGGCAACCCTACTGCTATCACATCCATTTCCACGAGTTACAATGAATGCTGGAGAGAATTGATTCACAAGTGTAGTACCTGTGAGACAAAAAGGACACGCATGGAAAGCAAACATTAGCTTAAAATAATATACCTTCAAAGCATGATTAAGCAGGAAACTAGGCAAATGGAGAGAATGATTGCATAATTTTCATCAACAAGGGAGAATAGCTAACCATGGGAACTACACACTACGCAGTCCCAACATCCAAGGATGAAGCATGAGGCTTGAGATTGCGTAATGCGTAGTCCCAACCTGAGCAAAGACCGGAAGAGACTACGCATTGCACAATCTTAGTGGCCAAAGTGACAACCTAACCCTTGGAACTGTGCTTTCGTACTGCCATTTCCATGTTACTTTACTGATTTGAAGAGATGGATCAATTCTAAGTGGTAACCTAGGTTTTGGGCCTGAAAGAGTGGCTCAAATCCTGGAGTCATTGGCACAACACTAACAATTCTGGTCCACAGTCACTGTCAGGCAAGCTTGTGAGAGTGAATTTAGGTTGCTGGTCTCTCCCTTGCCCATAGCATGGGAGTGACTATGGCCCAAGAGACCTAAAACAATAGTGGGACCCAAGGACAGGTTATTTGAGTGGTTAACTTGTCTTATGAGGGTTCTATTGATGATGTTGGATGTATGTATGGTGTGTTTCTGTCGGTTCCACTTCCTTAATGTGACTTAGGAGGTCAAATCATATCATAGTGGCCTCTCGTCGCATGTTTACCCCGGCTAGCCAATTGCTTGGGTAGATGTGGGAGGAGGGTGTTACAGGAACGATATGTGCATCAACGATGAAGTAGAAGAAAAATTTCCTTCATTTTTGTGTTCTTATCTAAATTCATGTAAATGTAGCTTAGAAGATGGGATCGAGTTTTTGGATGAATTTTCCAAGGACATTGAGAAAGAAATTGAAGCCTTAGAGATTCAAATTCAGTCCCACAATTTCCAATGTCAAAATCAATCCTTTGAGAACCTTTTCCAACCGAAATGATACGAGGTAGTATTGCCGTAAGATTTTAAAATTGATGAATGTTTTAATTTTGAACACAAGTTTGACAATGCACAATTGAAGTCGTGGTTTGACATAGTGAATACATCTGAAACATTTAGCCATAACAAGCCAGTCATTGAATGCCTTGAGGATCAACAAGTAGAACATCACATGTTTGATCATGTAGCAAACTATATGGAGGTATTGTTCAACTTATGTTCTTAGCCATCTTTTTGTTGTGGAGACAAGATCCATTATGAGTTTCCACCATCGTGGTATGCTCCAGTTTTCGTTTTGTTGACGCGTAGTCAAGTAGCCACATTATTTCAGCACATACTTGATTGGCTTCACTAGCACTTTTGTATTACCTGAGGCCAAGAGATGTTTCACCAGCTTAGACTAGGAAATATTTTGTGAATAATCTCATAGGAATGAGCATGTTTCAGCATTTTAGTTTTCGATTTTCAACAACACTATTTTCAGTAGTTGGTATCAGTTTGGGTGTGAGTTTCTAGTTTGTTTTTTAGCATGGTTAGTTTTAGTAGTGGATTTTCAGAAGTTATGTGAATTTCCAGTTTGATTTTTGACATGTTGTCAATTTCCAAAATATTTTAGTTATGAGTTTGAGTATAAGCTTTCAGTGTGTATAAAGGATTGAAATTCCAAAAGTGAAAATTTCCAGCATTTAATTTTCAAATTGCAGTCATGTTTTTAGTTTGGGGTTGGTTTCAAATGGATTTCATGAGCATGTTACAAGTCCAATGATTGGAAGCAAGTCATAGGTTGGTTTCAGAGCTTGGGATCAACCTAATGGATCAAGCACTGAAGATGCAAGTTCTTTGCTACCTCAGAGGGAGGAAAACATCCCCACTGGAGCCAATTGTCATCTCAGTTTAGCTTCAGAGTATAAGGTTCAACAATTTTATTTTTTCATTCAAAATTTGGGTACGCTGACAGTTGGATTGCCAACGCTTATTTGAAAATATCGAATAAAGGAACCGATTGTTGAATTATCAACAAAAAATCAATTAAAAAAAACTAAAGGCTTTGACAGTTGGATTGTGAGTGCGAATTTAAAATTTAATTTTTTAATGTCAAGATCAAAGCGCCGACATATCACACATCGACAAAGGAGCGGGTACCAAAACAAGTAAGCGTTGGATATAAAAAAGGTGACATGTTGTTTCATGATTTTGCATTGGAATTTGTTTGAATTTCTACCACCGAAAGGTAATCATCATGGTAAACTAGTGGTGTAATTAATCAATTTTATGTATGATTGAGTTACTATCACATTTAATCTCAAGTGTTTCTAGACGATGGAAGTTATATTGTGGAGGTTAAGAGTTGTGCAAGGTTAATCCATTATATTATGTTATTCACTAAGGTTATTGTCTCAAACATAATGACACAAACTCAACAGTGAAAGGGAAAAGGTGTCAAAGCATGCTTTTTTTTTCACTTGAAAAACCTTTGTTTTTTAGAATGTTTTTTCCTGTAAAAGACAGTAACTTTGGGCATGGTTTTTGAAAAAATGGAAATCGGTTTTTGAAAACCAAAAGAGGTTTTTTTTTAGAACAAAACCATTAAAAAAACCTTTCTCATATTTTGCATGGATATCTCAGTTTTGGAGATTCAAATGGCTCCTTGAAGCCTATTTTTTAAGATTTCCCCAGATTCATGGATAGTTGTTGATGAGCCACCTCATCAATTTGACTTGGACATCAAATCAAGAGGCATAAAACTCAATTTAGTGTTTTAAAGATTTAAAGGAAACATACTTACATTCGAAGAGATTTCCAGGGATCTAAATAGTTGAAGACATGTGGCAGTCAAAGATAGATTAAAGATTAAATCCCAAATTTATGGCAGCACCTATTTTTAAGCACATACATGGAATAGACAGGATGTGAAAGATAAAACATGAGTTTCTTTTATTATTCATAAGTATGTACATTTATAATGCATTGATATGACTGTTGGATTCATATCCCAACGTCTCTTTGACTCCCCTTGATTGTTCAACTCCCACACCTTAACCCTTAGTGGCTTAGGTGTCCAACATTACCCCCATTAATCCGAAGGGGCCTTTGTGAGTTCAAGAAGAGAGATGTGATACAAAATGTACAAAAATGCATGGCAGAACTAGGTTGAATGTGTTCTTTGAAATGTTGGTATAAGGTGGTGGTTTAAGGATGACCACCAACACTGGAAGACTTAGTGCAATTCCCGAAACTCTTCCAAATCTAGCAAGAATTTGAAATCTTCTGCTAGAGGAAGTGTCCCTAATTCTTTGGAGAGGGAGACCTTCAGCCTGGGAAAGGGAGGTCTACAACCTATAATGGTTTAAGGATTACCACCAACTCTGAAATTCTTAATGCAATTCCAAGAACTCTTCCAAAA
Source organism: Pinus tabuliformis (assembly GCA_031772625.1). Taxonomy (NCBI): domain Eukaryota; kingdom Viridiplantae; phylum Streptophyta; class Pinopsida; order Pinales; family Pinaceae; genus Pinus; species Pinus tabuliformis. The sequence goes on along the minus strand of CM062805.1, from coordinate 207,859,049 downwards.
CTGGTAAGAAGTTGAAGTCTTCTACTAGAGGAAGTGTCCCAATTCTTTGAAGAGGGAGAATCTCAACCTAAAAAGGGAGGTATCAACCCCACATAGATGGTTTAAGGCTGACCACCAACCAAATTCATGCTCAGGGGCATCTTTGTTTCTGGGTACAACTTTGAATCTGGTATGGAAGGTTGTGGCTCAGGTTTGCTTGATGTGGTTGTGAAGCTTGTATATGACCATCACTTCCCCCTTGCCAGATACAAGGTGAGAAGATGGAGAAAAATAAACTGCGAGACTATACAATACTGTAGAAAAGTTTTGACATATGACTGGAATATCTTCTTGGTGGTTGAAGCCCATTGCGAAGAAGCGATCCATCCAAGGTGCACCTTTTTTCTTGTAGGAGGCTTGTTTTTGAAGCATTTGTTTGAAGAACGAGTGGTTTTATGACCGTGCTCACACGGATGAAGATCAAAACAATGATCTTTCATATGGCCAAATTTGTCACAATGTTGGCATTTAACAATTTATTGTGGCTGGTGTGGAAGAGGAGCAGAATCTAGAACAAGTGAAGGTGAACTATCATGTGTAGGAATTTATAGGGTAAGTTCTTCAGATAGAACACCAAAGGACACCGATCACAAATAGATCATAGATCAAGACACCATTATTCTTAACATAGTTAAAACCCTCAAAGAGGGAAATAGTCCACGACCTGAGGCAACATGGCCACTTCAGGAAATTTATTAATAAAAGAAAGAAAATTTACATAATATTCTCTCATGAACGGTCACCTTACAAATGACCCTCCATGCTCTTTAAATAGAGATCATAGACCAATCAGGTGTTAAGCCACATATCAAGTGTCAATAATACTGAGGAGAGAATGAACCGTCAGATCACTTCATGTCTAGAACATATTGTGACCGTCGGATTGTAAGTTACAAAAGTACATAGTAAAGAAACACACTTTACCTAACTCTACACTAGACCAAGTTATACTTAACTATTTCCTATTTGTTGGAATATCCTAACATCCCCCCTTAAGAACAACTTGGGATAGGATTGAAGGATGTACAAATATGACACAATAGGAGAAGGAAGGAGGAATTAGAGCCTATCCCCCCTTAGTGACAACTTCCTGAACTCCAACCATAAATCGAATTTTAGTAAACTTCGCCTCTGTGAGAGCCTTTGTAAAGATGTCTGCAACTTGATCATCAATTGAACAATATTGCACTTCAAGAACATGGTCATGAATGAGCTTTCTGATGAAGTTCATGTGTAGTTCAATGTGTTTTTTGCGTTGATGTTGGATTGGACCTTTGCATAGTTGAATGGCACTTTGATTATCACACCAAAGTGTAGTTGGATGCTGCTGCTGAAAGCCAAAATCTGATAGGATCTGACGAAACCACACGGATTCCTTACTAGCTTCTATGGTGCCACGATACTCTGCTTCTGTTGAAGAAAGAGAAATGGAACTTTGTTTCTTGCAAGCCCATGTAATAGGTCTAGAACCAAGAGTGAAGACATAACTTGTAGTAGACTTCTGATCATCAGGGTCACCAGCCCAATCGGAATAAGTGAAACCAACCAATAGAGGAGATACTTCTGCATTGTAATGAATCCCAAACTAAACTGTACCTCGAACATAATGAATTATTATTTTAGCTTCTTTCCAATGACTTTCATGTGGTTTTTGCATAAACCGAGCAATAAGGCCAACAACAAAGGAAAGGTCAGGACGAGTATGGGTCAAATACAAAATTTTTCCTACAAGTTGATGGTATAAGGTAACATCAACTTCAGGGGAAGTATAAGTGACTGAAAGTTTGACTCCAGACTGAAAGGGAGAAGGGGTTGGCTTACAATCTTCCATGTGAAAGTGGCGTACAAGATCACATGCATACTTGGACTGGGAAAGGGAAATACCTTCCTTGGATTGCAAGACTTGAAGACCAAGAAAATAATGCAAGTGTCCTAAGTTTGTCATTTCAAACTGCTTTTTAAGGCTGGACTTCATATGGTTTATAAGGTTGGGATCACTACCAGAAGGATAAGATCATTAACATAAAGAACAAGAATGATAAGATACTTACCCACTTTCTTGGTGTAGACAGTATTGTTAGAATGACACCTACAAAAGACATTATCTAAAAGAAAGCTATCCATTTTCGCATACCAAGCCCGAGGGGCTTACTTGAGACCATGAAGGGATTTCTTAAGCTGACATATAAGGCTAGAGTCTGTTTGTATAAAGCCACGAGGTTGTTCCATATAGATTTATTCATGCAAGAAGGTAGATTTAACATCCAAATGATGGACTTCCCATTTGAAAGAGGCAACAAGGGAAAGAACAAGGCGGATAGAGTTCATTTTGGCAATATGGGAGAAGGTTTTAGTATAGTCAATGCCTTCAACTTGTGAAAATCCCTTAGCAATAAGACGAGCTTTATGTTTATCAACTTTTCCATCTGGTCCAAACTTGGTTATGTAAACCCATTTACATCTAACAAGTTTTATTCCATTTGGAAGAGGAACAAGATCCCATGTATCATTTGCCAATAATGAATGATATTATTCATTCATATCTATGTCCCAATTTGGATGGCCTGAATCTTTCGCAAAGGTGTCAAGATCATAATTCGCCGAAGCTTGAGCCAGTAAAGAAGAGGGTCTATCGAACCGAGAATGTGTACATTGTTGGGTGCAGGAATTACACTTAAGCAAACTCCTCAACACTTAATTTGTCAACCCGGGGGATCCGTAAACTTAGAGACAAAGCACAGGCAATGCCAGAGATGGTATGAATCTTCCTAATATAAATCCCTACTTTCTTTAAAGGAAAGATTGTAGAATCAAATTAAAAAGAGAAAAAGGCAACTTGAACCATCAAAATAATCTAAGACTGGAACAAGGAAGAATGCATTTGCAAGAGGGAATTAAAGATAAAGGGAAATCACTCTAGCTAATTATTGTTTAACTACTAAGTGTGTGTTTTTCTTTAGCAGAGACACTTAGCAGTCTCATCAGATGGGCCCTTAAACTTGCTCCTTTAGAGATTTCCTTCTTGCACTAATCTGTCCTGTACTATCACAGTTTGCTTGCACTAGTGCAGGAACAGAGATTTATGCAGAAGGTATAAATGGTGTCTTTACTAAAGGCTTTTTACTTCCTGCAAGGGCTTGAACTTTTCTAGGTTCAAAGCACTCAGATCCCGTGGCAAGAAACTAGTTCTTGCACCAGATCAGAGCTTCCTGCACTTAGCATTTAATTCTTAAAATGAGTGCTTAATTATTGCAAGTGCTATTATACTGTTAAATCAAATTTCACACATAAAAAGTGAATGTTTCTGATCTTGACAGAGTGCAGGAATAAAGAAACAATCAATATACATTTATCCTATCATAAGCATTTAATGAAAGAAAGAAGATTGTGGGAAGTAGACTAAGAAGGCTTGTTGCATCACACCAACGTGCACTGGTGCAGGTTCATTTCTCCTGCTTGGACCAGGCGGGGAAAACCAATCAAATAGAATTTGAGAAAAGGAGATATCACACCAACGTGCATGGGTGCAAGGTTATTTCTCCTGCTTAGACCAGGCAGAGGAAAACCAATCTGAAATCAAGTGCAGGAAAGGGAATTTATCTACTTCACACAACGGATTCGCTTTCACTCAAACAAGAATGCATGTGATTAAAATTAAATCACACTTGACAATGTAAACACAAATTACAGGAAAACGGGAAATGGGGTAAACGTGCTGGGTTGGTTGGGCCCTAGCCAACCAGTGCGTTTCCCCTTTAAATAAAAACGTTACTCAGTACCTTAATCAATTCATCAGCTCAAACACAGAAACACAATTTGTAAAACATGAGGCAGAGCTCCCTTTTATTAATTCACTGAGGCAAGTACATACGTTAACACATCGTCGAGCCCAGATTCAGGCGAAAACAAAATACAACAACCTGTTACTGCCTCTCTGGCTGTGTCTCTGTTATATCAAAAAATTCTCCTTTTAGTCCTATTTACATTCTACATTATAGAGATCTTTGGCCAAAGGCCAAAACAGATCATTCAACTAATTACATAAGCAACGCAAAATTTAGCTTTTCGGCCTTCAAAACTAGACAGTTAGCAAAACTGGCCATAGCCAATCTCCAGCTTTCATCTTTCACAGATTCGATCTCAGCTGCCTTTGGATCGATCTTGCTGTCGTGGTTGAAGCTGCTCAAAACGAGGTAGTGATCAAGGAGGTTTGGATCTGCGGCAAGGATTTGTTGTGCTGGCAACGGTCCAAGATCCGATCCTGTACTAGGATCAACGGTCACGGTAAGTACTCTAACTACCAAATAAACATTGGAGATATTGATAAGTTACAAAGAGTGATTAAAAGTAATAAATCATGTAATAAATGATTAATTAATTCTAAGTTAAATTAAAAGTATGAAAAATAAAGTTTATACGAAATATGTCACCGTGCTTAGACTGGTGCAAGATGAGGGTGTATAAAAGAGGTAAAACAATGGTAAATGGTTATGATTTAGGAAGGGGAAAATGGAAAAAAGAGAGCAAATTAGGGGGCTAACATACATCGTTGATTTGCAGGATCACCTGCAAGATAACCTGCTGCATCTGAGTAGCACGGATCCATTTTGGAATTTGAGGAATTGAAGGAGGATCCTTAGAAGGGGGGGGAAGATTGTCATCCTCACTGTCATCATATGAAGAAGAAATATTTTCAGAAGTAGAAGGGATAAAGGGAGGTGGCACATCTGCTGAGCTAGGCTCGTAGGCCGATATATTTTCAACAAACTTTACATCTCTTCTAATGATAAAATTTTTGGATTTAGGTGAAAGAAGTCTATATCCTTTGACATCTTCAGAATATCCAACAAAAATACATTTTTCACTCTTAGGTTCTAAGGCTTTATGTTTCTCATTGGGAATATGGGCCCATGCTTCACTTCCAAAAACATGAAAGTGACTTACATCTGGTTTAATTGAGCTCCATGCTTCTTCTGAAGTGATATTTTTTAACACCTTAGTAGGAGTGCGATTTACTATGTAATTTGCACCGTTAATTGCTTCTGCCCAAAAATTAAGAATAAGTCCTTTAGATTGAAGCATACAATTAACCATTTCCTTCAAGGTGCGATTCTTCCTTTCATCTACACCATTTTGTTGTGGAGTATATGGAGCAATATGTTGCATTTGAATTCCATGCTCAGTGCAAAAGTTGATGAATTTGTTGTTAACATATTCTCTGCCATTATCAGATCTTAGCTTAAGAATCTGATGTCTAGATTGTTTCTCAACAAAGGCCTTAAAGGCCAAGAACATGTTAAATATTTCACTCTTGAGTTTTAAGAAGTATAACCAAGTGTGCCTGGGGAAATCATCAATGAAAGTTAAGAAATACTTGTAGCCAAAGAATGAAACAACTAGAAGTGGACCACATAAATCACTATGCACAAGATGTAATGGGGCTAAGGCATGCCAAGAGGCATGTTTTTCAAAACTATCTCGATGATGTTTTCCAAGCACACATACAAAACAAACAACATCTCTACAAGATACCATATGAAGACCTGTCACCATATTTTTGTTACATAGATTTTGAACAGAGCGATAATTTAAGTGACCAAATCGCTCATGCCAAAGTTTGCTCACTTCATCATTATCAGCAACAAATACTGAGGGAAGAGTTGATGACCTAAAGTTGTTAAACTTATACAACCTTGTAGAATCATCATCAATACCAGTAGCTAATATTTGTATAGGATCTCTTAGGTCCTTAATTACAACATCATGAGGTGAAAATTCAACGATTTTACCTTCACCTGAATGAGTTATCTGATATACAGATAGAACGTGGCAAGATAAGGTTGGAACACATAATACATCATTTAATTGACCATTTTCTAGATGAATAGTTCCAATCTCTACAACACTAAGAGATCTATCATCACCACAATATATATTTTTGGTGTTACAATCATTTAAAGAAGAAAACATGGCTTTGTTTTTGGCCATGTGATAAGAAGCTCCAGAATCAATGATCCACTCATGAGAATGAGAAGAAAAAGATACATTTAGTGCATAACCAGACCGAGATGCTCGACAACCACATGCAGCAAGTGCTATTCCTGAAGATGAAGTTGAAGTTGAAGAGTGCTCCAAATGGATGTTATGATTCTTCATTGCTGCTTCCAAGGCTTCTATCTTCTTAAAGCATTTGGATTGTAAATGGTCATCTCGATTACAAAAGTTGCAATATCTATCAATCTTCTTCCCTTTGTTTTTATTTGCCTTATCATTTTGTTGAATTGATTTTTCATTTTGAGACTGAAAGTGCTTAGGACCCTTGGTTGGTTTAAGACCATTCTTTTTAGGATGCTGCGTCTTAGGATTCTTTGAACTTGGGTGATGCTGGATGGCTAAGTCTTTCTTAGAAGAGTTTCCAAGATTAAGAAGACCAAGATGTAAGAGTTTTCCTTGTTCTCTTATTAAAGAATCACATAAGACATCGAAACAAGGGGACTTGCAGGCTTGTCCTTGAGAAATAAAGGCTTCTCTAGTAGAACGGAAGGTGGAAACAAACACAGAGTAGGCTGGTCCCAACTTAGTAAGAATGGAATAGATAAGGCTACCATATTCTTTCTTAACCTTAACACCTTCCAAGAGAAGTCTAAGGGTCTTGAACTTGTACAAAAAATCTTCATTGGAAGAAAAATTATTGGGGTTCAACGTAAGAAACTCATTTTCGAGTTGATGGGCTTTAATTTCATTTTTAATTCCAAAAAATTTATTGAGTTGTTTCATTGCTTCATCACGGGTATCAAGTCCCGCAATATGGAATCTAAAGTATGGAGAAATAGACATCCCTATCAACCCACGTGCTTGATCTTTCTTATTTTCCCATTTGACTGCTTTATCTTCATATTTAGGTTTAAATTCTTGGCCTGAGGGTATTCTATAAAGACCTTTACTTCTAAGTAAATCTTCCATGTAGGACATCCATTGGAAGTAGTTGGTTCTGTCAAGAATAATTTGGCATGGAATTTCCATTTTAACAGAAACTGAAGTTGTATATGATGAAACTAAGTGTTCTAATGGAAAGATCTCGAAAAATTAAGCCGATTAAAAAAAATGGCTCTGAAAACGACTTCCAGATGAAGAAGTTATGGCTTTTTGAAGAAAAATTGTTGAAGATGCCGACGAAGTACATGAATGTGTGGAAGTGAATGATAATGTTATATTTTGAAAAAAAAAATCCCCCTCTTTCCAAACTTAATCTAATTAGTTCACTTAAAAAAAAAAATTATGTGACCCACTTTTATAAATAAGTGAAATTCACTTTTACAATGGTACTTTATGAGCTACCCACTAAATTGTAACTTAAATAAAATATAAAGAGACTTTAGAATTATAATTGACTCACTTTTTATAATGGGTAAGAACACTTTTAAGTAAAGTAATTTTAAATAATAAGTTACATTTACTTTTTGAAAAAGTAACCCAACAAAAATAAAGACTTAAACCCAAGACCTCTATTCTCATAAAGTAACTTTGGACCAAGAGAGCTAATTTAAAATGTTAGTAATTTTTGGAAAAGAGGAAGGTTTTGTTTTTTATTAGTCATTGAATCTTTGGAGTGCGTATTTACTTGAAAAAATCATTTTTTCCTACAAAACAAAAAAACACACAACCTAACACAGACATGCAAAAAAAAAACAAACCTTATGGCTTGAAGTTAGCTTTTGTCGGAAACTAAATATTTTACTCAATGTTTCTGATTTTCCGAGATCACACTAAGGCACGGCGGAAAAGAACATATGCATGAGAAAAATCCTTCCTTTCTGTTTTTGATTTGCTTAGATCACATAAAGTCGCGAGGCAAAGAGCATACGTAGAAATGAAAGGTATAGATCTGGTAATAAAAAACAGAGAGCTAAATAAATCGAAATAAACAGAGAGATGAATAACTAAAACTGCAAATAAAGACTGTATATCTCCAGATCTTAAAAATGACGTAGCTAGGGCTACTGAAAACCTGTTCACGTGAAACGAATGGGGTTCCTTACTGGAACAGATGCTTCTAACACAATAGGGTAGTCCTCTAGGCACGAAAGCAGTAAGAAACAGTAGACCTAGGAAACGAAAATCAGATGCAGTTGTACCGGCTTCAGATTTGGATCACCAACGGATGCGAGCCTCAAATAGCTTTGATACCATGTAGGAATTTACAGGGTAAGTTCCTCAAATAGAACACCAAAGGACATTGCTCAAAAACAGATCACAAATCAATATACCAGTATTCTTGACGTGCTTAAAACCCTTAAAGAGGGAAACAATCCACGACCTGAGCCAACGTGGCCACTTAAGGCAATTTATTAATAAAAGAAAGAAAATTTACATAAGATTCTCTCATGAACGATTACCTTACAAATGACCCTCCATGCTCTTTAAATAGAGATCATGGACCAATCAGGTGTCAAGCCACAGATCAAGTGTCAATAATACCGATGAGAGAATGAACCATTAGATCACTTCATGTCTAGAACATATCATGACCGTCAGATTGTAAGTTACAAAGGTACATAGTAAATAAACACACTTTACCTAACTCTACACTAAACCAAATTATACTTAACTATTTCCTATGTGTCGGAATATCCTAACATCATGAAGAAATCCAACACTCTAAATTTTGACAGGATTTGAGTAATCAAGAATATGAAAGGATGCCTCCTTATCATATATAAGACTATTTTTGTGCTTGTTGCTGACAAGCTCTTCCCAAGGTCTGATGATTGTCTTGGGAAGTGTAGGTTGAATTGTTGTTTCTGCATGCAAATTTGTTCTTACACTAGGCACTAAATGTGAATCAACTTCAACTTTATATTCTTGATGTTGATGGGAGTTTGTCTCAATCTGGAACAGTGGATTGTTCTGAATAGAAAATAGTTCAGAATGATGCTTACGCTTTTGTAGCTCTTCTTGTTGAAGTTTTGATTCAAGCTACAAAAACTCTATCTTTTGCTGCGCATTTTTCAAGCAGATTCTAATGTTGGAAAGAGTGTCATTATTGGTGTTTACCATCCCATCAAAAGTGGAGAGTATCATAATATTTAATAATCATAGTACATCACCAATGTTGGCCATTTTATTCATTTTCAAGCTTACACTTTAAAAAAATTTCACAACTATGAACCATGTCATTGCAAGATATTCTCAAAATTTGTTCTCCCAAGCAACTACAACAATCCAGTGATATTCTTCCTTGAGGAATGAAACAAAAGAGAAATTTTAACCCTACAATTATTCTCCAAATCCACACTCACAAAAAATGGTTGGTTGCATTCATATAGAAGGAAAAGTATATTGTGCATTCCCAAGTGACGAGACCCAAAAAAAGAAACACGCCAGTATCAAATCTAGTTACATAGACCTCGGCCCAACACCATGGTGAGGATAAAAAATCTTGTGAAAAATCGTTACAACCCAAAATTTTTCCTGAGGGTGTATTGTGGCATGCAAGTAATTGAATATTATAAAATGAACATTTTAACGTATCTTTTCAACTTCTCATGACATTGACTTGCTCCATATGACTAATGGAATGATTTATCTCATAATATGTTTCCAAGGGTATAATGCATTCAGAAGTTGAACTCATAGCAACATGTTTCATGTATTTCGACCCTCAAAAACTTATTCAATGCATAGGAGAAGTTTTTTATTCAATGCACAAAAACAAGTCTTTATTCACAACGTGGAGTTGAACATACAACCAACGCATGATATATGCCTCCGATATATATGCACACAGTTTTCAAAAAAAATTTATGGAATACCATGACTTGAATGCTCATATATATAAACACACATGCCATTCAACATCGAATCACTATGAACCAATTGAAAAACATGTATGCATTCATATTATTCAATGCTTCAAATGGTGATTAAAGGCGACACATATAAATGGTGATCTTGCACGACGTTTGTATTCCCTTTGACAAGCGTATACACTAGACTTCAATCAACAAGGCAACAATGACCAACTCTTAATAAATGGAACGACCCTCAACAGCCTTTACACTTAATACATCTTGTGCGACTTCATGCTCCTATCAGCAACCAATGTAATAACTTCCTGTAATTTCTCGACTCTGGACAAAAATCATTTTATTATATCTTACGGAGTCCATTGCTGCAATTTCCAAAAGTCTAGTAAAGTTATTGACTGTGCCTTTCTTCTTTCATTAAAAACCACCACATTAGATCTGAGGTCTTCAAGTGGAAAAATACCCACATGGAGATAAGTCTAGTGTAACAAGGAATTTTAGGTCATCAGAAGCCTTTTCTATTTTACTGTTGCAAGTGCAAATTCTCCAGAAGGCTATTCCTCAATAGCCTGGTAACAATCCCTCGAAGGATAACTGTCAAGCAAACTAATAAATTGATCTAGGTGGATATTAGTGGCCACCCACCTATTCCATGTAGACCTCCATTCAGTTTCATTTGTTTCCTTGTTTATTTCATCATTTACTATTTTTATCAGTTTTTCAGGTTCCAAAATTCCGGAGAAGTTTTTACCCCCTAAATGACATTTTTTGAGGTTCGTTGTAGGCCCATGGCCATTGATTGGGGCTTTTGGAAAAACCTCTAGTACTCGGAGAGACCTTTCCAACAAGGTATCGTATGCGCCAAACAAATATAATATGACCAAGTTATGACCTCAGGAAGTTGGCTACCCAACTAACCCCAACGAGGCCCACAAAATCTTGGTGTTACATCTCTTGGGGTTATGGTTTTGGTTGTTTAGGGTTTTCTCATTTTTTTCAATAATAAATAGGCCCTTGAGCCTCATTGTAACATAGTTCAGAGGCATGTATCTGCCACATCTCTTCTCAAAGATAAGCTACCATCACCCGAACTGGTCTTATTTCCATTTTGTTTGTAAGCATATTTCAGTATTTGATATCAATGAAATGAAGTGTTATTTTTTCTGCATCTTTGTATTTATGGTTATATCTGTAATTTTTTGCATTTCTCTTTAGATTCAAATCAATGGTATCAGAGTGGTTTGCTCTTTCTCCGTTTTTCTTTACATGTCCCCAACGAGGTTGGGATATAAGGAATTAGGGCTTGAACTCGTCGAACCTTTGCAAGACCATCCTCACAAATCCTGACGACCTCCCATGGTGGAAGAAAATAAAGACGAGGGGGTAGAAGATCATTTCAAAATCTTGCTCGAAGAAGCCCTCGAGCAACAAAGGAACGCGATGATGGACAACTTTTCCCAGATCCTTCAGTGGCTACCCAAGGGTGACACATCTACTTCCAACAACTACTCTAGAAGTGCCACACCCTTTAAGGTACATGTTAACTTTGACATTCCCATATTTGAGAGTTAGATAGATGCAGATGTAATAGATAAATGGTTAAATATGCTAGAAGGATATTTTTCTATTCATGATTTTTCCAGCAGGGAAAAGATTACTTTTTCTCTTCTCAAAGCTACTCCCCACGTCAAGGACTGGTGGGGAACATACTGTGAGTAGAAGGATGAAAGTACGCCATCACTATTTTCGGCCACGCCCACTTGGGATTCATTCTGGGATGTAATCAAGGAGCAATACTACCCTGTCGGGAGCTATGAGGATAAATACATAAAGTGGAACACACTGTGACAGAGAAGGGACCAAGACGTGCTAGAGTTTACCAATGTTTTTCATACCCTTCACACGAAGTTGGGTATCAAGGATTCTGAGAAACATTTGGTACTCCAGTAATTCAACTGCCTGCACAAGTACATCCAAGATGAGATGGAGTTCCTAGAAATCTCCTCGCTAGGCACAACATACAGATACACTGTCAATATTGAGCAGAAGCTTAAATAGAAAAAGAGATAATTTGGATCTGCAAATCTGAAGCAAGGGAAAGGCACCCCAAACCACAAAGAAAAGGGAGAAGCTAAGGTGGGGTGACCCATGATAACCTGCCCAAGCCACAAGAAAAGAACAATACCACAAAGACAAAGAAGGACACAAGAAAGTGGTGTGAGTTCCATAATATCTCCACTCACAACACAAGTGAGTGTCGGGCTAAGCAACCATGGGTGGCCAAGCTGAAGGCTCCTAAGTCCAACGCGTGCTCTGACTCTGAGTCAGAACCTGACAAGGGGAATGACAAAGGGAACCAGATTATTGATGTGGAGCCCAGTGCCACTGCTGCCACCACCAATATCTAGAATATTGAGCTTGAAGATCCAGAAGAGGGGGAGCACATATTCCACTCACAGATGTGGGTGAAGGGTTCTTCGTTGCAGTTCATTATCGACAATGGGAGCCAAAAGAACCTCATTTCAGCAGAGGTCGTGAAGTGGCTGGGCCTACCAACTACAACACATCTGCATTCATACACCATTAGGTGGCTTCACCAAGGACGAGATCTCCACATCAACCAGCAGTGCCGCCTTCCCTACAACATCAAGCCCTTCACATATGAGGTACTGTGTGATGTCACTCCTCTTGAAGTTTGTGATGTATTATTAGGACATCCATACTTATGGAAGCAACATGTTGTATATGAGTCTAGACCTCACTCTGTTATTATTTCTTTGGGTACTAAGTTATACAGGATATCGGAGGTAGCCCCACCTACCACCATCTCTTTGATCTTTGCTAAGCAATGCAGTAAGGTCATCTCCCAGAATGAGAAATTTATTTTATTTTTGATTTGCTCTCAAAGTAAGGGGAAGGACGTGGCCACATCCATGGCCCCCAAGAAGGGTTCCTCCAAGCAGCAGAAGCAGGTGGAGACGGTCTTGGAAGAATATAGGGACATCTTCTCCTCACCCATAGGAGTACCCTTGCATTTTCAGGTCAATCATTCAATCAATTTGACTCTTAGAGAACCTATACCTAACAGACCGATATATTGCCGCCTCATTCTGTAAAATTAAGAGATCAAGTAGAAAATCTAGGAGTTACTGCAAAAAGGGCACATCCAACCAAGTTCCTCGCCTTATGGGAGCTCGATTGTAGTTGTACAGAAGAAGAATGGGACGTGGAGGCTTTACTTTGATTATTGGGCATTAAACAAAATCACTGTTAGGTACAAGTATCCAATCCCACAGATTAATGACCTGCTAGACCAACTCAAGGGGGTAGTGTATTTCACCAAGATCAATCTGAAGTATGGTTATCACCAAGTCCAATAGAGCCTAGATATCTATGGAAGACCACCTTTAAATACAAGGAAGGCATTTTCGAATGGTTGGTTATGCCTTTCAGGTTGACAAATTCCACTACTAATTTTATGAGGCTAATGGATGACATCTTTGTTGGCATTTTGGCTCAGGTATGGCGCTATGATACAGGTGTTGTCCTTGATGGCAACTCTCTTTGATGACAGACCTTCGTTCAGTCTACAGAATGAAGAAGAAATCTCATATACGCAGGTTAATTAAGTCCAAGTTGCGTATACACGCTGGTGATATGCATAGTAAGTCGCGTATACGCAGGAGAGCTATATAATAAGTCGCGTATACACGCCGATGAATGAACAGAAAAGTGCGTATATGTCGGGAAGTTTCCTTTTTGGTCCATGGTAGTTAGTCCTCGGTACTTGTGCCCATGTCTTTGGACCAAAGTACCTCGACAGTCGTGTAGATCTCTAGTTTTGAAGTTGATGGTTTTGGATCTCTATGGTTTTGGCTCTTGGTATTGAGCAAGGCCTAAGGCTATATAAGGAGAAGAAGATCATTAGGCAAGATTATCTTTTGAAAAGGCTTGAATATCTGAAAAAGAAAGAGATCTGATATGCAGGTTCTGGGTTGCTTGATCTAAGCCAAGGAGAGATCACATCGGTTGATGGAAGACTAGATCTAAGTATAGATCGGGATCTAATGGTTTGAAATGCACTATCATGATATGGTTGATTATGCGTATTTCTAGATCTGCATACTGTCACAATGTTATGTTCTGGGTCTAACTGATGTCTGGTACAGCTGCAAATTGAGAGAGTTTATTTTTAGATCTGTACGCAGGTTGGCTTCGGTAAAAGCGCGTGTATACGCGGGTTTTGCTCATTGAAGTAGCGTATATATTTTGAAGCTTGATTTTGGGTTTACAGTTGGGTCTGACTGTTATTGCAGAGTTCTGTAGTCTGCTCTGTGTTCTAGTAACTGGTGATTGACAGGGTTCAGTGGTTCAGCGATTCAAAGTTTGGTTGTTTTATGCTTCAATGATCTATTATGAAAGGTGAATGAATTGTGGTCTTCAGATTGTAATGTTGTGCTTCAGGAATATCCAGTCTGAAAATGTATGAAAAGTGGTACCTGAAAGAAAGAAGATTGTAGGTCAGCACCTACGTACTAGTATCTTGGCTAGTACAAGAGCAAAGGGGGTTGGAGCTCCCTTCCAAGGAAGTTTGGAGAACGAGAGAAGGTTGTAGCCTGCGTACTGGTATAAGGCTGCACCAGTACAAAAAGATTGTAAACTGAAGTTTCATATTAAAGAAAGATAGAGACAACTTGCAGCAGGTGGTTTTCACCCACATTGGGTTTCCACCTTATATCCTGGTGTTCATGTGTGTGGCTTTTGATCTGTTCTGTTATACTGCACCTGTTTACTGTTAATGTGGTGAATAATGTCCTGATGCACTTAACTGAAGAATAAGCTAACTAAATTATGAGTTTTCCTCTTATACGCTGTTTTATTTAGTCACAGTAGCGTGTACACGCTGGTTCACTTAACTGAAGTAGCGTATATGTTTCTGAGCATTGAAAAAGTTTGATTGATCTAATAATACTGATTCACCCCCCCCTCTCAGTATTATTTCCAACAATTGGTATCAGAGCAGGTCCTTCAGAGAAGCTTGATCGCTTGAAGGTAGATCATTCATCATGAGCAACTACGAGAAAGAAGCATCAATCAGGCCACCGATTTTTGATGGGACAAATTTCAATTATTGGAAGGTAAGAGTTACTGCATATCTTCAATCTCTTGGTACAGAAGTTTGGAACATTGTAGAAACAGGCTATGCTTTTCCTTCAGCTACTCCTACAGATCCAGCTGAGAAAAAGCAGTATGAAACAAAAGCAAAAGCAGTCAGTACTCTATTAGGAAGTATATCCCAAACAGAATTCATGAAGGTCATGCACTTCAAATCAGCAAAAGAGATATGGGACAAAATGATCACTAGCTATGAAGGAGATGAACAGGTAAAACAAGCTAAACTTCAAACTTTCAGGATTCAATATGAGACTCTCAAGATGTATAATGATGAAAGTGTGGCTAATTATTTTCTTCGGGTAGATGAGATTGTTAATTGTATGAAAAATTTGGGTGAAGAAATAAAAGAGACTATAGTAGTTCAAAAGATTCTAAGATCATTATCCCCCAAGTTTGAATCTAAAGTATCTGCAATAGAAGAAAAGGAAAATCTCCGTGTTCTCACTATGTCTCAGCTACATGGAATTCTAACTGCTTATGAAATGAGAAAGGGAGGTCCATCAGACAGAAGGGAAGCTGCTTTTAAGGCATCAGGAAAAGAAGATTACTATGAAGCAAGCCATGTTCCAGAAGAAGAGGAAGAAGAATCAAATTTTGTCAGAAATCTTCAAAGGGGTTCTGGAAGGTTCAGAGGTAAGCTACCTTTCAAATGCTTTGCTTGTGGAAGAGTAGGTCATTATGCTGCAAAATGTCCTTATAAGGATAAAGGAAAAGAACCTGCTAGATGGAACAAGAAACAAAGTGCAAATAAGAAAAGCTACTACACCCATGAAGATAGTGATGGCTTATCAAACAGTGATGAAGATGAACAAGGTAATAAATATAAGCTGTTAATGGCATTTGAAGATGATGATTATGAGGATGCTGTAGATGTGGATAATCTCTATAATGAAATTACTAGACTCAAGAGATGCATAGAAGAAAAGAATGTGATCATTGATACTTTGCAATTTCAAATTGATGAAAAGGAAACACATCTTGAAAAACTAGAAGGTGAAATTGTTGGTCTCAGAAAAGAAATTGAGAAAACAAAAGCTATTAATCTTAAGTTTGTCAAAGGATCTGAAACTTTGGATGAGATTATCAATGTGCAGCGGTCTCCTCTAAACAAGACAGGTTTGGGCTATAATGGAGAAACCTCTCAAGCATCCACCTCAAAAAGTTATCTTGATGCAGCAAGAAGAAATGAGCAGAAGAACAGTGAAGATAATCAGGTAAAGCAGGGACGAATTACAAATAGAAACTATCAGGGACAATCCATCTTAAGGGTGAACAAAAGCTACAACCAGCCACAGGTAAAATCTTCTCAGTTTGGTTCAAGAATAAATGAAAATAGAAATTACAATCAGTTGGCTGGTAGATTCAATAACCGCAGAAGCTTCTTCAATGGACAATGCTTTTCTTGCCATAACTTTGGTCACAAAGCAGCTCAATGTGTTGCATATAAAACAATCATGACTAGGGAAGCTCAAAAACAAAGAAGTATGACAGGGATTACAAAAAGGACCTATAACAACTTTTCGGTTCTTGAAAATGAAGTTGAATGTTCTATTTGCAATAATTTTGGTCATGAAGACTCTGAATGCAGGAGCAGGTTTCAGGAGAAAAAGGAACAAGCCACAAGCACCAAAACATGGAGAATAAAGGAACCTCAAACAGAAAGATGTGGGATAGCATTTTATGCAGAAGGACAGGAAAATCTATGGTACATTGACAGTGGATGTTCGAAACATATGACAGGTGATAAAGAAAAACTTGAATCTTATTCTACCTTAGAAAAGGGAAAGAAAGTTTCTTTTGGAAATGATACTCCTGCAACTATAAAAGGAAAAGGTATTGCTCCTTTGAAAGAAAAGGTCAAGGCTGGAAATGTTTTGTATGTTGATGGATTGAAGCATAATCTACTAAGTGTCAGCCAGATGTGTGATCAAAAAACCGAGGTTATTTTCAGATCGAATGGATGTCTTGTTCGTGATCTTGATACAGGTAAAACAGTTCTCAAAGGCAAAAGAACTCCAAATAATCTGTACATATTTGAAGAAGGACAACAACAATGCTATCTTAGCAAGGATGAAGAGCACTGGTTATGGCATCGAAGGTTGGGACATCTAAGCTTCTCACAAATAAGGAAAGCATGCAAATATCAGGCAGTTCGCGATATTCCAGATATCAAAATTCCAGACAACACCATATGCAAATCTTGTCAGTTTGGAAAGCAAACCAGAATTAACTTTCCAGAGAAGGAAGGATCAGCTAGCTTGCCTCTTGAGCTAGTCCATACAGATGTATGTGGTCCATTTAGGAAAAGGACACCTCGAGGAGAAGAATATCTGATATTATTCATTGATGATTTCTCAAGGTTTGTTTGGTTAGGGCTTATGAAGCACAAAGATGAAGCATTCGAAAAATTCAAATCCTTCAAAGCATTGGTTGAAAATGAATCAGGACACAAAATTAAGTGCCTCAGATCTGACAGAGGTGGGGAGTTCACCTCAAATGAATTTTTCGATTTCTGCGATGAACATGGGATAAGAAGAGAATTCTCTACAGCTAGAACTCCTCAGCAAAATGGGGTTGTGGAAAGAATGAACAGAACTATCCAACAAATGGCTCGTGCTATGCTCGATGAATCAGGTACTCCTGCAACCTTCTGGGGTGAAGCTGCACATGCTGCTGTTATTATTCTTAACAAAACAAATGTCCGAGTAAACAGCACTCAAACACCTCATGAGCTTTGGAGTGGTAAAACTCCTTCCGTGAAGCACTTCAAAATCTTTGGGAGCAAATGTTATATTAAGAATACTGATGAGCAACTTGGCAAACTTGAACCAAGAGCAGATGAGGGCATTCTTCTTGGTTATTCTCCACATAGCAAAGCATACAAGTGCTACAATAAAAGACTTGGCAGAATTGTTGACAATATTGATGTAGTGGTTGATGAGAAGGGATATATTCCTAGGCAAGTTCATCATGAAGACATTGAAGAAGATGAAGGCTACTCTCAAAGGCGGAATGATGAAGAAGAAGAACCTCAAGAAGAAGAAGAATCTCAAGAAGAACCAGAGGAGCAGACAAGAATAGAAGAGAAGACTCCATCCAGATATGTTCAAAAGAATCATCCAGAAACTCAGATTGTGGGGCAGAAAGAAGCAGGAGTACAAACAAGAAGGACACTTGCAGAAGCTTCAAGCTACTTGGCATTACTCTCCTCCACTGAACCACAAAATGTGAAAGAGGCATGCAAAGATGAATGTTGGGTCAAAGCAATGGATGAAGAACTTGAGCAAATCGAAAAGAACAACACTTGGGAATTAGTTCCTAGACCAAAAGATAAGAATGTGATAGGAACAAAATGGGTCTTCAAGAATAAATTAAATGAAAATGGAGAAGTAATTAGAAACAAGGCCAGACTTGTTTGTAAAGGGTATGCACAGCAAGAAGGAATAGATTTTGAAGAGACCTTTGCTCCTGTGGCAAGACTTGAAGCCATCTGAATGTTCCTTGCTCTCTCAAGCTTTCAAAACTTCAAGGTTTTTCAAATGGACGTGAAATCAGCCTTTCTGAATGGAGACTTAGAAGAAGAAGTATATATTGAGCAGCCAGATGGTTTCATTCTTGGGAATGATCCAAACCTTGTATGCAGATTGAAAAAGGCTCTCTATGGACTCAAACAAGCTCCAAGGGCTTGGTACTATCGGTTGGACAAATATCTTCACCAACAAGGCTTTTCAAAAGGATCAGCAGATAGCAATCTCTATATAAAAGTTGAAAATAACAAATTGCTAATTCTTGTTGTTTATGTAGATGATATTATCTTTGGCAGCAATGAAGAGACTATGAGTCAAAACTTTGCCTTGGTTATGCAGAAAGAATTCGAAATGTCACTACTTGGAGAATTGACATATTTTCTTGGATTGCAAATCCAACAAAATGAAGGAGGTATCTTCTTATCTCAAACCAAATACCTCAAGCAGATCTTGAAGAAGTATGGCATGGAAGAGTCAAAACCAGTATGTACACCCATGGTTACAGGATGCAGCCTCAGTGCAAATGATGAATCAGCAGCAGTTCACCAACCCACTTATAGATCCATGGTTGGGAGTTTGCTTTATTTGACAGGTACTCGACCAGATATTACACATGCAGTAGGAATGGTTGGAAGATTTCAAGCCAACCCAAAGGAAACTCATCTTCAGGCAGTCAAAAGAATCTTCAAATATCTTCAAGGGACCCAAAACTATGGCTAATGGTATCCTAGAAATACAGATCTCACTCTTCATGCTTACACAGATGCAGATTGGGCTGGAAGTGTGGATGATAGGAAAAGCACAAGTGGTGGTGCTTTCTTCATGGGTTCCAGATTAGTATCTTGGTTCAGCAAGAAACAGAGTTCGATTGCCTTATCTACAGCTGAAGCAGAATATGTGGCTGCAGCATCTTGTTGCACACAACTTCTTTGGATGATGCAGACCTTGCAGGACTTTCAAATCACTTGCACTCCACCCGTCTCTATCTTATGTGATAATACAAGTGCAATCAGCATTTCAAAGAATCCAGTCATGCACTCAGAGACCAAGCACATACCAATCAAGTACCATTTTCTTCGGGAACAAGTGCTTGAGCAGAAGGTCAAGTTGGAGTATGTTCCTTCTAAGGAACAAGTTGCTGATATTCTCACAAAACCACTGCCCAGGGAAACTTTTGAATATCTCAGACAAAAGCTGGGAGTAGTTGATGCTTCATCCTGCTGTTGAAGGTTGTTTACAGAAAAGTTGGTATACGCAGGTTACGGAAGGGATATCCGCGTATATATGCCGATTTATGCGGGGTAAGTCGCGTGTCTGTTGGACGCTTGTTGCAGAAAGTATATCCGCGTACATACGCAGTTTCATGCAGGAGAAATCGCGTATATGAAGTTCTGAACAGCAAGGGCAAACTCTGGAGTTCTGAACAGCAATGGGTATGTCAGGATTCTTTAGGCACAGTTTCAGGGGGTGCAGCAGGCACAGGTTCGGGGGGAGCAGCTTAAAAGTCTCATAAAGCATTGTTGGCATTCAGATGTTTTGGTTGTTGATTTCAGGAAAAGGAGCTCAGAAAGAAATCCTGGTTGCTGATCTAAAAAGATGTTTATCATATGCTGCTGGTGACTTTCATAAGTCTTGGTCTAGATCTGTTGTCTCTATGTCATGTATCTCTCTTGTATGGTGTCAAGGTCATGTAACGGCCTATGTTGGTTTCCCCACTATGCCTGGGATGAATGATGTAATATAATTAATTCTGATGTGTCCCCTCTTGGTAGGGAATATGGATGTATGTAGTGAGTCTTTTGGTGATAGAAAGGTCCCTTATGGTGTATAAGTCTTGGTTCTTGTTAAAGATCATCTTTTGCAGATCTTGCCTACAGTCAGGGGGAGCATGTTTCAGCACAGCCAAGCATAGGTATCAGCATGTTCTCAGGGGGAGCACAGCCCTTTGCCCTTGATGACAAAGGGGGAGAATGATTCTAAGGATCTGAAGGTTGCCATCAAGTCCAAAGGGGGAGATTGTTGGCATTTTGGCTCAGGTATGGCGCTATGATACAGGTGTTGTCCTTGATGGCAACTCTCTTTGATGACAGACCTCCGTTCAGTCTACAGAATGAAGAAGAAATCTCATATACGCAGGTTAATTAAGTCCAAGTTGCGTATACACGCTGGTGATATGCATAGTAAGTCGCGTATACGCAGGAGAGCTATATAATAAGTCGCGTATACACGCAGATGAATGAACAGAAAAGTGCGTATATGTCGGGAAGTTTCCTTTTTGGTCCATGGTAGTTAGTCCTCGGTACTTGTGCCCATGTCTTTGGACCAAAGTACCTCGACAGTCGTGTAGATCTCTAGTTTTGAAGTTGATGGTTTTGGATCTCTATGGTTTTGGCTCTTGGTATTGAGCAAGGCCTAAGGCTATATAAGGAGAAGAAGATCATTAGGCAAGATTATCTTTTGAAAAGGCTTGAATATCTGAAAAAGAAAGAGATCTGATATGCAGGTTCTGGGTTGCTTGATCTAAGCCAAGGAGAGATCACATCGGTTGATGGAAGACTAGATCTAAGTATAGATCGGGATCTAATGGTTTGAAATGCACTATCATGATATGGTTGATTATGCGTATTTCTAGATCTGCATACTGTCGCAATGTTATGTTCTGGGTCTAACTGATGTCTGGTACAGCTGCAAATTGAGAGAGTTTATTTTTAGATCTGTACGCAGGTTGGCTTCGGTAAAAGCGCGTGTATACGCGGGTTTTGCTCATTGAAGTAGCGTATATATTTTGAAGCTTGATTTTGGGTTTACAGTTGGGTCTGACTGTTATTGCAGAGTTCTGTAGTCTGCTCTGTGTTCTAGTAACTGGTGATTGACAGGGTTCAGTGGTTCAGCGATTCAAAGTTTGGTTGTTTTATGCTTCAATGATCTATTATGAAAGGTGAATGAATTGTGGTCTTCAGATTGTAATGTTGTGCTTCAGGAATATCCAGTCTGAAAATGTATGAAAAGTGGTACCTGAAAGAAAGAAGATTGTAGGTCAGCACCTACGTACTAGTATCTTGGCTAGTACAAGAGCAAAGGGGGTTGGAGCTCCCTTCCAAGGAAGTTTGGAGAACGAGAGAAGGTTGTAGCCTGCGTACTGGTATAAGGCTGCACCAGTACAAAAAGATTGTAAACTGAAGTTTCATATTAAAGAAAGATAGAGACAACTTGCAGCAGGTGGTTTTCACCCACATTGGGTTTCCACCTTATATCCTGGTGTTCATGTGTGTGGCTTTTGATCTGTTCTGTTATACTGCACTTGTTTACTGTTAATGTGGTGAATAATGTCCTGATGCACTTAACTGAAGAATAAGCTAACTAAATTATGAGTTTTCCTCTTATACGCTGTTTTATTTAGTCACAGTAGCGTGTACACGCTGGTTCACTTAACTGAAGTAGCGTATATGTTTCTGAGCATTGAAAAAGTTTGATTGATCTAATAATACTGATTCACCCCCCCCCTCTCAGTATTATTTCCAACAATCTTGCAGCCCTTCACCAACTCATTCATGGTGGTTTATCTGGAAGGAATCCTCATCTTCAACAAGAATTGGGAAGAACACTTGCAACACATTCAATAGGTCCTTCAAACCCTTTGGCAACACAAACTATGTGCCAACTTGGAGAAATGCACCTTTGGCACGAGCCAAGTCCAATACTTGGGTTACATCATAGATGAGCATGGCGTGCATGTGGACCCGAATAAGATCCAAGTCATTCGGGATTGGCCAACCCAGACCACTCTAAAGTAGCTTCGCAACTTTTTGGGCCTTGCAAATTTGTATTGGAGGTTCATGTTAGGATTCTCCCATATTACTTGGCCTTTGAGTCAGATTACTAAAGGTGGGGAAAAAACAAAGTTTTCATGGTGTGTGTCCCAATAGAAGGCGTTCATTGAGTTCTGCACTGCACTGGTACTCACCTTGCCAGACCTGAAATAACCTTTTGAAATCATGACAAATGCCTTAAAATATGCTATTGGTGCAATCCTCACCCAGCACAGGCATCCAGTGGCCTATCATAGCGAGACACTTTCCGATACAATTTGGAAGTACCCCACCTATGATAAAGAGATGTATTTCATTACGTAGGCTTCCCGACAATGGAAGCACTACATTCCGGGGAAGGAGACGGTCATCCACACTGATCACCGACCTCTTCAGTTTATACAAACACAAGGGAAGTTACAGAACGATTGCCATCATATGTGGTATACATATCTGCAACAATTCCACTTGAACATTATATACAAAAAGGGTAGCACCAATCATGTCGCAGTTTGCCTCAATCAACCCCCATATGCAACACTGACTACTTTTCTCAACTCTTATGGTCATGAGACCTATGGATGGCCACAACTATACAAAAATAATCTAGATTTCACCTCCACATACCAGATTCTAGTAGATGGAAAGAAATTTCCTGATTTCCACCTCTAGGACGCATTATTATGTTACCCGAGCCACCTTTGTGTTCCTTCAAGCGAGCGCGCCAAGCTGATTTGGGAGGCGTATTACAGTCGGGTCGCAGGACACTTTGGTGTGAAGAAAACAATGGCTGTACTACAAAAGTACTTTTATTGGCCCAAACTTTTACTGGATGTTGGGAAATATATCAGATCCTGTAGTACCTGTGCCATCACCAAGCCAACCATCAAGAAGCAAGGTCTGTACACTGCTCTGCCTACTCCTAGCCAGCCATGGGAATCCATCTCCATGGACTATATATCTAGTCTCCCTTCTACCAAGCATGGTAATGACTGTGTATTCGTGGTCATGGACAAATTTTCTAAGATGGCTATATTGGCGGCCTGCAAGAAGAGTATCACTGCAGAGGACACTGCCAAACTCTTCTTCGAACGAGTATGGGTACATTTTTGGATCCTACAAACCATTATATTAGTTTGGGATAGTAGATTCATGAGCACATTCTGGTCTAGCCTCTAGACACTATTGGAAACCAAGCTCACTAAGTCGATTGCCTTCCATCCCCATATTGATGGCCAGACAAAGGTCGTCAATAGGACAATAGTGCAGATACTCTGCATGTACAACTCCAAGAATCCTCAAACCTGGGATGAGAATCTTCCATATGTGCAACACAGTTATAATATAGCTCTCCATAGCTCAACTAGTCACAGTCCCTTTCAGGTTGGTTTAGGATTTCAACCATTGTGTTTGATTGATGTTGCCATGCATCATGCGATTACACAGACAAAATCCACACATGTATTGTCTGAGGTTGATAAAGCGACCAAATTTATTGAACACATCCAACACATCTGCCAGTAGGTTCATGACATCCTGGAAAAGTCAAATGCTAAGTACAAGCAACGACATGATCAACATCGGGTGCCATACAAGTTTCAGGTGGGCAACAAAGTTTGGTTGCATTTGCAAAAAGAACACCTTACCGGAGCCCATTGGAAGCTCATACCACTCTGATATGGTCCTTACACCATTACCAAGGCTGTGGGAGACAATGCTTTTGAGCTTAGCATTCCCCCATTCCTTGGCCTTCACCTAGTGTTCAATGTGGATCACCTTCGACCATACTTCCCACCATTACTAGACACATCCAACATTGCAGAACAACTCACACGAATAGAGGTAAACCCAGACTACATGAAATAGGCCACAACTGATCGAATTATGGACACGCAGGTCAAGAACAATTTCCAATAGAAGATCCAACTATATCAGGTTGTCAAAGTTGGCCAACTCCTACACTAAGGCAAGTGGCTCACCAGGGACCAGGTTTAGCAGAAATTTACTCACCTCATGGAGGCTCTGCACGCAATGGGGACCATTCATTCCTATGGGGGGAGGAATGATCCAGGTGGATATTGGTGGCCACCCACCTATTTCACCTAGACCTCCAGTCGGTTTCATTTGTTTCCTTGTTTATTTCAGCATTTAATATTTTTAGTAGTTTTCGGGTTCCAAACTTGCGAAGCAGTTTTGACCCCCTAAATGGAGTTTTTTGAGGTCCACTGTAGGCCCATAGCCATATGTAGGGGCTTGTTGTAAAAACTATAGTAATTGGAGAGAAATTTCCAGCAAGGTATTCTATGCACCAAATATAGATAATATGACCAAGTTATGACCCCGGAAATTTGGCTACCTAACTAATCCCAACGGGGCCCACAAACTCTTGGAATTACATCTCCTGGGGTTAGGGTTTTTGTTGCTTAGGGTTTTCTCATGTTTTTCAATAATACATAGGCCCTTGAGCCTCATTGTAACACAGTTCAGAGGCATGTAGCCACCACATCTCTTCTTAGAGATAAGCTACCATCACCCGAGATAGTCTTATTTCCAGTCTGTTTGTAAGAATATTTCAGTATTTGATATTAATGAAATGAAGTGTTATTTCTGTTGCATCTTTGTATTTATGGTTATATCTATAATTTTTTGCATTCCTGTTTAAATTCAGATAAAAAATAGAGTTCAACTAGTGCATAACAAAATATTCACTTCGGATAAGCAAAGCAATATTGACCAATCCAAATGTGGAAACACACATAAGTCATCAACAAAATCAATCATCCTACGAATAGAATCTAAGGCGTTGAAGGAGGGGAGCGACAATGACATGTCAGACTAGTGTTAGCTAATGCCAATTGTTGAAGCCATGGAAACTACTGAAATCGAGTCATTGAGCGATGGGTTTACAAGAATTTGAAATTGTCCTCTCTGGTTGACAACATTCCTAAGGAAGCACAATACATTAATCTAGAGAGAGAAAAGTTAAGATCGATCCTTACAATAGCTAGAGCTCAAAGGCCATTTCCAATTTTCATGCTTATACGCCTTTGGGAAGTTCGGTTGCCAAGGTAGTGTAAAGTTCATGCTTATACACCTTTAGGAAGTTCGGTTGCCAAGGTAGTGTATGCTAGCTATGGGTGTGTTGAGGATTTCATGTCTTTGGGATGCATGGGAATTATTATTACACGCGCTAATGTAATTTATTAGCATGACAATATTTTCAAAGGGGACGTTGTTTCTTGTTCCAAATAGTGCAGAGAGTGTGGTGTAACTCTTGGGAAGATATTTGACAGACCCACCTCCAAGAGCATAGAATTAGGGTGAGGATTGTAGGAGACCAAAGCAAAATGTAAACTAGAAGAGACACTTGTAGGCTGACATAAAACGTTTGAATTTGAAGACCTAGGTATGACGGAGAATGCATATTTTTTTCCATTTTGGGATTATGGCAGAGGTGCAGGACCGACTATGCACCGAAAGGCTAGGAAAAACTAGTGGCTCAAACTTGGGTAGGGAAGTAGTACATGGAATAGATAGGATGTGAAAGATAAACCATGAATTGCTTTTATTATTCACATTGATGAACATTTATAATGCATTGATATGATTGTTGGATTCCTATTTCAATGTCTCTTGGACTTCCCTTAACTTTTCAACTCCCACACCTTAACGCTTAGCGGATTAGGCGTCCAACACCTATAGTTTAAGTAGTGCTGTGTTTTTACAAACAATATACCCAAATGTTTTAGCAGAGATTGTGTAATGTGTTGAAGATATTTTCCTTACAACTAGATATTTTTTATAAGAGGATGTGGGTTAAAAATAGATGGAATTTTCCTTATTTTGGAAAAAAGTATGAACAACTAGCTTATCTACTCAGTGAAATAGGGGTTTCTAATTTTCATTAAGATCAGATCCATATTCTAAGAGGCAATTCCATATTTGTTTCCAACAATCTTGAGTAGCTTTCCAACTATTCGAGATCCATTGTAACCAATTTATTTATAGCTTATTTGTTATGATTTTAGTTGATTTTATTTCCAGATATTCAGGTGGTAGTGAAGGAGATTTCATTAAGATTTCCATGAAGATAATTCCAAATCCATCAACCTTCAATACTCGAGACATTTTGTAACATGTTCAAATTTGGTTTATTAAGTAGTTTTAATTCCTAGAGATTAGTTATCTATTTGTAGAAGATAGATACAATTTGTTAATAGTATTGGCCTGTATACTCAAGGTTTTTGTATGTAACAGGGGTTGGGAATTTTTTAAGAAGAAATTATTCATGTTAGTCTTGATCAATATATTGCTATATGTAGCATTACATATTTAGTTTTGCAAAGAATCATGTGTGGATAACTTCTGGTCTATTTTTTCTTGTGGTATTTACTTCTTTTTATGCTACATCTCTTGATCATTAAGTCTTCAGTACTTTGGATAAAGCGTTATGAACTAGAATTCCTTATGAATGCTCTAATTTATGTTATCTGAATACTTTCCATGTTTTATACTTAAATACTTATAACAAAATTCTTATTGCTCTGTTGTGATATTTATTTGCCGTCTTTTGTCTCCACGTCTTGATGGTAACCTGTCTAAGAATTTATATCTCGTATTTGCTTTGTTAAAGGGTTTTTTATGTATCATGTGGTTAGCATCATATACATCAAACTCCATGCCCAATGGTCCTCATTCTCTTCTTTCCAAACCAATTTCATCTTACACATTAAATCTAGAAAATGAGCTTAATAACCAACTGTTGAGGTGACACTAGGTAGTTGAGTTCAAGGAGAGATCCCTCTCTAGATTGAAGGGCCAAATTTCAATCTAAAGTCGTTAGAGGCTACCTTTGTTTTTTACCTCTATAGTCAAGGTTTTTACTAAGTGATAACATAATGTAGTTGAGAGGTTAATACCTCTACCCTCAAATCAACAAGGGAATCCATAGGTTGTGCCTCCACCCTAAAAACAACAAGGGAATCCAGAGGTTGTGCCTCCACCCTCAAATCAACAAGGGAGTCCAGAGGTTAATGCCTCCATCCTCAAATAAACAAGGGAATCTAGAGGTTGTGTCTCCACCCTCAAAACAACAAGTGAGTCCAGAACTCAGTATGAAACCATGAAAAAAAACAAAGGGGGGCCAAAGAATTTATCCCACAAGGAATCCAAGGAGAAATCCTCCACCCAAGCTATCAAGGGGATCCAGAGAAAACCATCTCCACCCTCTAGGCTTATAGGGAATATAGAGACTACTGCCCTCACCCAAGAGCTATTCTTCCACCTCCCAATGCTTAACTAAAGGAATGATCTTATCCTTGCATTTTGATAACAACACATAGCCTTTTGCTTCTCTTCCTTCTTGTGCTATGACTTCTTCTTGCTCTACAATATGGTCCTATATTCTCTTGCTCTCTATGTATATGCTCTTTGTTCTACCATTTGTGTCATATGATCATCTTCCTCCCCATTACTTCTATGCAACAATTTGTTGTTTGTGTGGATAGACAGTGATGTTTCCATTTCCTTCTTGTCCAAAGTGGTTTTGTCTTGCGTGGTGGTGGGGAATGTTGTGTGTTAACACTTCCTTCCATCCCACTTCCTATTGGTTGACTTCTCTATTTTCCCAACTTCCAATGCATCCCATCCCTTATTCAATTTCATCCTTCCTACCTTGTAGATTTATCTAAGGCAGGCATGGTTTTGTTGTCCTTCTTTCGAGCTCAATTAATTTAGAAAATGGTCCATTTAAGGCACACCGACCATCCTTCAATTACTGTCATGAAACAAGCCAAGCTTCCTTTAAATCTCAAAAAACATCCTTCCTTAAACTCTAGAATCTATGCCCCATTTCTTAGGCCTTTTTAATTTGAATAAAAGTGTATTAAATATTTACAATGAAGGGGAATTAGCCTGGGGTTGTCACATGTACCTAGGATTCTTTTCAATATAGACATTCATCCAATAAATATAGTTGAATTTTTATTTTAGATAATTAAGTGAGATGACTATTTTTAATTTGATTATGTATTGAGATCTAAGTCATTGGGTTTGATGAACAAAATTGATTAAATTCAAATTTCATTAAATTTCATTATTCTTGGGTGAAATTATTCGATGAGGCTCGCAAATCTCAACCCAAACATGTAAAATCTAACTACGAACATGAATAATTTCGCGAAGTTTATTTAAATTTATATTGAAATTCATTTAAATTCCATTATGAAATCATAGGAAATCCAAAGAAGTTTGTGTATATATATATATATATATATATATATATATATATATATAGATATGCTAAAACCTACTCTCTTTAAAAAGAATTCTAGTTTGTCTGAGTAACAAAATGTTATCTATGAATGCCAAACTTAACAATGAGGGAGAGACTGAATTAAGTTAACATTGGGAGGATGTTGGGACTCGTGTTGTGTTAACTTACATAGAATACAACTTAAAAAAATATATATTTAAATAATATTTTTAATTTCTATTGATTTACCTTTATCTTCACCATTTTGATATGTTAATTTTTTATTTATATCATACAAAATTAAATTACACAAGTTTATATATTTATAAATAGTTATAATATAAGTGTAATATTTTTCCCCAAGGGTTAGCTCAATTGGTCGAGTTCCCGCACATTTTCTATTGCAAGGTCACACGTTTAATTCTCTCGACACTCTTGGGGTAGGGCTCCGTGGTTGAGCTGACAGGAAGTGATCCCTTGGGGTGGATATGCCTAGTTACAAATACTCTGTGGACATAATGGTGATTCCTTTGAGTGGATCTGTTTGGTACAAATATTCTAGAATTCGTGGTTGAGCTCGTAGGAAGTGATCCCTTCGAGTGGAGCTGTCTAGTACAAATATTCTATGAATGTAGAGGTGGTCCCTTTGAGGGGATATACCTGGTACAAATATTTTGGGATCTATGCTTGAGCTGGTAGCAAGTGATCCCTTAGGGTGGATATGCTCGGTACAAATATTCTGTGGATGTAGTGGTGATCCTTTTGAATGGATCTGCTGATACAAATATTTCGTGGACATACCGATCACCAATCTTTGATGTCCGCAATCCACATGGAAAAATAATAATAAAAATATACTATTTCAATAACATATAAAAGTTAAATATATTAAAATATATATTTTAATTTAAAAAATATATTTTAATCTTTAAATTATGTGAGGTTTGGGGTTGCAGCATCTCTAGAGAATCCTGGAGAAAGATTGAGCAAATCTAGAAGCATTTTATAACGTATAACCTGAAAATTAAAAGCAATACACCCTATCCTATTATCCTTATAGAAGTAGGTCTTTCCCCTATCGAGAGCCTAGCCATGATTAGGCTTTTGTTGTACAAGCACAAACTCAATAACATAGGAGATCATAGACTTCCTAAGCTAGCTTTAAATTCCAGCCAAAACCACCTAAGGCTCAAACGGGGTTGGTATAAAGACACGAGGGCCTGGTTAAACCATTGGGAGATCAATGAGAATGATGCATTGCAAAACATTAATAACATTAAAAATATTGTTACTTCTAAGTTCAAAGAAAGAATGTGGTGTGAGAAAGAATTTGTAGCTAAAAGAAAATTAAGTTATTATAAGAAGGTCATCAACCCCACCCTAGAAGATCAAAAGTATCTCTCTATTTTAATTAGCTCAAAGAAGAAAATTAATATAGTGAATATTAGAATGAACTCTCATGAGTTCCATAGTGAAACAGGTCGTTGGGTAGTTCCTAAAACACCATGGATGGAAAGGATCTACCATCTCTATGAGAATAAGAACATCGAGGATGAAAACCACTTCCTCTTAGAGTGCCCTGCGTACAACCACATTAGATCTTAGTTTCATAATCTTTGTCGTAATACTGATCTTCCTAGCCTTTTATGATGTCAAAATTATAGTGAGCTCGGGAGGCTTCTCTCCAAGCTTTTTAAGCATAGGAATAAAATCTTAAATCAAACTAAATAATTTGGTTCTTTAGGTCCGATAGACCAAATTTTGGTCTCAGTGGACGTTAACCATCATCATCATCATATATATGATGATCATGATTAATGTTTAGTGAAACCAATAAGGTTTATAAATATATAGATATTTATAAACAATTATATTTCAATAAAATATAAAAAATAAATATATATGTAAATAATTTTTATTTTTTATTTTTTTAATTTTGGTGTTAATTTTCTATTTATAATATACATATTTAAATTATATAAATTTATATATTTTAAAACAATTATAACAAACACAGATCCATCTTAACTTCACATCTACCAAGCGTTGAGGGGCCAAATCTCTTTTCACTCTAAAAGAAGTGTGCATCTCAAGAGATTTGATCCCTCTCGGGCTTGGTAGATCTGAAGTTAAGATGGGTCTAGGTTTGTTTAATCCCCCATTTAAACATGATATATTCCACATGAATAAGTTGTCAATACCATGGGTCAATACTATAGGTCATTTATTTGTATTATTATTATTATTTTATTTTTATAGGGTTATTTTCATTTTTATTTATTTTATTTTATTTTGAGAGAGTTAAAATGTTTACATCACATTACATTTTAATCTTTTTATTTATTTATATTTATATTTTTATGTTTATGTAATATGACTGAATCAAAATGTTAAACATTATCTTACAACATATCTACCATACTCGGTTGGAGAGCACATCTCCACACAGTGATGATGATGATTGATTTCCACTAAGACCAATATGGTTTATCAGACCTTAAAAAAGTAAGATATTAATTTAGACTCTTTAATAGTTTATTTTTATGATAAAAAAGAAGGAAGAGAAATATGTTCCTAGATCACTATAGTTTCACTGACATAATAAGTCAAGAAGGTTGGAAGGGTGGCAATGGTTTTGGAAATGAGAACGGATGTGAGCAAGAGCCAACCAATCCAAGAGAAACTATTTTTCATCTTCAATCCTCTTATTATCACAAAGGTGACAGACTCTTTCATCCTTCGTCCTAAGGTGTTTTAGGAATTGACCAACACCTGGTTTCACTTCGGAGCTCATGAGAATTAGTTCTAATCTTCGCAATGTTCATTTTTTTCTTAGCACTGGTCAAGACAAAAAGACAATTCTAGTTAGCAAGAATGAGGTTGATCACCTCCTTATAATACCTTAGTTTCCTTTTCCCTCTAACTTTTTATATCCCACAAATTATCCTTAAATTTGGAAGTAATAGTATTTTTAATATTATCCTTATTTTCCAAGATGATCTCCTTCCTTATCCCCCAATGGTAGAACCAAGATTGGGCATCCTTATGCCAATCTCGCTTGAAACATAGTTGAGGGTTTTGGCTAGAGTTAGAAGCAATTTTCGGGAACCACTTGGCTTCCCTGTTGTAAAAATTCTTCTTATACATCAAATACCTAAACGTAGTCATGCTTTCAATGGGGGAAAAGCTAGCTTTAATCCAGATAGGGTAGAGAGTGCTTCCTTTAATCTTGAGGTTGTAGGTTATAAATAATATTTTAATAAAATATAAAAATAAAATATATAAAAGAACCATATGTAAATTAAAAAGTTTAATTTTTTATTATTATTTATTTTTTTCGAATATGTGCGTGTTAATTTTTTATTTATGCCATACACACTTAAATTATATAAAGTTATCCCTTTGAATGTATCTCATATAAATATTACTACATAGAAGGGGAACAAAATAAAAAATGTATTTTTTAAGGGTGGTTCAAAGACACTCAGTGGCTGCTACATCCACAAATCCAGGTAGATCAACCCGAAGGAATCCACAAATCCAAGTAGATCAACCCAAAGGAACCCAAATCTAGGTAGATCAACCCGAAAGGATCTACCCGTCGGCCAAACAAGCAAGGCCTAACCCCTAGGGTGTCGAGGATATTTGCCCTTGTGACCTCTCGAAAAACGAAGTACTTAGCAACAACAACTCACCAACTAAGCTATCCCTTGGGGATATATATATATATATATATATATATATATATATATATATATATATATATATATATATATATATATATATATATATATATATATATAGGTGATTGGATTCCCCTTGCCAGCCAAGCCAAACACCAAATTGTTGTATGAGACCCCCTTGATTGTGGGACAAGGGACCCAAATCCTAAGTTTACAAAGGCATACATACTCTATCCCCCTCTGGTTTTGAACTTGTGACCTCTTAGAAGGAAACACATGCTCTTAACCATTAAGCCCGCTCAAGCTCTATAAAGAAACACACATATATAAATCTTTAAATTTTGTTGTCATTTATTATTTATGTGTTAATCTTTTAATTTTGTTATAATATATATATATATATATATATATATATATATATATATATATATATATATATGTGTGTGTGTGTGTGTGTGCGCGCTCTAATTTTTGTTTACACACTCAAATTATATAAATAAATTAATTTATAAATAATTATAATAAAAGTTTAATATTTCAGTAAAATATAAAAATTAAATATATAAAAGAAATACATGTAAAAAAAATATTTAAATTTTGTTGTTAATTTTTTTATTTAAATCATACACTCTTAAATTACATAAATTTATATATTTATAAATAGTTATAATAGAAGTGTAATATTTTAATAAAATATAAAACTAAATATATAAAAGAATATGTAAATTTAAAAAATATTTTAATTTTTAAATTTTATTATTATTTATTGTTTTAAAATATATGTGTATGTTAATTTTTTATTTATATTATATTTATTTAAATTATATAAATTTATTTATTTATAAATTGTTGTAATAGAAATATAATGTTTCAATAAAATACAAAAATTAAATATATAAAAAGAAAATATTTATATGAAAAAAAATATTATATACATTTTAATTGTACAAATTGATATATTTATAAATATTAAATTATTAATTTTTATAAATAGTTATAATAGAAATGTAATATTTTAATAAAATATTAAAGTTAAATATATAAATTAAAAAATATTTTAATTTTTATTATTATTTGTTGTTTTCAAATGTGCTGTTAATTTTGTTTATATTTTCATTATATAAATTTATAAATTGTTGTAATATTTTAATAAAATATAAAAAATAAAACATATATATTAGTAAAATATAAAATATATATATATATGAAAGAGCTACAACTATATATATATAATAATTTTCAAATTTGTTTAGTACATTGGATTTTTATTTTCAAAACATGAAGTATCGAATTTTGAACATGAACGAAGTGACTTGATTGAGATTATAAGAGTGTATACTTATAACAAAATTCTTATTGATGTGTTGTGATATTTATTTCCCATATTTTGTCTCCACATCTTGATGGTATCTTGTATAAGAAGTTATATCTTATCTTTATTTCTTTAAGGGGTTTTTATGTATTGTGTGGTTAACATCATATACATCAGACTCCATGCCTAATGGTTCTTGTTCTCTTCTTTCCAAACCAATTTCATCTTACACATTAAATCTGGAAAATGAGCTTAAAAACCAACTGCTGAGGTGACACTAGGTAGTTGAGTTCAAGGAGAGATCCCTCTCCAGATTGAAGGGCTAACTTTCAACCTAAAGTCATTAGAGGTTACCTTAGTTTTTCCCCTTATAGTCAAGCTTTTTTCTAAGTGATAACACAAGGGAGTTGAGAGGTTAATACCTCCACCCTCAAATCAGCAAGAGAATCCATAGGTTGTGCCTCCACCCTAAAAAAAATAAAGGAATCCAGAGGTTGTGCCTCCACCCTCAAATAAAAAAGGGAGTCCAGAGGTTAATACCTCCACCCTAAAATCAACGAGGGAATCTAGAGGTTGTGCCTCCACCCTAAAAATAACAAGGGAGTCCAGAACTCAGTATGAAACCATGAAAATAAACAAAGGGGGGTTAAAGAATTTTTCCCACCAAGAATTCAAGGAGAAATCCTCCACCCAAGCTATCAAGGGAATCTAGAGAAAACAATCTCCACCCTCCATGATTATAGGGAATATAGAGACTACTTTCCTCACCCAAGAGCTATTCTTCCACCTCCCAATGCTTAATTGAAGGAAGGATCTTCTCCCTGCATTCTGATAACAACACATAGCCTTTTGCTTGTCTTTCTTCTTGTGCTATAACTTCTTCTTGCTCTACAACGTGATCCTATCTTCTTTTGCCCTTTGTGTATATTCTCTTTGTTCTACCATTTGTGTCATATGATCATCTTCCTCCCCATTACTTCTATGCAACGAATTGTTGTTTGCGTGGATAGACAATGATGTTTCCATTTCCTTCTCCTCCACAATGGTTTTGTCTTGCATGATGGTGGGGAATGTTGTGTGTTAACACTTCCTTCCACCCCACTTCCTATTGGTTGACTTCTCTATTTTCACAACTTCCAATGCAGCCCATCCCTTATTCAATTTCATCCTTCCTGCCTTGTAGATTTACCAAAGGCAAGCATGGTTTTGTTGTCCTTCTTTCGAGCTCAATCAATTTAGAAAACCGGTCCATTTAAGGCACACCAACCATCCTTCAATTACTGTCATGAAACAAGTCAAGCTTCCTTTAAATCTCAAGCAACCCCTTTCCTTAAACTTTAGAATCTATGCCCCATTTCTTAGGCCTTTTTAATTTGAATCAAAGTGTATTAAATATTTACAATGAAGGGGAATTAACCTGGGGCTATCACATGTACCTAGGCTTCTTTTCAATATAGACGTTCATCCAATAAATATAGTTGAATTTTTATTTTGGATAATTAAGTGAGATGACTATTTTTAATTTGATTATACATTGAGATCTAAGTCATTGGGTTTGATGACAAAAATTGATTAAATTCGAAGTTCATTAAATTTCATTCCTAGGTGAAATTATTCGATGAGGCTCACAAATCTCAACCTGAACATGAAAAATCCAACTACGAACACGAATAATTCACTAATTTTTTAAAAATTATATTGAAATTCTTTTCAAGTCCATTATGAAATCATAGGAAATCCAAAGAAGTTTGTATATATATGCTAAAACCTACTCTCTTTAAAAAAAATTCTAGGTTGCGTTAGTAACAGAATGTTATCTATGAATGCCAAATTTGACAATGAGGGAGAGACTGAATTAAGTTAACATTGGGAGGGTGTTGGGAGTCGTGTTGTGTTAATTTACATAGAATATGGTTTGTTTTTAAATAATATTTTTAATTTCTATTTATTTACCTTTATCTTCACAATTTTGATATGTTAATTTTTTATTTATATCATACAAAATTAAATTACACAAGTTTATATATTTATAAATAGTTATAATATAAGTGTAATATTTAGCCCCAAGGGTTAGCTCAATTGGTTGAGTCCCCGCACCTTTGCTATTGAGAGGTCACAGGTTCAATTCTCTCGATACTCTTGGGGTCAGGCTCCGTGGTTGAGCTGACAGGAAATGATCCCTTGGGGTGGATATGCCTGGTACAAATACTCTGTGGACATAATGATGATCCCTTTGAGTGAATTTGTTTGGTACAACTATTCTAGACTCTGTGGTTGAGCCGGTAGGAAGTGATCCCGTCGAGTGGACCTGTCTAGTAAAAATATTTTATGAATGTAGCGGTGGTCCCTTTGAGGGGATCTACTCGGTACAAATATTTTGAGCTCTATGGTTGAGCTGGTAGGAAGTGATCCCTTAGGGTGGATATGCTTGGTACAAATATTATGTGGACATAACGATCACCGATCTTTGATGTCCGTGAACCACATGGAAAAATAATAATAATAATATATATATATATATATATATATATATATATATATATATATATATTTAAAGATTAAAATATGTTGTTTTAATTTAAATATATATTTTATCTATTTAACTTTTATATTTTATTGAAATTATAATTATAATTATATATCTATATATCTATATATCTATATATATTATTTTTTAATGTTTATATATATATATGATGATCATGAACCAGTAACATTTATAAATATATAGATATTTTTAAACAATTATAACAAACATAGATCCATCTTAACTTCACATCTACTAAGCGTTGAGAGGGATCAAATCTCTTTTCACTCTAAAAGAAGTGTGCATCTCAAGAGATTTGATCGCTCTTGGGCTTGGTAGATTTGAAGTTAAGATGGGTCTAGGTCGGTTTAATCCCCACTTTAAATACCATCAGTCAATACTATAGGTCATTTATTTATATTATTATTATTTTATTTTCATAGGGTTATTTTTATTTTATTTTATTTTGAGAGAGTTAAAATGTTTACATCGCATTACATTTTAATATTTTTTATTTATTTTTATTTTTATGTAATATGACTTAATCAAAATGTTAAACATTATGTTACAATATATCTACCATACTCAGTTGGAGAGCACATATCCACACAGTGATGATGATGATTGATTTCCACTAAGACCAATATGGTTTATGAGACCTTAAGAAAGTAAGATATTATTTGAGACTCTTTAATGGTTTATTTTATGATAAAAAAGAAGGGAGAGAAATGTTCCTAGATCACTACAGTTTCACTTAATAAGTGAAGAAGGTTGGAAGTGTGGCAAAGGTTTTGGAATTGAGAATGGATGTGAGGAAGAGCTAGACAATCCAAGAGAAACTATTTTTCATCTTCAATCCCCTTAGTATACCAAAGGTGACAGGCTCTTTCGTCCTAAGGTGTTTTAGGAATTGACTAATGCCTGGTTTCACTTCGGAGCTCATGAGAATTAGTTCTAATCTTCACAATGTTCATTTTTTTCTTAGCACTCGTCAAGAAAAAGGATAATTCTAGTTAGCAAGAATGAGGTTGATCACCTCCTTATAATATCTTAGTTTCCTTTTTCCCTCTAACTCTTTATATCCCACAGATTATCCTTAAATTTGGAAGTAATAGTATTTTTAATATTATCCTTATTCTCCAAGATGATCTCCTTCTTTATCTCCCAATGGTAGAACCAAGATTGGGCATCCTTATGCCAATCTCGTTTGAGATAGAGCTGAGAGTTTTTGCTAGAGTTAGAAGCATTTTTGGGGAACCTCTTGGCTTCCTTATTGTAAAACTTCTTCTTATACATCAAATACCTAAACGTAGCCATGCTTTCAGTGGGGGAAAGGCTAGCTCCAATCCAGAGGATAGGGCAGGGAGTGCTTCCTTTAATCTTAAGGTTGTAGGTTATAAATAATATTTTAATAAAATATAAAAGAAACATATGTAAATAAAAAAAATATTTTAGTTTTAAGTTTTTTTTATTATTTATTGTTTTCGAATATGTGTGTGTTAATTTTTTATTTATGCCATACACACTTAAATTATATAAAGTTATCCCTTTGAATGTATCTGGTATAAATATTACCACATAGAAGGGGAACAAAATTAAAAATGTATTTTTTCAAGGGTGGTTTAGGGACATTGAGTGACTGTTACATCCACAAATCTAGGTAGATCAACCCAAAAAATCCATGTAGATCAACTCGAAAGGATCTACCCGTCAGCCAAACTAGCAAGACCGAACCCCTAGGGTGTCGAGGATATTTGACCCCGTGACCTCCCGATAAGCGAGGTACTTAGCAACAACAACTCACCAACTGAGCGATCCCTTGAGGCTAAAATAAAAAAATGTATTATATATATATATATACACACACACTAGGTGATTGAATCTCCCTTGCCAAGTATTTGGCCTGTTTACTTTGGCCAATGTACGAGAAATAAAAGAGAAGTGTAATATTTAAATAAAATATAGAAGTTAAAGATATATTATTATTATCCAATTTTAAGGTCACAGCTAAGCCAAACACCAAATTGTTTTATGAGACCCCCTTGTTTATGGGACAAGGGACCTCACTGCTAAGTCTACAAAGGCATACACACACTACCACCATCTAGTTTTGAACCTATGACCTCTTAGGAGGAAACACATGCTCTTAACTATTAGGCCCACTCAAGCTCAATAAAGAAACACATATATATAAATCTTTAAATTTTGTTGTCATTTATTATTTATATATGTGTTAATCTTTAAATTTTGTTATTATTTATATATATGAGCTAATTTTTTGTTTATACCATATACACTTAAATTATATAAATTTATTTATTTATAAACAATTATAATAAACACTTAATATTTCAGTAAAATATAAAAATTAAATATATAAAAAAAATGCATGTAAAATAAAAAAATATTTAAATTTTGTTGTTATTTTTTATTTATATCATACAAACTCAAATTATATAAATTTATATATTTATAAATAATTATAATAGAAGTGTAATATTTTAATAAAATATAAAAATTAAATATATAAAAGAAGCATATGTAAATTAAAAAAATATTTTAATTTTTTAATTTTATTATCTTTTTATTGTTTTAAAATATATGTATATGTTAATTTTTGTATTTATATTATATTTATTTAAATTATTTAAATTTATATATTTATAAATTGTTGTAATAGAAATATAATGTTTCAATAAAATACAAAAATTAAATATATAAAAAGAATATCTGTATATTAAAAAAATATTATACGCATTTAAATGGTACAAATTGATATATTTATAAATATTAAATTACTTAATATTTATAAATAGTTATAATAGAAATATAATATTTTAATAAAATATTAAAATTAAATATATAAATTAAAAAATATTTTAATTTTATTATTATTTATTGTTTTCTTTTGATGTTAATTTTTTTATTTATATTATATATAAATTTAAAAAATTAGGCCTTTACTTATAACTCTCAATTTTGTCATGCATAAAGATTTCATAGAAAATAATCCTTATAGCCAAAAGAACTTAATATTTGATAGAAATAAAAACGATCTCTTTCTAAATGAACTAAATACTAATTTTCTTCCTTTATCTAGTATAGACAACATAGAAGACCTATATCATAATTTTACTACCACCCACTCATATTCTATTAACAAGTTCTCAATTGAAGTTTCAAATAATAAAAGAAATAGCAAAACCAACCCATGGTATGAAAAAGATTGTAAAACTGTGAGGAGAGCAATTAAGGAAGTTGTTGATGAATATCTTAAAATGGGCAAGATAAAAATATACAAAGCCCTAACTAAAAGGAAAAAGAGGCAGTACATTCATAAAAGACAAGAGGATCTCTTACACCTCTCTAAGGTAGCTCCTAAGAAATTTTGGAGGCAGATTCTGACTAGGAAAACTAAAGATAATAATAAAATTGCTCTACACGATTGGAATTCCTATCTTAAAAATCTTTATGGATCTCCAAATGTCATGGATAACTTTGAAACCCTACTCACAACGAAAGAAGTGTTCTCTTTAGAAGACACTGAGTTTGGAGCTAAATGTTTGGCTAATGGGAAAGCTAAGGACATTGAAGGCTACCAAGTAGAAATCTTAAAAATTGGAGGTCCTGTCCTCATCCCCCACATCCACAAGCTTTTCAATCAAGTAGTCAAGCAAGGGTTCCCTAAACCATGGACTGAGAGCCTCATTATCCCTATTTTTAAAAGTGGAGATACAAATAACCCCTTTAATTATCAGACAATTATGATCAGCCCTCTCTTAGCCAAGCTATATGGTAGTATTTTGGAAAAGAAGTTGAGCATATGGCTTGAAAGTGAAGGTAAGCGGGCTAAAGGCCAAGCGGGTTTCAGAAGGCATCACTCAAAACAGACCACCTTGTTACGTTTAGCATCATTGTGGAGGAATGTCGTAATGATAAATCCAATCTCTTTTGTTGCTCTGTGGACTTTAGAAAGGCTTTCGATACGGTTCCTAGAAACAAGCTTTGGAATAGGTTAGAGGAGCTAAAGGTTCCTTTCGAGTTGAGAGCTGCCGCTATAAGGTTATACGAGAATGTAATTACCAAGCTAAAGGGCAATGAGGG
This sequence comes from Pinus tabuliformis, assembly GCA_031772625.1. Taxonomy (NCBI): domain Eukaryota; kingdom Viridiplantae; phylum Streptophyta; class Pinopsida; order Pinales; family Pinaceae; genus Pinus; species Pinus tabuliformis. Next base: position 207,818,814 of record CM062805.1, on the reverse strand, counting down.
GTGGTCGAAAGATATTAAGTGTAATATCGAAGTTAAACAAGGTTTCCCCCTCTCCCCTACCCTATTTTGCATTTACATCGACAAGCTCGAAGGTTATTTAGAGGAAGCAGGATGTGCTGACACGATCTTAGCAGGGATAGTCGTCATCCTTCTTCTCTATGCTGATGATATTGTTCTTCTCGCAAGGTGCCCATCTGATCTTGATAAGCAACTTAGGCTTCTTAAGGATTTTTGCTCTACCATGGGTATGACTGTTAACACTGACAAAACAAAAGTTATGATTATCAAATCCAAGAAGGACACTTACGCTAATTTTATGTATGACAATAATAACTTAGAGGAAGTGTATTCTTACAATTACATAGGAATTGATATTCATCACAAGCTCAACTGGAACTATAGCATTGAGAAAAGGATTAATGGGGGGTGGAAAGCTTATTTTGGTCTTGAAAATAATTGTAAAACGAAAAACCTTGTAATGTGGGATAAAAAGAAGTTCCTCTTTGAAACTTTAGTCACTCCTGTTATCTTATATGGATGTGAGGTTTGGGGTTGCAGCATCTCTAGAGAATCCTGGAGAAAGATTGAGCAAATCCATAAACGTTTTATAACGTATAACTTGAAAATTAAAAGCAATACACCCTATCCTATTCTCCTTATAGAAGTAGGTCTTTCCCCTATCAAGAGCCTAGCCATGATTAGGCTTCTGTTGTACAAGCACAAACTCAATAACATAGGAGATCATAGACTTCCTAAGCTAGCTTTAAATTCCAGCCAAAACCACCTAAGGCTCAAATGGGGGTGGTATAAAGACACGAGGGCCTGGTTAAACCATTGGGAGATCAACGAGAATGATGTATTACAAAACATTAATAACATTAAAAATATTGTTACTTCTAAGTTCAAAGAAAGAATGTGGTGTGAGAAAGATTTAGCAGCTAAAAGAAAATTAAGTTATTATAAGAAGGTCATCAACCCCACCCTAGAAGATCAAAAGTATCTCTCTATTTTAATTAGTTCAAAGAAGAAAATTAATATAGCGAAGATTAGAATGAACTCTCATGAGCTCCATAGTGAAACAGGTCATTGGGCAGTTCCTAAAACACCATGGATGGAAAGGATCTGCCATCTCTATGAGAATATGAACATCGAGGATGAAAACCACTTCCTCTTAGAGTGCCCCGCGTACAACCACATTAGATCTTAGTTTCATGATCTTTGTCGCAATACTGACCTTCCTAGTCTTTTACGATGTCAAAATTATAATGAGCTTGGGAGGCTTCTCTCCAAGCTTTTTGAGCATATGAATAAAATCTTAAATCAAACTAAATAATTTGTTTCTTTAGATCTGATAGACCAAATTTTGGTCTTAATAGACGTTAAGCACCACCACCACCATCATCATCATATACATTAATTATATAAATTTATAAATAATTATAATATTTTAATAAAATATAAAAATTAAAACATATATTAATAAAATATAAAACTTCAAATAAATAAATATATATATATATATATGAAATAGCTGCAACTATATATATAATATTTTTCAAATTTGTTTATTACGTTGGATTTTTATTTTCAGAACTCTAAGTATCGAATTTTGAACCCGAACGAAGTGACTTGACTGAGATTATAAGAGTGTCCAATCACAATGTTAATGATTCACTTTGCAGGTTTTCCAAATAATTTAAATTTACAATTATTTAAGTTAATGTCACTTATATTAGCTTCGTGTGAACACGTCTTTAATGTGGGGGGTTAAAAAAAGTCTATGGAATCATGAATGATGGGAAGCTGTCACGTAGGGATCATTTTTTTCAATTGTATAGATATTTATTTATTTATAAATTATAATTATTTACCATTATAAATTAAAAAATGATTAGGGGATAGAAATTAAAAAATTATTATTAATAATTTTATATTATTTTTAATAAATATAATTAAAAGTATTAATAATTTTTTATAAATATAGATAATGAAATTAAAATAATATATTATTATTATATGGAATAAGTAATAATAATAATAATAATAATTTAAAATTTAAATTTTTGTTTTGACTTATACTTCCAAAGAAATGATGATAATTGAACCATAAAACTTTATCCTTAAAGATTTTAGTATAGTTTTAAATATTTAAATTATAAGAATTTAAAAAATGATAAAATTTATGTTTGAAATTTTAATTTAGTTAAAAGGATTTTGGAAAAAAAATGGATAAAGTTATAAATTTATAATAATAATAATAAATAAGTTATTTTTAGAAAGATGATTAGTTTTGATATTAAATTTGTATATAATTTTTTTAGGATGAAAGATCTATTTTTATATTGTGATTTCATTATTAAAATTTAAGGACTTTTTAAAAGGAAAAATAAAACTATTAAACTGTTGAATTTGTTTATTTTTTACTTGTTTTATAATTCATATTATGATGAAGGTTTTAAAAGAGTTTTTATGTCTAATTCTAAGGTCATTACTAATCCAGAAACCAAGTTAGTGTATGAGACCTCTTATTTGTGTGACAAGAGACCTTCTCCATGTAACAATTTGATTGCTATTGTCTATAAAGACAACTCTATAAGGTGCAAATAGGAAAGATTTGCATCTTTAGAGATAAGATTTCATCTCTCTCAATACCTACTAGATTGATGTTAAGATGGATCTAAGTAGGTTATAATTATATAATGTGTAATATAACTCTTATTTGTTTTTAACTTTTTCTTGATTAGTTTTACTTAAAAAAAAAAAAGATATATTGGAATTATAGGTTTGAGATTTTTCAAAAAACTATTTTTTTTTTTCATGAAAAACACTAAATCTATTTATACATTAAAAATCTTTAATTTAAATAATAAAAAATATAATTTTACCAAATTTTATATTATTAAATTTCAATAAAAAAAATTTAAAACATAGAATAGAATAGTTAAAAATATATCTATAAAATTTATTAATTATTCTAGGAACTTCGTTTCTTCACTTTAACTTTCAATATTTATATTTTGAGAATTTATAAAATAGTTAAAATATGCCTATAAAATTTATTAACTTTTTATGGGAACTTCGTTTCTCCACTCTTCACTTAACTTACAGTATTTATATTTTGAGTTATCTTTTAGTTATTGCTTGAGAGATTATTTATATTCACAAAATTGTAGATTAATTCCCATTGGCCACTACGAAGGGAAGAGTTAAAAAGGAAATTGTGATAAAGCATATTTTAAAATCATCGTTAACTTAGATCAGGGATATAGAGGACACTAGGATTATCTAACCTTTATTCCAAAGTGGTTATGCATGACTAAAGATGGTAACAATTTCAAAGAATTCTTCACTTTCTTGTGTAGTTGACTTACATATAATTGGTTAAGGTGTAATTGAGTTTATTGTATTTATTATTATTATTTTTTAATTAGGTTTAATGTAATATTAGATTATTATTATTATTATTATTATTTAATTAAGTTTAATGTAATATTATATTATTTTTTAATTTTTTAATTATGTTTAATGCAACATTATGCATGAGATAACATTGTAAATTTTTTTAATATAATTAAATAATTAAAAATTAAAAAAAAAATTGTTATATTAAATATATATATTTTTAAAATAATATGGATGAAATTGTATAATTATTTTTATATTAAATATGGAAACATGGAATTTACACACAAATGTATATATATTCAATTTAAGTTTGTTTTTTTTAAATAAACATAAAATTAAAATAAAAATAAAGTTTATATATATATATATAGATATATATATATATATCAAAGTTTGTGGGGAAGTTTAGTTGGTAATAACGATAGAAATGAAGTGTTATGTGCAAGGAGGTTTGAGGTTCAAATCTTTGCAATTCACTTGTGCCTGCGGAAAGGGCATACATAGGCACATAGAGGTTATAGTGGTAGTAGTTGAAATTGGCCCTATGTTCATTTATGAGTGCAGACGGGGCATACGTAGGCACCTAGAAGTTATAGTGGTAGCAGTTGGAATTGACCCTTCACCTAAAAGTTGTAGTGGTAGCAGTTGGAGTTGACACTGTGTCCTATGTCACACAAGTACGAGACCAACCCAATTGGAATTGATCCTTCACCTAGAAGTTATAGTGGTAGCAGTTGGAATTGACCCTGTGTCCTGTGTCACACAAGTACAAGACCAACCCAGTGGTCGATTCCAAACATTTAACTATCTTATAATGAAAAAACTCAAATTTAATCTCTCATAATGTTAATATTAATATTATAATACATGTTCAAATGGGTTGGATCCAAGGGTGGAAAGCAAGAAGTTTTTACTATTGCGTAAGGTTTAATTCCCATGAGGGCTTCTTGAGAGCCATGGGCGCACCTTGAGGTAGTGGTCGAATGAGATTGTATTAAATGATTTATTGACCCGTGCATACATAAGTGGATCAAATCCTACCCCATGTCCTCCTTTAAAAAGTTAAATAATCTTAACGCAAGTGCTTTGGTGAACAATTCATTTCCCCAACTGCATGAGTTCAAATCTCTAAAGACATTTTCTAACTAAATCATTTATGTCATGTATGAAATAGTTATATAATGTAATAGTGACAACCAATTTTTCAAAATTACCATTTCTCCAATAATTCTCATTCACAAATTTATTTTTATATTAAACAATAACTATGGGCATTTATATAAATATGATTAGAAATTAAAACACCATATAAGGATAAAACAAACTTTGATATGGATGGTGTAGTTGTTATTAATTTTGAATCTAAAGCCTTTGGATGAACATGGATCTCGAATTTTTACGACCATACATGCAAATTAAGTATGCCCAACCATACATACAATTTATGTATTTAGAAAAAATAGAGAGAGCGAGAGAAACACTGTTCACACAACACAAAACACACTATATTCATTGATCACATAAAACGGTTACATATATAAGAATTAGTTCACCGACTTCTAGATGATAAAATCCAAAGAAGGTGGATCTATGACTCATAGACATCTCACACACATAGGGAAATAAATATTTCTAGAATCACACCTAGAGACTCATAAAGAAAACTCACTACAACTTGGAAGTCGTGAAAGCATTACTTCCAATACCCTCCCTTAATACTTACATGAAAAAACTAGAAAGTAGACATTACAAAAATGAATAAATCTCTTTCAAATTTTTCTGGTATGGTCATCACTAGCACTCATATCCACTCTGAAATTTCATGGTTTTCGCTCTTTTCTTCACCACACTTTCAAGCTTCCCACTTGATCCATTTAAGACATAATTTCTTCAGACCATCTTTGACGTGCTTTGTAGAATTGACACTTCTCAACTTCCCGGAGCACAATGGGTCAGTATTGATACTGAACCATCCTATGGAACGTCCACCATTTGTTGAATGCATGGCCCTCTGCAACCTTCATCAGTTATCTAGGATAGCATTCTGGATACAGAATGTCTTCAGCAGACAATTCTATGACTTGACCTTATAAAATAACCTATACTGACGCTCCCAGAGCACGACAGATCACACGAACCTGACCTTATTAAGAACTACTCGTGACCAATGCTCCCTGAGCATGATGGGTCACATTAGTCTGTTGAATAATTGGTTTGTTCTTTGTGGTTCTGCATCACATGATTCTTGCAAATAAAATATAGCCATCCCTCAAAACAACACTAATTATTATTTTTAAATAATATAACTAAGCCACCATCATGAAAACATATCTTAAAATCTAAATGAGATTTCTACACAGAAATAACCCAAGTAGCCCAAAAAATGAAGCTTTAGAAATACCTGCTCGGCTAATACACAAAGAATAACTCAACCCCAAATTCCATTCCACTGTGATCCACGGAAAACATAATCTTCTCAGAATAAGGAAATGGTTTGAATGTTGAATCTACACTGCCACAATTTCTTTGACATATGAATAAAAGAAACACCATAAAAAGTTGCCAAGAGAGGATTCCAATCATGTTTTCACTGCTCTAAATCTCGTGTGCTTTACAAGTTGCCGCAAACACACACCAGACAACAATAGATGCAGCTGTGGTGAAACACTGCTCCAAACAAGCTCACATAATGTGTAATCAATTCGGCAAGCCAACTCCTCAACATTTAACATATTTTTTATGGTTTTGAAAGCATGCAGTTTTTGAGATAAACTTCTCTTCAATTCTGTGTAATTCCTTGCCCAATTACTGCTATGTCCTACATGGATTTCAAATATCGTGCTGATACAGTAGGCAGATTCAGTAGTAAAAAACACTAGCAGTGCTACAAGACAATTCCTCTTCACACAGATCCATGATCCACAATCATGACAATGTTGTGACCCTCTTCCTTTCAAAATAGGATGCACATCATCTTTTACGCCACTTCCCGTGCCACATGCAATGATAGGCAGTGCTTTGTAGATCCATGGATTCGTAGATCTCCTAAAGAAAATGGAGCAGAACTCTCGCTTAAGATCAAATCTAGATCTAGAAAATGACACTCTCACACACAGATATAAACAAGGAAAAATAAAGCTCACAACATAAATCAACTGTCACACACTTATATTAATTTATCTATGTACAAAACAGTAACACTCAAGGCTCTCTTACATCTTCTTGGCCTTCTCGTGAGGGAATCAATCCAGATCTAGCTCTCATACCATGTTAGGAAAAATAGAGAGAGCGAGCAAAGGATTGCTCACACAACGCACAACACACTATATTCATTGATCACATAAATATATAGGAATTAGATCACCGACTTCTAGATGATAAAATCCAAAGAAAGTGGATCTATGATTCATAAACAAGTCATACACATAAGGAAATAACTATTTCTAGAATCACCTCTAGAGACTCACAAAAACAACTCACTACAATTTGGAAGTCATGGAAGAACTACCAATATGTATGATTTCTTCCACCATAATACAATATGATTTGTATTATGATTTTTAATGAGATTTTTTTATTTTAAAGCTTTTTGGCTATTATTTTGTATAGAAGATATTTTTTATAAAACAATTTAGCATATCATAATGTAATGTTATGGTGTATGAATAATGGTATCTTTTATTTTTAGGTTTATTTCTACTCCCCGGCAAAACGTAATTTGTACATTAAGAGTACATGGTGGGATAAACACTATTTGTATTTTGAAGTTTTACAGGTAAGTATAAGTCTTTGTAATTTCCAAAATATTATAAAGAATATGTTATTTTTAAGGATATGTTATTTTATTATTATATATTTGTATAGGTAATATATATATTAAATTTGATTTGTAGGTTATTTTTTTGAGTATATATATAATTTTTATAGGGATATTTCTAAGTATATATTTTATAATGAATTAATAGTTATTTTTGAGGATATTTTATTTTATTATTATATATTTGTATAGGTTATATATATATATATTAAATTTGATTTGTAATTGATTTTTTTTGTATATATATATATATAATTTTTGTAGAGATTTTTTTAGGTATATATTTTATAGTGAATTAATTTTATTTGCAAGAAATATTTAAGGAGATTTTTTGTTATATTTATGAGAATTAATAATTTGTGGTGAATATTTGTATTGCTTTTCCAAACCTACATACTACATGGAATCACTAAGTGAATTAATTTTATCTATAATGAATATTGTGGTGTTGTGTACATTTGTCTAGTTAGGTATATACTTTGCAATCTACAACATTATATCGATAAGAACTCTGCTACAATATACTTGTAAGAACTCTATGGCATTATTATCTGCGGTAATATACTTAGCCACTTATAATATAGGTGCATAAGTTCTTTCTACTTATTTTATTTCTTCTTCCTTTTTTTTTTTTTTTAAATTATGAGCACTTCACCACCTATGCCAAAACCTCAACCTAGTAAAGGAAGTCTGAGCAAAGTCACTCTAGAATGTCTTTATAATGATATTGATTCATTAGAAAAAATCAAACAAGGAAGAGAAGTGGAACATAAAATAGAATTAGCTACAATGCTTGACAACAAATTCAAATTGTCAGAGAATAAAATATTAAGGTTTGAAACAATGGTTGAAAAAAATTGCACATTGTGAGACATGATTAAAGAAACTAAATAAGAATTTGGCTCTAATTAGTACAAAAAATAAATTAGACATCAAACCTGTCAAAAAAGAAATGAAGAAGTTAATTGAGTTGGTTCACGATTGCAATAAAAGAGCCTTGAATCTTATAATTGCTAGTATAAAAAAGGGAAAAAATGAGGACAAGCTAGCAATAGTGAAAGAATAACTAAAAATAAGTCATAAATTGAACCAACTTATCTCATAGAAACACGAAGGTTTGGGAGATACTCAAGCATAAATATAGATTGATTTGTGTTAAGGTAAGTTGTAGTGACCATAACCTTGACATACTTATTAAATATACAAGCTTAAAAGGGATAAAATTCCTTATAAATGAGGACCTCATTCCATTAGACCAAGTTGAATTAAGAAAGGAGGTTCAAAGGTAAAGGAAGCTAGAAAGAAAGATAAATGAGCAAGCATTAGAAATAGGAAAAATATTATTGGGGATAGAGACCAAAAGAAGAGTAATAAATAGGAATTTGGAACACTTCATATTTTTTTTGGAATTGTTAGGGATTTCCATGGCGTAAAGGTTCTATGTTAGGTTGGACCATGAGTGAAATTAATATCGATTTTTTAGTTGAAACTTGGGAGCATGATGATTCTAAGGTCATTGGATTCATTTTTTGTTCAACATGGAATAAGCAATAGCCTATTATATAAAATAATGGTTCTCTTGACAAATGACTCTATAAGATAAAGCCTCTCAATTGATACATTTGTATTGAAACATCTAATATTAATGCTAAGAGGATTTAAATCACAATTATTATTATGCACCCGTCAACTCTATTTTTTATAAGAAAAACAATATAGATAAAAATTACCCTTACACTACCCTAGAACAAGATACTCATAGTCCAAGGACTGAAGGTAATATCTTCTTGTTAGAAGAATTTAATGTTATAACCACAACTAACTAAGTTATTTTTGTAATTAATAATTCCAACCCTGATCCTCTTTGGTTAGATGAGGACCTCGTTTGTGCTAGTAGATAAAAAAAAATCTGAAGATCTGAATGAGAAATTATTCGGTACTAAGTTAGTCAATCTCTTTAATTATCAAGACCTTATACTTTGTAATGGTTTGATTAAGTGGTCAAATTCCAACCAGATAACTTTTATTCACAGGCTTAGTAGTAGTGTTTTGGATTATATGATATATGATATCTCTCACAAAATATGATATATTTTACAAAATTAGAAAACACTGTAAAATCTTGGTTATTCCTTGATCATGTATCCAAAATTAGATATATTTCTTGAACATATCTCATAGAAACATGAAGGTTTGGAAAGATACTCGAGCATAAATATATTGATTCATGTTAAGGTAAGTTGTAGTGACCATACATTTGACATACTCATTAAATATCCAAAGTTAAAGTGGACAAAATTCCTTATAAATGAGGCCTCATTCCATTTGACCAAGTTGAATTAAGGAAGGAGGTTCAAAGGTAAAGGAATCTAGAAAGAAAGGAAAATGAGAAGGCATTACAAATAAGAAAAATATTATTGGGGATAGCGGCAAAAATAAGAATAATAAATAGGAATTTGGAACACTTCATATTTTTTTTGTAATTTTCGGGGATTTCCCATGGGTAAAGGTCCTATGTTAGGTTGGATCCTGAGTGAAACTAATATTATATTTTTAGTTGAAACTTTAGAGCATGATGATTCTAAGGTCATTCACATATATGGATTGATTTTTTGGTCAACATGGAATAAGCAATCCCTTTGTAGAGGGATTGAAGGAATAACATATTATATAAAAAATAATGTTTCTCTTGACACCCGTATTATCACACAAAACCTGCCAAAGTCCTGATCTATGCCACAATCATAGTTAAACAACAAAAAGAAAGAGTAATAACTCCAATCATCCAATGGAAACCAGATATACAAAGAATAGTTTTATTATAACACCTGTGAAGGGAACAAATAAATGTTACCAGTCCCCCTCTATGGGATGGGTTCTTGGCTATTCTCAAATGCTTTCAGCTTGTGTAGAGTCTCTCTCCTCTATAATGTGTAAACCCAACAAAAATATGGTGTGCGACAATGAAAATAATCAGAGTTACAACAGTGAGTGCAACAATGAAAATAATCAAAAGTGAATAATGAATGGAAAACCCTTCTATTTATAACAAAATATTGAGTTATTCTTGAATAATGAGCAATAATAAAATATTATTGATCCCATTCTTGGAATAACCACTTGGAATATTTTATTATATTTGGTTAGGAGGGAAAAAGTATTTAAACTTTTATTTAGAAATAATAAATAAATAAATGATTTATTTATCATCTCAAGAAATTAGTTAAGGAATAATAAATAAATAAGGATTTATTTAATTATTCCTAAGGGATTTAGTCAAATTTAACAAAGAATAATAATTAATTAGTGATTAATTAATTATTATTAGAAAAAATAAGATAATTAATGATTTTATCTGTTTATTTATCATGATTGGGTCAAATATGACAAGGAATAATAATTGAACCATGTTTTAATTAATTATTCATAGAAAAAATCAAATAAATAGTGATTTATTTAATTATTCTTCATGGGTTTAACTATAAATTACTTAACAAAGGTGGTTTATTAAGTAATTTCTCACAGTGAAAGTAATTTTACTATGGTAAAATTGGCTTTACATGGTGTACTTCGATCCATCTAGTAAATTATACTAGATGATCATTTTTTTGGTGATAACAACCTGACTTTATAAGATAGAGCCTCTCAATTGATACATTTGTATTGAAATCTCTAAAATTAATGTTAACATGATTTAAATCACAATTTATTGTTCTTCACCCATCAACTCTATTTTTTATAAGAAAAACCAATATAGAAAAAAATTACCCTTACACATTCCCCTAGAACAAGATACTCATAGTCTAAGAATTGAAGGTAATGTCTTCTTGTTAGGAGACTTTAATGTTAGAACCACAACTAACCAAGTTATTTTGATAATTAATGATTCCAACATTGATCCTCTTTGGCTAGATCAGGACCTTACTTTTGCTAGTAGACACAAAGAAAATTCTGAAGATATGAATGATAAATTATTTGTTACTAAGTTAGTTGAACTCTGTAATTATCAAGACCTTATAATTTTCAATGGTTTGATCAAGTGGTCAAATTCCAACTAGATGACTTGTATTCACAGGAAGTAGTAGTGTTGTGGATTATGTGATATATGATATCTCTCACAAAATATGATATCTTTCACAAAATTAGAAAATATCGTATAATATTGTGATGTTGAACTGTAGAGGTTCTTTTGCTCAAATAGGTCTCAACACATCCATACAAATCACTCATAATCTATGTAATTCATATTTTAAAGGCTTCACGTAAAAATAATGTGTATGAATAGCTATCTCAAAATCTTGAATATTTACATCAAATTCTTCTGCTTTCTTATACATTGCTTCTCTAATAGCTAGATACTTCTCTAATTCCTTGGCTTCAGGTAAACCAAAAAAATTATGATTGGTCCTTTGTCATCATTTGTAGGTATTTCACCTCCTTCTTGAATCATAACTATTGTAGTAGCTATTGCACTTTATTCTATAATTCACAACTCTAATAATGTTCAACTAGCAAACAAATCCTTGAAATTCAACAAAATGAAAAATGAGATTGAGTGGAAGATAAATTTTCATTGAACTTAATTTCCTATGTGATAAACAAAAAATTAATTATAACAAAAACTCATTAAAAATCCACAATTGGTGAGTTCAAAAATATAACACATAATTTATAAATCTAAACAATAGTCTATGCATGATCATTTCTTGGTAGAACGTGTCACAAAATAATCATCATCAAGAGGTTTTTCACTTCAAGAATGATAGTGAACTAAACATTTTGTCATCCTCCACAAACTACATGTGATGCTCTTTTAATCTTGGCATAAAAATTATAACTAAATTAGAGGAATGCTAGTTTCATGATAAAAGGTCTCCTACGATGAACACATAGGAACCTACTGCATAAACCATTTTTCTGTTTCCTTAGCTAAGCACAACTCATTTCCATTTATTAATAATCAATTTAAGTATTTTCAAAGAAAATATAAAATAAACATAGTAGATTCTAAAAGGTGAATATGCTTTAGTCATGCCACAAGGTGAAAGGAAATAAAAAAAATAAAAAATACTTGAACCCTCAAATATATTGTAGTGCCCTACTCTAGTCAACCCAAGATTTACACTATCATGACCTTGAGACATCATTGGACTTATACATCATTATTTGAGGATATTATTATGATGATCGAGACATATATTTTGATGATTACCCTTATTCAAATTACCCATATTGAAATTACACATATATCTATATTGAAATTACCCTCACACTACCATAGAACAAGATGCTCATAGTATAAGGATTGAAGGTAATATATTCTTGTTAGGAGACTTTAATGTTAGAACCATAACTAACCATGTTATTTTTGTAATTAATGATTCCAAACTTGATCCTCTTTGGCTAAATGAGGACCTTGTTTTTGCTAGTAGATACAAAGAAAACTCTGAAGATCTGAATGAGAAATTATTTGGTACTAAGTTAGTCAAACTCTTTAAATATCAAGACCTTATAATTTGCAATAACTTCATCAAGTGGTCAAATTCCAACCAGATTACTTGTATTCACATGCTTAATAGTAGTGTTGTGGATTATGTGATATATGGTATCTCTCACGAAATATGATATCTTTTAGAAAACTAGAAAATATTGTAAAATTTTGGTTATTCCTTGATCATGTATGAAAAATTAGATATCTTTCTCAAAGATATCTCATAGAAACACGAAGGTTGGGTAAGATACTCGAGCATAAAGATATATTTATTCGTGTTAAGTTAAGTTGTAGTGACTATAAATTTGACATACTCATTAAATATCCAAGCTTAAATTGGACAAAATTCCTTATAAATGAGGACTTCATTCCATTAGACCAAGTTGAATTAAAGGAGGTTCAAAGATAAAGGAATCTTGAAAGATAGGCAAATTCGAAAGCATTAGAAATAGGAAAAATATTATTTGGGATAGAGACCAAAATAAGAGTAATAAATAGGAATTTGGAACATATCATATTTTTTTTGGAATTGTCGGGGATTTTCATGGCGTAAAGGTCATATGTTAGGTTGGATCCTGAGTGAAATTAATATCATATTTTTAATTGAAACTTGGGATCATGATGATTCTAAGGTCATTCACATAGTTAGACTCATTTTGTGGTCAACATGGAAAAATAAATCCTTTGTAGAGGGATTGGAGGAATAACCTATTATATAAAAAGTAATGTTATTCTTGACACCTGCCTTTATAAGATAGAGCCTCTTAATTGATACATTTTTATTGAAACCTCTAACATTAATGCTAAGAGGATTTAAATTTAAATTTATTATTTTGCACCCGTCAACTATACTTTTTATAAGAAAAAACAATATAGGTAAAAATTACCCTTACACTACCCTAGAACAAGATACTCATAGTCTAAGGACTGAAGGTAATATATTCTTGTTATGAGAATTTAATGTTAGAACCACAACTAACCAATTTATTTTTGTAATTAATGATTCCAACCCCGATCCTCTTTGGCTAGATGAGGACCTTGTTTTTGCTAGTAGACAGAAAGAATACTATGAAGATCTAAATCAGAAATTATTTGGTACTAAGTTAGTCAAACTCAATAATTATCAATACCTTATAATTTGCAATGACTTGATCAAGTGGTCAAATTCCAACTAGATGAATTGTATTCATGGGCTTAGTAGTAGTGTCTTGGATTATGTGATATATGATATCTCTAAAAAAATATGATATCTTTCACAAAATTAGAAAATACTGTAAAATATTGGTTATTCTTTGATCATGTATGAAACCATAAATAATAATAAGAAAAAAATTATTAAACTACTTTTGGAAAAGAAACATTGTGGGTTATATTTTTTGAGGTTCTTATTATACAATCTTGATAATCTCTTTGTATGTTTTCATCATTTTTTACCACAAAGGTCTCATTACCCCACAAGGGGAAACTAGTTGGAGAGGCACCCACAAAGGTGTGTGATGTTGAACAGTAGGGGTTATTTTCCTCAAAATAGGTCTTGACACATCCATACAATTCACTCATATTCTATGTAATTCATATTTTAGAGGCTTCACGTGAAAATAAGATATATGAATAGTTATCTCAAAATCATGAATGTTTACATCAAATTCTTCTACTTTCTTATACATTGCTTCTCTAACAACTATATACTTCTCTAATTCCTTGGCTTTAGATAAACCAAAAAATTTAGGATTTGGTGCTTCGTCATCATTTGTAGGTCTTTCATCTCCTTCTTGAATCGTAACTATTGTAGTAACTATTTCACTTTATTCTATAATTTACAACTCTAATAATGTTAAACTAGCAAACAAATCCTTGAAATTGCACAAAATGAAAAATGAGATTGTTTGGAAGATAAATTTTCACCGAAACTTAATTTCCTATGTGATAAGCAAACAAAAAATTATAACAAACTCACTAAAAATCCACAATTGGTGAGTTCAAAAATATAACACATAAATCTAAACAATAGTTTGTGCATGTTCATTACTTGGAAGAACATGTCACAAGATAAACATCATCAAGGGGTTTTGCACTTCAAGAATCATTAGTGCACTAAACATTTTGTCATCCTCTACTAACTATATGTGATGCTCTTTTACTCTTAGCATCAAAAGTATAATTTCATTAGAGGAATGTTAGTCTCATGATAATAGGTCTCCTATGATGAACACATAAGAACCTACTGCATAAACCATTTTTGTCTTTGCTTAGCTAAGAAAAACTCATTTCCCTTTCTTAATAACCAATAAGTATTTTCAAAGAAAATATAAAATAAACATAGTAGATTCTAAAAGGTGAATATGATTTAGTCATCCCATAAGGTAAAAGGCCATTAAAAAAAAATCCTTGAACTATCAAATATATTGTAGTTCCCTACTCCAGTCAACCCGAGATTTACACTATCATGACCTTGAGACGTCATTGGACTTATACATCATTCCTTGAGGATATTATTATGACGATCAAGATGTTTTATTTACTTTGATGAGACATATATTTCATGATATTATAGTATGTACTTTCATGATGATGATGATGATTATGTCGACTATGGCATTTACATGTGATCATATATGATGCTTATTGGATGACAATTATATCATGTTTATTACTTCTTACTCAATATTTCTTGAGTGTGGCAAGAAAAGAGGACTATGAACACAACCCATATCACGATGGTTTGAGTCACATTGTGATTTATGTTTAGGTTTGATATTTGAAATGCAGATAGTGTGTGTTTTTATATGGATTATACTAATAGATGATAGCACAGTTTTGTAGAAACTAATACGTTGTAAAAACCCTAGTTAAAAATCCATGTAATAAAATTAATAAAAGAAAAATAAGACCAAGGTCATGGGACACGTATTCCATGAATGTTGAGAAAAAATATAGTGATGGGGATCACTAGTGATTAATTTATGGCTATGGAAATTGGCAAAGGAAATGGAAAAAGAAAAGTGGAATTAATTGGCATTTATTTATAAAAATAATGGAAAATAGGAGAAAAGGAAGGTGAAATGTCACAAAATTGCATGTGAGGAAAAATTGAAAGAAAATAGAGGAAAATGAATAAAATAGAGGCCTCAATGATAAAAATGATTTTGAGGATCAGTTCACAACTTTTGTCAGTTCAATCTTTGTCACTCTCATTCTATTCTCTCTCTCTCCCTCTTATACTCTTGCACACTTAGAGAAATTTTGGAGCATTGTTGAAACATGCTTAGAGCACTCTAGTTTTCATTGGATTGGAGAAATAAGGCACATGAATGCAAGAAAGTGCAAGGGGAAAACATGATCAATGACTATAATTGGATTTCTTTGCAGGTACCGAGTTGCATGTATGATTTCCTTACTAGTTTTTGCATGCATGGTATATGCATGGAGTTATTGGGTTATGATCTATCATTGCCATGGAGGATTTCCTGGATTGACGGTGGTTTGCCTAGACTTGCCATTTCCTGGATAGACATGGTGATGTGGGTTTCCCATTTGATTGTTTTCTGATTGGTACTCATGTTCCTTATGGTTGTGGGTTGAGTTACCAGTTCCTGGACCCTTGGTTGGATAAACGCTCTGGAAGCCCTGAAACAACTTGGGTTGAGTTACTAGCCTTGGAAGCCTTTGTCTAGAGCCTTGGTGGGTTGAGTTATTAGTCCTGGAGCTAGGTTGGAATAAAAGATCTAGAGCCTTGGACAACTTTAGTAGAGACCGATCTAGTGATGGTTAGTGATGTCCAACTGTAAGGTGGAATCACTGGTTGAGGTGGTTTGGCCTCTGGAACCCCTAGTTTGGTTTTTCTTGGTTTATTCCATGAGATCCCACATTCATGCCTGGAATATGGCATGGGGTTGATTGTTTGAAAGAGAGATTTGGTTTAGCCCAATCTATAGTTGGGTGGTACGTGGAAGTCCCTGTGTTGGTTGGATTTGCATATGTTAATAAGAGCTCTTTTCCTATTATATTTTCATGAGAAATTATACTTGTTTTTATGTGTCTTTGATGGATGGTTTATCATGATGTATATGTTGTTCATTTACTGGTATGATATGCTGGTCATAAGATGTATATTTGATATGGCTCTTGATGTGTTTTGATTGGTTGAGGAAAGGTTAATGAATGCATGAGCTAATATATGTTATTGAAACTATTATTAGAGGGCATTAGACCTTCTTGACGATTCTCAGATAAATATCATACCCCTATGTTTAAATATGCATTCATGATGTTTTTTATCACTCGAAATGTCTGCCTCAACATTGGGGGAAAACCACTCGATTAGGACCTTAGAGCAGATCATTTTCCATTTGGGATGGTGGCTTCGACAGGAAATTATGGGACCAATTTCCCTTAAAATAAATTATAAAAATGGATGGAGTATATAAGTATGATGCTATGATATAGTTAAAATTGAAAACAAAGAGTACTTAAACTAAATATCTATCATGGGAAAGTTTATCTGTATATGTGATTAAAAAAAGATCTCATAAGCAACATGACAAGATAGATTATCTTGTTATTATGAGGTTAAAGCAGATAATGATAACTAATCTAATTAAATAGTTAATTCAATTAGTTGATAAATTCATCACACATATAAGATTTCATTGTTTATACATATAATATATGATTTCAATCACACATATCAATAGTGAAAAATGTACGATTTCTTACAACACATATATGATAAATGTAATCAAATAACCATTCAACTCTTAAGCAAAGAAATAATAAATAGATAGTAGTACCTGATATATTGTAACTCTTCTCATGAGAAAATGGTAGTGGTTCAGCTTTCTATTAAGAGGAACTTAAGTTACAATAGTGCAAACAAAAGTCTTCTTTCCAAAATTCAAAACCCTTTCTCCTTACAAATGGAGGGGATTTATAGTCTCAAAATGAAATACAAATATAGAAAAGTAGAGTAAAAGCATGAAGTGGTTTTAACAAACAACGCTGAAAATAAACCAACGCGACATTTTTAGAATTTGTTATAACAACTTGACTAGGCTTGTGAAGAGGACTGTCCTCCCATTCACTGATGAAGTTCATAAATATCTGTCATGAGCTTCAATTTAGGTGGAGTCTTCAGCTGAATCCACATTTGATAGAGAAATATGGCATCCTTTAACGCTGGAAACATGTGGGTGGTGGTGTTGGATAGGAATTTGAGAATTAACCACTAGTTGTGAGGCTTGACTAAGAACTGCCAATGGCATTCTAGGTCAATTTTAGATAATTGATAAATTATTTTGGCCCACTTTTTGGATGATTCCTACCATGTTTTAGTGAGAAGTTTGATATCTAACAGAGCTCCTTCAGGGAAATTTGAAATGAGATTCACTTGAAACAAGTTATCACTGATGGTTTCAACGAGGTTATTAGATATATCCCTTGCATTAAACACTGCTTCCTCTGCATGTTTAAGGTGAATCTCCCATTCTCTGAAGACTATTTCCTTGTGCGACTCTTCTATCCTGGAGAGATCATCTAATCTCCCATTAGCGTTGTCCTGCCACGTTATGAAACTTGCAATCTTTTCTTCAATATCATCAAAATATGTTCTGAGGCCTGATAATTTGTCCACTAGAGAACTGGTTGTGTGACACAAATCATGAATAATGGCTAACTTTTGACAAAATACAATTTTCTGTTGAGCAAGGAGAGGATTTAACTCTCTTGCTTCCTTTTTGAACTCTGTTAATTCAGGATTAATTTTAAGTTGTTCAATCTTGTTCTGTACTTCCTGTATCTAAGTGTCTTGGGTTTGCAAATCGGAGTCATGTTGTATTTTAAGGGCATTAAAATTGTTTTGGAGCTCAATAAGTTGTCCTTGCCATTGATCAACAATATTTTTCTTATTGATCTCGAGACTTTGTTCTAACTACACAATTTTTCCTTCCTTTTCCTTCAATAACTGTTATACTTCAGTGGCTTTGTCCATAGTTGCAGAAGCATAAGCTCCCGTGAACTAAGTGAGTCTTCCCAGTTCCTCTGAAGGAGTGGACAAAAAACCATTCCATACTACTTCTAAAGAAGCATTTCGAGGAACTAAAGCTTGGGATTGCTCTATTTTCCTTTTCTTCCTTTGCCTTTTAATAATGGCCTTATGTTCAGGACTGTAAAATATATCAAGGGGAGCAATATCTTCAACCCTTAATACAACCTCAGAGGTTGGGAAGGCTGGTATAACTTCAATGTATTCAGTTTACAAAGGCTTATCAGAGCCATTTATTGTAATCAAAGTATGTTCTAAAATTTCAAAAGTATCTGGGACCTTCTCTTGTGAGGGAGTCTTCAAAACTTGGGATTCCTTTGCCTCCATAACCTGGCTATATTGTTCCCATATCTGCTTAAGCTTGGAACTTGGAAAAATACCTTTAGTATGAGAAGAAGAAGAAGCCCTTGTCTCTTTTTGTTGAGGCGAATCAGTAACCTTTGTGGAATGAACAACTATAACCTCATCTTGACCTATGCTTTCTTGAGAAAGCTTTAATGAATCTATAGGTAAATGGGATAGCCATGATGCATGGTATTGAGTGAATGAGTCATTTCGTATGGAGTCAACTTCTCTGTTGCTTGTCTAGTAACCATTGAATAGGTGTGAATATTTTTCAAATAAGTCATCAAACTTTTCTGGTTCATGAAAGAACTGTCTGATGCTTGACTGTGTAGTAACCTTCTTGACAATTTGATGGGGATCATACTGCTTGTTAGGGATAGTAGAAAAATTAATTCTAATATAGAATTAATCTCAATGGCGACATGTTTGAAATTCTCCAAAGTATACATACATGTTGATGATGCTGAACCCGCCAACATGTCAGGGGATCTCCCCGGTAAGAAGTTCCAACTAGACCTCAGACCATTTGGTGTAGGAGTCCCAGTAGTGGGTAGTATAGTATTGCGTTGCCTGCGGTTTCACGCAAAGATAAGTAAGATGTCCTTGTTGGTAGCAATGGTGTGATCTTGCAGCAAGTCAAGGAAGGTGCATGAAAGGCTCTAACATATGGAAGGGGGAGTGAGTGCGCCCCTTAGAAAACTGTGATAGCACGCAACTTGAAAGGGAACACACGAGCAAAAAGACATCACAAGATGGAAAGCAGGATAGGCAACGATCCAAAGTAATGGATTATATCAACAACACGCTTTGATAAGGTTCATACAAACACATACAGAATAGTCCATACATACATGCATAAATAACAACTATATACATCATTAAAGTAACCAAGATAGCCAAACTACAATAACAACATATGCATGAATTGTGATGGCTCTGTTATATTAAGAGAGTGAAAGATCCAATCATACATACAACCAAGACTTCCACTAGCCTCAATAGAAGAACATTACAATTACTTCTGCGTGCTCCTCCAAAGAGATGTACTAGCTCTACACTGTGGAGAAGCCAAGGCTCGTTACGATACACTCCAAGCTTTCTCTAAGTTACACCTATAAGAAGCTTGGATCCCAAAATACAATACAATGAGTTATGAGGTTCTATAAATAGCAAAGGGTGGGGTGACCCTTGACATTCCCCTTTGTGACTCTTCACCTACCCTCATGACTCTTCATCTACTACATGACTGTTACATTCTACTATCGACACTTGGTCTTTCACTGTTACAACATGTTTACATTAATATCTACACATGTACCCATGTGAGACAAAAATATGTTGAGTAATCCATGCAAGACATAACTAAGACTTGGACAGCCGTGGGAAGACTAACTCTTCGACATCCTCACGATGATCGATGGTGGCGAATTGATGCCAAGCTTGGTAGTCTGTTATGGTGTCCACGTGCTCTATGGTGACATCCTTATGAAAGAGAACTCTTGCCTCCATTGCATCTGGGTACACTGATTTGGCACCTCTGTCCAACTTATCTGATAACATGCACATCATATTCTTGAGTGCAGCCGGACCAGCAACATATTGATGCATAGTGTCTGTGTTGATCTACAAGTTTGCGTTGGTGGCTACACGCATCAACTAATCAAAGTACATGTCCAGCTGTAGTTGGACTTGGTTCTTTGACTTCAAGTGTGACAATGGATGGGATCGCGTGTGTGCGCACAATGACATCCATGCTCCTGAACACCCATGCATGTGAAGCTCAAAAACTAGAGATGAACTTCAAGAGTTCTTCATAGTTCCAGATCTGATTTCGAATGCGTGCCTTCAACTCTATCGCCTTTGGCTTCATCATCTTTATCAAGTGCAATGGGGCTCCTTTGTACTTCATTTTCCATGTTTGCATGTGATCAACAACAATGTGTAGATTTGACAAGAAGTGTGCTCTTGTAGCACATGGCTGCTGCCAACCGTTGAGGTGGACAACTCACTTATGCATGGTGACGAATCTGGAGTACAACTTCCACATGACTGTCTCTAGAGACAATAAGTCATCTAGTATCGCTCTCCTCAACTCTGGTATGGTGGATGTTATAACCTGCTCTCCTCCCTGCTTGGTCGCTTGTAACTCCTTAGCCATGTGCTCATTCTCAACCATCACAAATCTAACATTCGAGCTTGTGGCTTCGGCATATGCTTTGGTAGCATCAACCAACATGGATGGATGTCTGCACACATCGGATACAATCACTCTCTTCAAATTGCGCAGGAGATACGTGGACATCTAGAGTAGGCACTTTGCATGACTACACAAATCTGTGTTGTGACTCGTTGAAAGATATATTGTGCATCTCTGCTTCCGAATTGTCTTCAAGGATTTCTGTGTATCCTTGATTGCTTGGTACTTGCTCTGCTTCCAGATATGGTGAAGCTAGTGGGGTGACCTCTTGGTTCTGAGGCATGAGGTCAATATCCTGATCTCACTCTAGCTGAACCATATCCATGTCCATCTTCTCTAACATATATTCAATCTCTTGAGCCAAGTCCTACTCTTGTGACTGCTCACCATGTCTTCTCTATGCCAGCTGCTCGGATGAGTCAATAACTTTAATGGGTGTAGTTTCAACAATCTGTCTAAGATGCACCTCTTGATGTTCTTATTCCTGTTGCACTCCCTTCTCTCTTCTATGCAACTCTTGTTCTTCCCTTAGTTTCTACATCAACTTCTACAACTCCTTTTTTTTTCCCTACATCTTTTGTTTCTCTCTTTGCCTTTGTGCGATCCTTCTATCGCGATGTTGTGTCTTAGCCTCAATCTCCAAAGATGATCTCAACACAAGTGGATCTGCTTTGAGCTTGCAAATTTTTTCCACCTCTGCACTGTCAACAACCTTCTTCTTGCCTTTATCACGCATAGGTCTGCTACCCTCTGTTGATGTTGCTGATGTTTCTCTCTAAGATGTTGCTGCTTTCTGCTTTGCTAACCACTCTACAAATATGCTGACTGGTTCATTGAGCCTTGAGAAGTGATAGCAATATCTCCATGGGTCTTCCTCAGGCCAATGGCATGCCCCATGGATCCAAGGATGTTTCACTCTCGCAAAATGGTCCTTCACTAAGTAATGCGGTTCATACATATTGAAACTTTTGGTGCCGAAGGTGAATCTCTTGAATTCCTCCATCTCAGCCTCAACATTCTTGAGATTTCGAATCTCATACAACTCGATCCACAAAGGAAGAGTAGGCCAAGGTTCCTTCTTCTTCTTATGGAGTCTCGGTGACAACCCTATCGAGATGTGATATGACACTTCTTTCATGATGAGCTTGTCCATAAAAAACTTTAGTAAAACATGTAGAGCCTTGTCCGCATTGTAAATCTGTATGAAGTTGCCAAGGGGTGAGGCATACCAATCTGCTATGTCTACCAATGCCTCCATCACTGCCTATGACATGAAAGGTTGATCCTGCTCAAAGATCATCCTATATACCGGGTGACAAAGTGATCTGATAACTGTATGATAACTCCACAGAAGCTGCATTTGGAGAACAACCTGCAATAAGTGTGCACAGAGGTTTTCGAAGGTGTCCATGCCCAACCCAAGCCTGGGAAATACTAACGAGTATAGACTGCATCAAGTATGTAAACAAGCATGTATATCTTCACTTGCTGACCCTTGGGCGGATGCTGGGCTTTCGTTACTTGTTCCTTCAACTTGAGAGCCAACAAGTCAAACTAGTTGCAAGGTCTTCCTTTGCTCGCCAGTTGATCCAACATAATCACCCAACTCTGCGGCAAGGTTTTTGTGCTCTCCTGAATGTATAAGTAGCACGCAAATATGACCAAGAGATGATATGTCTTCCACAACATCCTCGTCTTGTAAACCTGGCTAGGTGTTGTGCTGAAATTGGATGGATCTTTCACCCAGCTCTTCAAGATATCTCTTGAGTTTCACTGTTGTTGGGTCTAGTGAAGGGTGTATCCATCGTGATCAATGGTTGCAGCAAGTGATACATCTCCTAAAATTCCTTTGCCCTGAAGGTAGGGAGTTGTGTTCCACAAACACTGCTCAACACCATTATCTTTGGATCCGTATGTGAGACAATCCAGTGGATCATGTCTGTGCATGGAAATGCGGGATACCTACATCAAGATAGACTTGTGTATGTTGACATAGACCCTGTGGTCTTCTAGATTTTTCTCAAATGTGCCTGTGAAGGTGTCATTGATGTCTTTACATTTCAACTTGATATCCTTGTCTATGAACAACTTAGTGTCTTCATAGATAGGCAAGCTCATAGACACTTTGTCAACTACATCTCCAGTTACACTCTCAACGGTGTCCTTTGACCCTGCTCTCTTGGAGGCCATTGTACCTATACTACTAAGAGACGTATGAACACCTGTGATAACTTCGACATATAAACACTCATGGCAAGCAATCTGTCATTTGAAAACCAAAACAACTTGAGGACTGACATGCCACACACCTGGGTGACTAACTAAAAAGATTGCGCAACTTTCACCGGGAGGCTAGGAGACTGACTACCAAAACTGCACAAAACACAGTCTAGATTGTCAGCGAGCTAATTGACTATTGAAAATGCACAATGCACAGTCAAAATTGGCCTATTGAGGACTGAAACTATGCAATGGGCAGTTTTAGTTAGTAATGACTACAACCAACAAATTCCATTTGCACAATTTCTAGGACCAGCAAGGCACTGCCACTCAGAATTGCACAGAGCAAGCCTGTAGGCCATTGCTGGGCTAGATTTGTGAAATTTCTAGGAGGAAAGTAGAGCCTTCACTCGCAGAAATGCGCATTGCAAGCTGGGCAAGGCAAGGTCCGGGCCAAGGCTGCCTAGACCCGTTGATGGGTGACTGAAAACATGAAAAGTCTGAATGCATGGCAAAGCTGAGTGAAAACAAGAGTGAATGATCATGCATGAAAATAGTGAGTGAAAGATTTGGAATACAAGAAAACAAGTAAGTGCGTGAAGTGAGTCACCGCAATGACGACTGTTAGTACAGAAACAGTGTCATGAATGCGACAACGGTGAGATGCAATGAAAAACTTGAAACAATGCTTCTACAAGCTAACATGCATTAAAACAAAAACAAGCATTTATTGAAAACAAGAAAACAACACTCACACAAACTGAAATACAAAAAGTGACAGAAAACCAGCAAAAGACATGAAAAGCAAACTTACCCGAAAAAAGCTGAGCTGAGTGTGTCAAATGCTCCTAGATGTGATGTGGGATGTTAGAGATCCAAGATTGATGTGAGGAATGAGCTCTGAAGTGTCGAATAAATAAGTTTGATAAGATCGAGGCTTATGATGCGCATGCCACAAATCTAGGAAAAAATGACACTTGGTGGGAGGTTTCTAAAACAACTTTTGCATGTAACCTCAACTGCTAATAATGGATCCCTAAAATCAATGGATTCTTTTTGTTTTTTTGCTTTTTTAGAAAAAGCAGCCCATGCAAGCAAATCAAGATTGCACAGTCCTGGAGGGTACCGACCAACTTAGGAACACATTCAAAAGTATGCGAGCTTGGGAATGACTTTTGCATAGTTTCTAGGCTGAGGAAGTCTGGTTATCCCTCGGGCAATGTGCAATTTCTGGACTTAAGCCCTCGCTGTCAGTTAGAATTACGCAATTTTTGAGAGCAAGCCCAGTGATGGGCTGCATTATGAAATTTCCAGAGGGAAGGCTTCCTGGCTATTCTGTGCATTTATGGAGAGCAGCAGGTAGCCGAGATGGATTGCGCAATTTCCAAAGGGAAGGATGGTTTCCTTCCAGAATTGCAAAATTTTCAAGTGAACATCACAACCAGAAACTGACAAAGTTCTGGAATGTCAACCTACGTGATGCAGGAGCATTCAGCTCAGAAGAATCATTGTATTTCAGTAGACATAGGGAGGTCTTGTATTTTAAGGAAGTTGGTTTCCTAAGTGCTGAATTAATGTAATTACTTAGGTTTTGAGTGATTTTAATGAAAATAGGAATTAATTAAGTATTGTGAGGCATATTGTAAATGTTCTCGAATGATGGGGAACATGAAAGAATCATGATAGTTGAGAGTTCATAGGAATTGATAGCTTTGGAAATTAATTGTAAGATCTTGAATTAGCAATTAGTTCATGATTTATAGGATTGAGAGGATTCTTAGGTTTTAGTTGAAATTATTAAGGATTTGAACCAGAATTGGTTCACAGAGCCTTTTGTATAAATGTAAGCCTAAAAGGCATAAAAAGAGTTAGTCAAGTTAGATAGTTAGCTGGTTAGCTAGTTAGAGGTTGTGAGTTAGAGGTTTGATTGTAAGCCTACGGGCAGGTAGGAAAACAGAGGCCACTGATTAGAAAATCAGGCCAGAGAGACAGAGAGTCTCATTATGTAATCACTTGTTTATATATATATATATATATAGATATATATATATATATATATATATATATATATATATATATATATACAGAGAATTCAATTCTGAATTGTGTGGTGTGTATTGATTAATGGAGTTATGAATTGTGTGTGAATTAGAAGTTTCTGCATAGTATATGTATGCAGGTGGAGTTTGGGAAGAACACAGAGAAGAAGTGAGGATGAAGGATCGTGTCGGATCATTGAATCTGATTGAAGGATCAATGTGAAGTTCAAGAGTGACAATGTTTAAGAGTACACGGAGTTAAATCAAGAGGGAGTTGTGTTGCAGAACAATCAAAGACCAGAACCCTAGAAGAAACCCGAAACCATAGAAGAACACTGAAGAAACGACATAAAAACAAAGTAAGGGAAGGACGAATAAGTGAGGTGTCGATACACAGGAACTATCAGATCGTTTAGATCGATGGATGTTAATGGCAGAAGAAGAATGCCAGAGGAATATATCTGGATCGTCAGATCGACAGATTTGTTAGATCGACAGTGATCAGCAACTGCGGGGGTAGGAGAGTATGGATTTCCTTGATCGTGGTTGAAGTTCCACACTCGATCCTAGCCATTGATCTCATATTCAATGTCTTACGTCACAGTCAACTGCAAGGGTTAAGCTGTTTTTAATCCGTGTGCTAGTTGAAGATCCGCAAGCCATAGATTTGATGGCCTCGTATATCCAACAGATATCGGGTCATAAAGTGATCGAACTTTAAGTTCAAAATCAGACCTGAACATTTATACATCAAGGATTTATATTCCTTATCGGCTCCATAAGGGTGGTTAAGCGTCGTGAAAGTTTCTCGTCCGATATCACTGCTGACCGTTGGATCAAGTGTGCTTTGATCAAATAGTGGGGAATCGCTGATTAGTTTCGCATCGCAATATTTCATGAGTGGATGAACCTTGGCCTTAAGAAAATGCGATTTGTGATGTGCGATGCTCGGGTGTATCATCAACCGTCGGATTGAAGGCTAAGATCGACGGTGGAGTTTATGGACATGAGTTAAATAAGTTTTTTTGAGTTCCGGAGGATGAATGGAAATCGCATAGCAGCCGTTGATCTGAGGACGTGAAATCGACGGTCGAAGATTGAATGGATAAAGGTGAGCGTCAGAAAATGTGCAAAGGTCGTGGAATGGCAGAAAGGTAAGGTTTAAAGTAGTTTATGTAATATTTCTATTATACTAGAGTTATAATAGAATTAGTAGAGTCAAAAGGATTAATTAAGGTTAAGACTATGGATAGTCAATTAAAACATTTTCACATGAGATTTAGTTAAGGGGCCTTAAACCTTTATTTGAGAAGGTTTTCACCATGGATCCGGTGATTAGGGCTTGGGACCAGTGACATGAAATTTTATTTTCATAATGTGGGTATTGTCATCTTTGGCCAACATCTTTTGGTATCATAGTAGAATTGTAGTTGAAACATTTGGTATCAGAGCAGAATAAGGAAATTCTATGTAATAGGTATTTGAGAAATTTAGAACAAAGTTATGTTTTAAGATGTGTATGTAGGAAAGAGAAGATCATATTTTAATCTGATAAGCAGTAGGAACACAGAGATAATGTGTAGCAAAATTTATAGAAGCAAGAAACAGAGAACAATCCATTCAAAGTGTAGGAGAATAGTAGAACAAGATCATGCAGAGATATTGAAGGTAGCAGCATGAGAAAGTGAGAAGATTGCAACAACCTAGACCAAGGAGTGCTCAATTGGTTCCAGAGGAAAGAACTAGAGAGATGCCAAAAGACTGAGCTCAAAGGAGAGAAGCGTAGTGAGACATATGTAGCAAGAAGGAGACTTGTTACTGCAGAGGTATTGTTGCAGTTCACAAAGGAAATTCCACAAAGGATGTGGGTGGAATTGCTAAGGGATAAAAGAAGCTGGTAAAAGTTTCTGGAAGAAAGTAGAATGTGGCAAAACCTTGAGGAATTCCAACAGAGGTTGGATAAAGAGGAAAATTGTGTTCTTGAAATGCGCAGATGAGTTGAAGCCTAGAAGGATAAGAGAGAAGTGCTCAAAGAGGTTCCAGAGATAGAGAACCAAGTGCTTGCCAAAAGATCAAGTACAAAGGAGAGCTTGGTGAGGTTGTTGGGTTGTGTTATATTCTTTCCACGACTAACCCACGTAGTTAAACGGGGGGTTATCCCGCCCCCCTTCGTTGCGCCGATTGCGCAGCGGGGGGGGTCATAGGGGGGGCGGCAGCCCCCCTGTCCGGGGGGTTTGAGGGGGGCGGGGCAGTGCCCTAGGAAATTTTTTTTTGGACCCTATATTAGGTTGGGCGAACCTACCTATGGTTTTGTGCATGATTTTCGCACATGGTATTGGACGCGATGGTTTTTTGGTCCATGGTATTGGATGCTTCAGCTTGTATAAATATGTATTGTAACATTGAAAGGAACATAATGAAAAATCAAGCTGGTAGTCTCGGTTTTGGGATCCAAGGAAAAATCTCTGTGCATATGTGTTTTATGGGTTATGCTCTCGCATTGTTTATTTTCTTTGTTTAAGAATTCGTATGCAGGTAATTTCTGTACAGGGTTAAAACCTACATTTGGTATCAGAGCTGTTTTGGCTTCAAGGGGACGCCTTTGTTGCTGAGGGGTTTCGCTCAGGCCTGTGGTAGACCCTGTTCAGTGGGAGATCTGCGAGATCGATTCTGGTGGTGAAAGAAGATGGCGAGCAGTGGAAAGATCGAGATTGAGAAGTTCAATGGTCAGAGTTTTGAGTTGTGGAAACTCAAGATGGAGGATCTGTTGGTCGATAAAGATCAGTGGATCGCGGTAGATCCGGGTACTAAACCATCGGGAGTGACCGATGAAGAATGGAAGAAATTGGATCGGAAGGCAAAGAGCACAATATGATTGTGTGTCTCAGATTCAGTATTGCTGAATGTATCAGGGGAAGCTACGGCAAAGGCTTTGTGGGTCAAGTTAGGGACTTTGTACCAATCTAAGTCTCTGGTGAATAAACTGTTCCTGCGGAAAAAGCTGTATAACCTGAGGATGAAAGATGGAGACTCGGTGACAGAGCATCTGAATGCGTTTAATACTGTGGTAAGTCAGTTATTATTTGTTGATATTAAAATTTAAGATGAAGATAAGTGCATCAGTCTATTGTGTTCTCTACCAGATTCGTGGGATAGTCTGGTTATTGCAATAGGTAGCAATGCAACTGCTTTGCAGTTTGATGAAATAGTCTCAGCCTTGCTGACGAAGGAGATGAGACGGAAGAATATGGACAACCAGAATGGTGATGCCTTGTCTGTACGAGGACGGTCCCAGAACAGAAACAAAAATAAGTCATCGAGTGGGAGATCTAAATCTAGAGGGAGATCTAAATCTCCAGGAAAACCTACAAAGGTGGTGTGCTGGAAATGCGGAAAGGAAGGACACTTCAGAAGGGATTGTAAATCTAAAGCTCCTGATAAAGGAAAGGGATCTGATGATGCTCCTTCTGCAGAGGCGAAAACCACCTCAGATGAAGGTGGGGATGTGTACTTGGCTTCTTCAAGTACACATGTAGATCATGAGGCATGGTTGATTGACTCAGGTGCATCCTTTCACTTCACTCCCCATAGAGAGTGGTTCTGCGAGTATGAGAAATACGATGGTGGTGATGTCTTCTTAGGAGATGATAGGAAGGCTAGAATCATTGGTCGGGGAAAAGTAAAGTTGGAGTTGCAAGGTGGAAGGGTTAGAACACTTCCGGGTGTTCTACATATTCCTGCATTGGCCAGAAATCTGATTTCTGTAAGCAAGTTGGATGATGCAGGTGTAAAGACGGTGTTCGAGAAAGATACCTGCAAGATGGTTCGAGGAGCACTGATATTGATGCGGGGAGTTCGGACTGGAACTCTGTACAAACTGCAAGGTAGCACTGTTGTTGATGGGTGCAATAGTTCTATGGTTCTTGAAAATGGAGTAGAAAATCTAGTGGTCTCTGGAGAGAAGACCATGTTGTGGCATCAAAGGCTTGGACATATTGGAGAGAAGGGCCTTCGAATACTTCATGGTAAAGGTATGGTAGAAGGTATGAATGATAGCTCTCTGGATTTTGATTTCTGTGAAAATTGTGTGTATGGGAAGCAGAATCGAGTGAGTTTCCCCTCTGGTGGTAAGAGGACGAAACAGATATTAGAGCTTGTGCACAGTGATGTGTTTGGACCTGTGAAGGTTCCATCACTGGGTAAGTCTGTGTACTATGTATCATTCATAGATGACTTCTCAAGGAATACATGGATATATTTCCTTAAGAAGAAATCTGAAGTCTTTGACAGGTTTAAAGAATTTAAGGCTCTGGTGGAAAATCAGACAGAGAAGAAGATAAAGGTGCTGAGGACAGATAATGGTGGAGAATTTTGCAGCAAGGAATTTGA
The DNA here is from genome assembly GCA_031772625.1 of Pinus tabuliformis. NCBI lineage: Eukaryota > Viridiplantae > Streptophyta > Pinopsida > Pinales > Pinaceae > Pinus > Pinus tabuliformis. The sequence goes on along the minus strand of CM062805.1, from coordinate 207,788,871 downwards.
AGAATTTTGTAAGGAGTGTGGTATAGCACGGCAGAAGACTACTCCATATACACCTCAGCAAAATGGAGTCGCAGAAAGAATGAACAAGACGTTGATGGAAAGGGCAAGAAGCATGCTCAGTGGTGCCGGGTTAGGACAGGAATTCTGGGCAGAGGCGGTGGATACTGCACGTTACCTGATCAACAGATCACCCTCATCAGTGTTGGAGGATAAGACTCCACAAGAAGTATGGACTGGTACGAAACCCTCTCTTTCACATCTGAGGGTATTTGGATGTGATGCATATGTACATGTTCCAAAGGAGAAACGAACCAAGTTGGATAGTAAATCTGAAAAGTGCATCTTTATTGGGTATAAGGATGGTTTAAAGGGTTATAAGCTTTGGAACCTAGTCACACGGAAGGTTGTGTACAACCGAGATGTGGTGTTCAGAGAGGTAAAAGATGTTATTCAACATGAAGTCCAACCAAAGGAACCTGAGAAGATAGAGTTTGAGCCAAAGGAGGAAGAATCAGACTCTGCAGCAGAGGAGGAATCAGAAGATGAAGAGCCATAAACTCCGGCTGTGAGAAGATCAGGTCGAGAAAGAAGGCAGCCAGAAAGGTATAATCCATCTGCTTTCAGTTCAAATTTTGCTTTGTCTGTTACTGATGATGATCCCAGAACTGTGAAGGAAGCAGTGGATTCAGAGGATGGAAAACTCTGGAAAGAGGCCATGGTTGATGAAATGGCATCTTTGCACAAAAATGAGGCTTGGGATCTGGTAGATTTGCCTGCTGGAAGGAAACCCATTGGCAACAAATGGGTGTTCAAGAAGAAGACTAATGCAGAAGGAAAGGTGGAGAAATACAAAGCTCGGTTGGTAGAAAAAGGTTATTCCCAGGTGCCGGGAATTGATTTTGGTGATATTTTTTCCCCTGTTGCCAAGGTAGCTTCTATTAGATTACTTTTATCTGTTGCTGCTGCTTTTGATTTTAAGGTAGAACAGATGGATGTGAAGACAGCATTTCTTCACGGGGATTTGGAAGAGGAAATCTACATGAGGCAACCTGAAGGCTTTGCAGTGAAGGGTAAGAAAGAACTGGTATGCAAGTTAAAGAAGTCTCTGTATGGGTTAAAACAGTCACCAAGGATGTGGTATCATAAATTTGATACATTTATACGGGGACTTGGCTTCACCAGAAGCAAAGCAGATCATTGTGTGTATTTTAAATTAATTGGTGACCGTGTTATTTATCTGGTCTTGTATGTGGATGATATGTTGCTGGTTGGAAATGACAAAGAAATTATCCAGGATTTGAAGACCCAATTGTCCTCCAAATTTGACATGAAAGATCTTGGTGCTGCAAACTATATTTTGGGCATGGAAATTAAAAGAGATCGGGCAAAGAGGAAGCTCTGGTTAAACCAGAGGAAGTATGTCGAGACAATACTGCAGAGGTTTAATATGCAGGATAGTAAACCGGTGAAGGTTACTATTCCTGTAGGTGTGAGGTTATCTGCTGAACAGTGTCCCAAGACACAAGAAGAGGAAGAGGACATGTCCCGTGTTCCATATGTAAGTGCAGTTGGTAGCCTGATGTATGCAATGGTCTGTACTAGACCAGACATTGCACATGCAGTGGGAGTATTGAGCAGGTTTATGTCAAAACCTGGGAAGGAGCACTGGACAACAGTGAAGCGGGTTTTCAGGTATTTGCGTGGCACTAGTGATTATGGTTTGTGCTACCAAGGAAGACCAGGATTGGACAGAGTGTTGGATATTCATGGTTTTGTTGATGCAGACTGGGCTGGAGATCTGGATCAGAGAAGATCTACAAGTGGGTATGTGTTTAACCTATTTGGAGGTGCAGTTAGTTGGATGAGTAAGAAACAATCTGTAGTGGCACTATCAACTACAGAGGCAGAATACATGGCAGCCACTCATGCAAGCAAGGAAGCAGTTTGGTTGCAGAGATTGTGTTCAAGTATGGGGTTAGTACAGGGAGCTATAAGAATAGACTGTGACAACCAAAGTGCAATTTTCTTGGCAAAGAACCCTGCTTATCATTCAAAGACAAAGCACATTGATGTTCAGTATCACTTTGTGAGGGATATGATAGAAGACAAAAAGGTGTTGTTGGTAAAGGTGGACACTTTGAAGAATACTGCAGATGCATTGACAAAATCTGTGAGCTCTGAGAAGTTCTCTTGGTGTAGAGAAACAATGGGTGTTTCAGGGCTGGAAAAATGACTAAGCTCTCCTGTGGAAAGAAAACAACAAGTGGGAGATTGTTGGGTTGTGTTATATTCTTTCCACGACTAACCCACGTAGTTAAACGGGGGGTTAGCGGGGGGCGGTTAGCCCCCCTCTACGGGGTCCGAGGCAGCGCCCCGGGAAAATTTTTTTTGGACCCTATATTAGGTTGGGCGAACCTACCTATGGTTTTGTGCATGATTTTCGCACATGGTATTGGACGCGATGGTTTTTCGGTCCATGGTATTGGATGCTTCGGCATGTATAAATATGTATTGTAACATTGAAAGGAACATAATGAAAAATCAAGCTGGTAGTCCCGGTTTTGGGATCCAGGGAAAAATCTCTGTGCATATGTGTTTTATGGGTTATGCTCTCGCATTGTTTATTTTCTTTGTTTAAGAATTCGTATGCAGGTAATTTCTGTACAGGGTTAAAACCTACAGAGGTAAGTGGCAGCAGGGAGACCTTGTTTTTGTAGAGGCTTTAATGCAGCTCATGGTGAGTGAGTGAAGAACTCATAGAGATGGAGAACAAGATGACTACTGATAGTCATAGTGGAGGTTCTAAGGAAGACCACAATAGAAGAAAAGTGAAGAAAGAGAATACCAAGGTAAATGGCAAGATAATGAGTCAAGAGGAAATTGACAAAGAGATTGCTAAGATGAAAGAACAACTCAATGTATTAATGATGATACTTGAAGAAAGCTAAAGACTAGGTTTGGTCTTGAATAAAAAGCTAATGAAGTGGCATAAGTTACAGAGAAGGCTACAACAGAGGCAAGTGAAGAGCCTGGTGGAAGAACTCAGAGAAGCTGAGTTGGAAATGGAAGTTTCCATTTGTGAAGCAGAACAGGGTGAAGTTCTGGGTGAAGATGAAGACTTGAAGACTGAAACTTCAAGTGAGACCAAAGGGTCACATGATTTTAAATCTGATAATTTGTGTATGTTTGCAAGTGAAACTTGTGAAGAAGGAAAATTTCCTGATATTGATGTAAAGGAAGAATAAGAAAGGTAGAATCTAAATTTTGTTATGAAAGAAGATGAGATAGATAGGTCTCATGTAAATACCTGTACACAGTTGGGAAAAGGTTTTACTTTTCAGCATATTGCAAGGACTGAAAGTAGAGGAAGTTGGACTCATGAGGATGGCCAAAAGCAAGAAGAAGTAGAGAAGGATATCAAGCAATCAAGTGAAGGACTTGATGAGATTGAAGAGAAGACCATTGAAATATTTCTGAGTCATGTAAAGGACTTGGAACAACAGGAGGACTTGGTGATTGAATCATCAAATGAGATCATGAGGTCTTGTGGTTTTACAACTGACAAGTTGTGTGTGAATGTAGGTATTGCAGAAGACAAACCATCTTATGGAACTGTCTTGAATGAAGTTGAAAGTTGCCAAGTAAAGTATGATGATGACTATCTTTCAAATGAAGATCAAGTTGAGTTATTACAGCAGAAGGAGTTCATAAATTCCTTGCTTAGTGGAGGAAATATCTTCAGTAGAGATGAGACAGTTATGTCTTATGATAAGGAATTTGCTATTGGTAAGAACAATGAGGAATTGATTTTCTTAAATGGCCAAAGGGAGAGTGATGGACAGACATCTAAAACTATCACAAAGATGGAGGATCAAAATTTTATTCTAATAAAGAATGAAGAAGTAGAGTAAACTAAAAGTTATACTTGTGACAAAGAAGAAGATAGTGAGGATTGTACAGAGCTTTTAGGAGAAATTCCAAGTGAGATGGCAAATTTATGGCATGAGTTAAGTCTTTTGGAGAAAAGGCTAGAAAACCAAAAAGTAAGTGTTCAGGTTGTAAAATTAGAACTAAATGAGAATGAAGAAGTTCACTACAGTGGACAAGGACAGGAAGACATCATTGAAACAGATGGTGTGGAGGAGAGACTAGCTGACAGTCTCGTGAATTCTTTTGAGAATTCAAAACAACATACTGATGTGCTGACAGAGGAGGAAGAATTAGAGCAGCAAGCTGAATTGTTGCCAAAGGAAGAAAAGGCACAGAAGCCTTATGATTTTTATTTTAAAAATTGTTTTATGATTACAGGTTTTGCTACAGACAAGGAGTAGAAATTAGATGTTGCAGAGGAAGATATTTTCAAGGATAGTCAAGAATTTTGGGTGGAAGAAATATCAACAACAACACCTGGAGCAATATCAATAGTAATAGCAGAAGTTGAAGTAGAAAAGGTTGAGGAAAGTAATCAGCAGTTTGAATATGAATGGACAATGTGCAGTGAGATGCAGAATGTGAAGGTGCCGAAGTTAGTGGACAACAACAATGACCTGAAGCAGAGAGGAAGAGATAGTAGTAAATGGCAGAGTATGGACTAGCCCAAGGATGTGTTGGAAATGGAGATTGAAGAACTATGGCAATTGATGATGAAACGGTCTAGGATGAGGAAAATGACAGCAGGAAGGATGATAAATCAGAACTTGAACCTGATTGACAAGGAGAGGAAGATGAATTAGAAGACAACAAACCTACAACAACAGCAAAGGTGCAAGGCATTTGGGTAGTTACAAAATAAAGTTTGGGACCTTGGAGGTTTTCTATCAACATATGAAGGCACATGATCAGGAGATCATGAATGCTTTCTACTTTGGGAGTCCGATGCAGGAGAATTCAACTCAGAAGAATCATTGCATTTTAGTATACATATGGGGGTCTTTTGTTTTAAGGAAGTTGGTTTCCTAAGTGTTGAATTAATGTAATTACTTAGGTATTGAGTGATTTTGATGAAAATAGGAATTAATTAAGTATTGTGAGGCATATTGTAAATGTTCCCAAATGAAAGGGAACATGAGAGAATCATGATAGTTGAGAATTCATAGGAATTGATAGCTTTGGAAATTAATTGTAAGAACTTGAATTAGGAATTAGTTCATGATTTATAGGATTGAGAGGATTCTTAGGTTTTAGTTTGAAATTATTAAGGATCTGAACCAGAATTGGTTCACATAGCCTTTTGTATAAATGTAAGTCTAAAAGGCATAAAAAGAGTTAGTCACGTTAGATAGTTAGCTAGTTAGCTAGTTATAGGTTTTGAGTTAGAGGTTCGACTGTAAGCCTATGGGCAGGTAGGAAAACAGAAGCCACTGATTAGAAAATTAGGCCAGAGAGACAGAGAGTCTTATTATGTAATCACTTGTTTATATACATATATATATATATATATATACATACATATATATATATATATATATATATACATACATATATATATAGATATATATATATATATATATATATATATATATATATATATATATATACATATACATATATATATACATATATATATATACATATATATATATACATATATATATATACATATATATATACATATATATATATATATATATATACATATATATATATATATATACAAAGAATTTGATTCCGAATTGTGTGGTGTGTATTGACTAATGGAGTTATGAATTGTGTGTGAATTAGAAGTTTCTGCATAGTATATGTATGCAGGTGGAGTTCAGGCAGAACATAGAGAAGAAGTGAGGATGAAGGATCATGTCGGATCATTGAATCTGATTAAAGGATCAATGTGAAGTTCAAGAGTGATAGTGCTTAAGAGTATGCAGAGTTAAATCAAGAGGGAGTTGTGTTGCAGAACAATCAAAGACCAGAACCCTGGAAGAAACCTGAAACCACAAAAGAACACTGAAGAAACGACATAAAAACGAAGTAAAGGGAAGGACGAAGAATTGAGGTGTCGATACACAGGAACCGTCGGATCGTTTAGATCGACGGATGTTAATGGCAGAAGAAGAATGGTGGAGGAATAGATCTAGATCGTTAGATTGACAGATCTGTTAGATCGATGGTGATTAACAATTACGAGGGTAGGAGAGTATGGATTTCTTTGATCGTGGCTGAACTTCCACACTCGCTCCTAGCCGTTGATATCATATTCAACATCTTACATCACAGTCAACTATGGGGTTTAAGATGTTTTTAATCCGTGTGCTAGTTGAAGACTCGCAAGCCGTAGATTTAATGGCATCGTATATCCAACATATATTGGGTCATAAAGTGATCAAACTTTAATTTCAAAATCAGACTCGAACATTTATACATCAAGGATTTATATTCCTTATCGGCTCCATAAGGGCAGTTAAGCGTCGCGCAAGTTTCCCATCTGATATCGCCCCTTGGATCAAGTGTGCTTTGATCAAATGGTGGGGAATTGCCGATTAGTTTCGCATCACAATAGTTCATGAGTGGATGAACCTTGGATTTAAGAAAATACGATTTGCGATGTGTTATGCTCGGGTGTATCATCAACTGTCGTATTGAAGGGTAAGATCGACGATGGAGATTGAAGCCGATAGGACTTGGGCCTGAGCGGACTCGAGAAGTTTATGGATGTGAGTTTAAGTTTGTTTGAGTTCTGGAGGATGAATGGAAATTGCGCAGCAACCATTGATCTAAGGAAGTGAAATTGACGGTGGAAGATTGAACGGATAAAGGTGAGCGTCGGAAAATGTGCAAATGTCATGGAATGGCGGAAAGGTAAGGTTTAAAGCAGTTTACGTAATATTTCTATTATACTAGAGTTATAATAGAATTAGTGGAGTTAAAGGATTAATTAAGGTTAAGACTATAATCAATCAATTAAAACATTTCTGCATGAGATTTAATTAAGGGGCCTTAAACCTTTATTTGAGAAGGTTTTCACCATGGATCTGGTGATTAAGGCTTGGGACCAATGACATGAAATTTTATTTGCATAATTTGGGTATTGACAGATTTGACCGCAATCACTGCGGGAGAGAGGTAAAAAGGTTTTCACACACACACACTGATAAGCCACTGAAACTTGATTGAAGCATATGTACTTGGACAGTGAAAGACATGCTGCTAAGGATGGTTGGTAGGGAGGCTCCAAAACAAAGTGAAGGAAAAATTTTGGAGGGTGGTTGTAGTGGCTACAACACTTGGTGACACATTGGTAGAACTCCAGCTCTCTGAATGGACCTTGTTTCATGAAAAATAAGTCTAACTCCTTCGGAAGTATTGTTCAATTCTTAAATCATCTTGGTTTCGAAACTAGCTTGATTGAAAGATGTAGCACCTGCCATGATCGTGATCGGTTGACACACATTCCAAGCCAAGTCAACACAGTTGTTTCAATTTGGGATGAGGGGTATATTGGTACACACAATATGATAGTCAAAGTTTAAGTTTCATCTCTAGTGTTGCTCCGCTACCAGCAGACCTGGAAAATACCTGTTGATGGTGCTGGACCCATGAACATTCAGGGGATCTCCTCGGTATGAATTCCCAACTATACCTCACACCATTTGGTGTAGGAGTCCCATCCGGTACAATGGCCTTGTTGCTATTATCTTAAAGATATGCCTTAGCTCTTGCTTGTTAGCATGTGAGAGTGGTTTTCTTTGTCTTTAAACAATGAGATTCATGTGCTTGGCGAGTGCTTAGTGCCATTTGTGTAAAATTTCTTTCATTGCAAAGGGAGAGGGTGGAAGTGAGTCTCAGGTTGAGAGGGAATATTCCCAACTCTGCTAGAGACACATAATACAATAGGACATGCATAGATTCCGACAGAGTAGTCCACACAAATGCGGTAGTCACAAACACAAGATGAACAGATAGCACAGACACACCCAGTGGAATAGTCCACATGAGTGCGACAGGTGTTATAATAAGTTTACAAGAATGAATATGTCAAGTGTCCGGCAGGATATCCCACACGGGCGAGACAGTGTTAACAAAAAATTTTCGTAAGCATATGTATTAGAACAACCAAAATAGTTCAATTATATTAATACAGATTAAAGCAACATGCATTACAAGTGTCCAAAGAGTAGTCTTATAAACAAATACAATAAATGTGTGAAAACGTGCTGGCTTGTTAACAGGCTTCTGAATTAAGTGAAAGTTCCAAGACATATCCGTACACCATTACATCACTAACCACGATAGCGGTGCGTTAGAGCCATTGCTTGCTCCTCAAAGAAAATATTACAGACTCTCAAGACTATGTGGGAGGAGCCAAGGTGAAAAGTCTTTTGCATGTACAAATGAGGGGTATTTATAGCCAAGGGTGAAACTGGCCCTTGTGACTATTCGACTTCCCTCATGACTATTCGAATTACATGACTCTTCAACTTTATATGACTCTTCAGATTTACATGTGGGTCTCTTGGACTTCCATGTTACATTACATTGATTACAACAGTATGGCCCATAGTAATGATGTGGTCGAGATGACTCATGACACGCCTCGATAAGACAATGCTGGTATTTTCATGCTGGTGGTGGTGTCCATGTCGAGCTGCAATGCTGCTAAGTGCTGGATGTTCTCTTGGTGTATCATAGCTTCATCTTCGCATGACAAGGTGTGCGAAGTCTTCAATGGTCTTGGTGTTCACTTGATGTTTCATGTGCACGTCACTCCTTCGCTTGTACTTTGGCATGCTCCATGTGTTCGTCCGTTCACAAATAACTTTCCTCGCATGCGTTCCTTGTGCATCCATTTGTTGTCGCATCATGTCTCATCCATGTACTTGTATCTGAAATCACTCATGATGAGAAGACATCAAATCTAGAAATATCCTTGTCTACCACGATGCATTGTCTTTCGCTTTCAGATGTAGGTGACCGGGAGAGAAGACAAGGGTCTGAAACTATGCAAGGCAGATTTCAAGCCGGGATGCGGGCTCTGGGCATTATTCATGAAAACTGCGCAGAGGTCACTGGGAGGCTGAGATGGGTTATCTGTATCAGCAATGACAATTTGCAGGATCTGGCTCGGTTGGAGGGAATGTTTGCGCAATTATTTGAGGGAGACAGTGCAGGCAGCAGAGGGAGATTGGCAGTGAAAACTGTGCAATTTCTCTGGGGAGATGGCAACAGGTTGCGGAAGGCTGCTTGGAAAAATTGTACAATTTTTCTGGGGAGCTGGTAGCAAGCTATGGGAGGCTACTGGCAAAAACCGTGCAATGTTGGGAGGCTGGCCTGCTGAACATCCCTACGCAGTTTTTGAGCTGAGCGGGATGCTGGGAAGCTAAGGGACTGCTCATGAAAACTATGCAGTTTTCTGGGTGAGCAGCAGTCCGAATGACTGGTTGGAAAAACTACGCAATTCTTGAGGGAAGTATAGTGATAGACACAGGGTGTCTATCTGACATGTCTGTGCAGTTTCTTCAGTCAGTAGAAGCGGGCATGCTTGGCAACTTATGTGCTATGTTTTGGAGGAGTGAGGCTCGGGGTCACTGCCCAGTCAAACTCTTTGGTTGATCATCTGGAGGCTTGGTTGATGTGCTTGTGGGAAACACAGATTAAAATGGCTTGCTTAGAAACATCTGCGCTGTTTTGGGTGACAGTCGGTCGAGTCGATTCCAGGATTGCATAGTGCAGATTGCTTGGGAGGCAGCCTCAAGCTCTGCGCAATTGCTGTACATGATCACTGAGAGCTGAAACTGCGCAATGCAGATCAATGGATGTTTAACTATTGGAGGATGGTCCAGTTGACAGAGTTTCAACAAAATGACCAAGTGTGTGAATGAGTGACTTTGTACATGCATGACCTTGCGAACACACACTCAACATGACTTGACGACAATACATTTTGAACCATCAAGAGAACATACACTCAGTGTGACTGACCGACGGTGTGAGTAATAAGAGAAACACTTGTGATAGATCATTGAATGACCATGATGACGCTTGCATGACAATGCATACAACCTTGTGTGTGAGTGCAAAATATGTTTACATAGCAGACACAACTTGTACACACGAAGGTAGACCATGTGCATGGCCAGAACATGACTACAATCATGACATTGTGATCAACATGCAAAAATATGTCTAATGAATGGTAAAGAGAGGAGGGTGCAAAGACTCAACATGGGTTCATGAGATGAGCCCAAGTGCTTGCAAACATCAAGGAAGAACCCAAGAAGGCTTTGAAATTGAATGGAGGCAAAAGATTTGGAGGGTGTTGTAGCCGCTACAATAGTACCCCGATGGACTCACGCAGGAACACAAGCATCGCTTTGCTGCCAGAGAGCCTGGTCAGTACCCCGACAGAGTTACTTGCATCACCTCTCCGTGTAGGAGTCCTTTCTCTTCTTTCGCCTTATTCATTTTTTCAAAATTTTCGCATTTTCATTTTTTTTAATTTTTCATTTTGTTATCACTCAGGTTGTTCCCCAAAAGATCTGGGAAAAGGGAATACAGCTGAGGTAACCACTAACCAGTCTTTTAGCTGCAGGTTCTAGCCAATCTGCAACCAGAGAGGGCTCTCTCTTTATGATTTAGATTTGTTTGCTATATGTTAGGCTAGTTATGAAGCATAAGTATTTGTTTGGTGTTTGGAAGATGACATTCAGTAGAACAGGGCTGCAAGATAAGAGAAGTTCAGACCATTGGGTTAATGGAGTCAGTTGAAAATGAACCTCTGGTATGGTTTCTTTGGCAAAAGTAGGACTACAGAGCAAGATAATTAAACATAGAACAGTTTTCAAGTTGGAATAAGATGAAATGAAGTCAGGGAATGAAAGGCAATCAAGAATCTTTCATTATGCTAACAGAGGGAAAAATGAGTAAATATTACCAAGGAGCAGTTAAGAATTCCTTAATTATATTTAGAGTGTAAAAACCAGGGAGACAAGAGCAGTCAAGAATTCTTGCCTATGCTAGTCCTGTAGAAAACATGAAAATTGACAGGAATTGAACACAGAGTACAACAAAGTAAATTCTGGGTTATTCTTTCTTCCTGCAACTAGAACATGATATATGGATGATAAACAAAACACAGATACAGTAAAACAAGAGTAAAGAAGACTTATTGATCCATGAAGTAACACGAGAATTCTGCAACATATTCTTCTGCCATTAATTCCACAACCAGAAAATTCACCAGCAAAGCATTCCAGCAATCTTTATTCAGAAAGTTTCTCAAAATTACAGCGCAGGTCCAGAATGATATTCACCAACCAACAACAATACATCTCTTGAGGAGGTATTTATAAAAAAGAGTTACAAAATATCTCATAGACAAAATATCAAGCATTAACTTCATCCATCTACTTCTTTAAAGGCAGTAAATGGCATTGGAAACAGAGCGCAATGAATGCAGGAGTAACTTGCGTTGTGCTGGCTGCCTTAGGTGGTCTGATATCTTTGACTTTTTGACTTAGCCAGTCGGCTGGTAGCTGTCTCTTTATCCCGCGTTTCTGCGTTGCTGTCCTGGCCCTTCCATTTGTGCCCGATTTCTCTTTAATGCATTTTGGCGTGAATGCCTTCCTTGTTGTCTTCATATTTATGATAGGTGGCACGCGCATTAAATTTGATTAAATGCAGACAAACAAAAAGAATTAGTGCCAACACTACCTTGGTAAAATCTCCAACATGCCCTGCCACCATTGGTTTGTTGGAAACTAGTGTCTTTGTAGTTTTATTAATGTTTCATCAGCTTCAGTATACCTATAATAATTGGGATAGACTTCAAAAAGATGTGTCATCTCATGTTCAATGTAGAACAAATTTTCTAATTTGTCATATAAACTTTGTCCAATGGGAGGTACTGTGTCTTCTGAGCTCCTTGATGATGCTGTAATTTGATTGGTAACATAGGTATTTACCCTGTGAGCATACTGTTCATGTGTTAATAGTCTCCGATTGCTGGTCAATAAGCTGGGTAACCCTTTGCTCTACAACACTGCAAACTTTTCTCTGAAGGCATTTATTTCTGTCTGCATTTCTTGGCACTTTCTTTCTAAAGTTTGTACGAAATTCCTCATGGTCAGCACCTTTTTTACTGTCAAAATTGTACCTGTTCTGTCCTGAATATCTAGAGCTGCTAGCTGCTCTCTGGTATGAGTATTCAAAAAATGAATTAGTTTATTGGCTTGTTCGGGCTTGTTTGCCAATAATGCTCTGGCTTTTTGAGTCTCAAATTGAGCTATCCCTATCAATTCAATCTGGTCATGAATAGTTTGTATTGATGTCCATTGATCAGTGATGGATTGGCCAATTTTAGTCCACAAAATTGTTTTGATTTCTGCCAGAGTTTTGTGAAGAGTAAGGTCGTTCTCCAACGCTTTTACCTTATTTTCCAGGGCCTTTACTTCTCTTGTTTTCTCAGCCACAGTTATTTTTGATTTAACATAGTTCACCTCTATCTTGGCCAGTTTTTCTTTGTCTTCCTTTAACTCTGCCACTTGGAGTTCTAAAGCCTTTATTTCCTTCATCATATCTTCCATGCTCAGGCTGGTATCTGGTACTACTATAGTTGTTGCTGTAGCTAAGGTACCTGCTGTTGATGCCTGATCAGTAGGAGGGACTGCTGTGGTGACTATAGGAGGAGCAGTTGTAAGAATTGGAGCTGTTTCTGGTGGCTGGGAGGCCAATTCGCCTTGTTTTGTTGTAATGTTATCTCCAATGCCTTCTCTGTTTCTACCAGCCTTTCATTCATCCTCATTAGCAAACTCACCACGTCCTCCTCTTCTTTCTGCTATGCAACTTCTGTGGTCTGAGGGTGCATTGTAATTGGCAGCTTGAGCTGCTTCCTGAGAGCTGCAATATCTTCTTCTTTCTTTTTTATCAAGGCCTGTATGCCCTTGGGATCCTTGGGATCATGTCCCAGCTCAATGATAATTTCCTCCAAGGATTTAATTCTGTTATCCTTGGCTAATGAGGAGGCCTTCTCCAATTCCAATTGGGCAGAAGTATTGTGCAATGAATTCTGCAGTCTGTGAGCCAATAATGCTTTGTCTGCCAAGGTAGAGTATACCATTTCTCTGGTTTGTTTATGTAACTCAATCTGGTCCATTGGGTGGATGTCTTTAGAGAGAACTTCTAGATTGGTCCTGATATAATCAGCAGCTAACTGTGGCTGCTGCATTGTAGGCCTGAAGTGACTAAGGGTCATTTTCCCTTCTTGGATATCATAGGCTGCCATTAGCCTTTGCTGATTGGTGGGAGCCATTCTCAGCAATTGATTATAAAGCTGGAACCTTACTGGCTCATTTCTGGCCTTTATTTCAGTGAATGCTTTCTTGACATCCGAGCCTTGCTTGCCCTGTTGCTTGGTGGATGTAACCTCCAAACCATGCTGCCTCTCTTGCTCTTGCTGATATGAACTAGTTGATGTCTCCAAAATTGGAGGAATATGTTGTTCAGTTGTTTCCTCACCCCTTAAGTTTCCTACTGTTTCCTCTGCCAATTCCTCTTCAGAGTAAGGATTTAACCTTTGCCTCTTTTCCCCTTGTTGTTCTGCCGATCCACCTGTAGGTGTGTCTTCCTGCCTGTCCCTTTTCTTGGCTCTTTCCTCATTGAGAGGAGTTTGTAACACAAGGATTTCAGGTACCTTTGTTTGTGTTGAAGGGCCTTGCCCCTTTGATGCATCTGGCTGATCTGCCATTGTTTCCTGCTCTGAATGTAGTACTTCCTTGCCTTTGGATGTCCCTGCAGGTGGAGTACTCTCTTGGGCAGGTTGTTGTGAAGTTGTGGCAGATGATGTGCCCGCTCCAATGTGTTGAGGCAATGTGAAAGGGACCTGTCCAAAAGAGTCCAGGTCAAGTGTTTTTTCAAGCTCTTTCATTGCTTTTTCTAATTTCTCTTCTTCAGTAAGCTCTTCAACTAGTGTGCCTTCTACCCAATCCTGTTGATTAGCATATTGTTCAATTTCAGGGATTTTGTGGTGCACATATCCTGTAAGCTTGTTTTTGACTCTTCTAAAACCTATGAAATGTTCAGGGTCATATGGTGACCAATGAAAACTTTGTTTCAGCATAAGTTGATCTCTTAATATCTTATCTGCTTCTTCCCAGGCTTCTTCCCTTTTATTGAAGATAAAAGGGCCCAATTGATGTCTTATCTTGAGCTGTGCTTTTTTCCTAGCACCATAGAAATGAGTTAAGTCTGAACTACTAAATTTCCGGTAGTATTCCAGGGCAAAGAGTCTCATAGGGACATATTTCGGCAGCTTGTAGGGAGTTAATTCACAGCCATAAATCCTGATCACTGTGTGGTTTTGGTAAAAATACCAGTCACCAATACTGTATTCCTTTGAGAGATGTAAAATTTTCTGCATTTCAGCAGAGAGCCTGGCAGGAGGAGTTGTTATCAACAAAGAAGTGGCTGGATATATGAACAGGTCAATGAACTCACAATATGTATATGGGGAGTTGTGGACTTCATGGAATACTGAGGTCCAGAAAATCACAGACCTCCTTTCTCCTTTGAGGTCCAATCTTTTAAGAGGAATTTGGAAACTATTAGGTTGATAGTACAACAGCAAATGATATATGTAGGATGTGTATTTGAACACTCTTTCTCTCTCCAAATTCATGAGTTGCTCATGGATTTTATTTGCTATGAAGGTGGCATAATCATACTTGACAGCAGGGGGCTGTCCTGGAGTGAAAATGGACATCAATGCTAAAACAATTTCATCAATATGCCCACTGGTTTTGAAGCCCATAACATAGGAAATCACATCAGTAATGAGTATACCGGCCTCATTAAACCAGACTTGATTAAAAGGAGGTGGATGCCTGGGCTGGCTTTCTGGTCTGATGAATAATTGAGCTATTTTGGTAATTGGTGAGCTCCAGTATTGTAGCAATAATGCTACAACTCCTGGGGCTTCTTGTCTCTTAATTTTATCAACCCGGTAGTTCGTACAAACTTGGAAGCGACGGTGCTGTATGCACAAGTACTAGCCCTTGTCGCAGCTGTCACTTGGTCAGCTGGCACAAGTCCGCTAGGGCTTAAGCCAACTTCTATAGGCTCACAGAAGAAGCTTTATCAATGATGGACGAAAGCTAACTCAAAGGAAGGCTACGCTGCTTGACAAACTGAATCAAAAGCAATTTAAAGCATGTAAATCCATGAAACCCTAATTTAACTAGTCTATCTTCTATAATGCAAAGAATGTGGATGCAACTCCTATGAATGCTGTCATTACCTCTAACAAGTGTAAACGCATGGGTCTAAGCTACTTGCATCATGAGAAATGTGTTTTTGTGTTTTTCCTTTAGGTGTGTGGAATGAGTGTGAACTTGGCCTAATTAGGGTTTGATTGTGCAGGTGGGATGGAGAAGGAAGGAAAGTGTGGGACAGGTTGGGGAGGCTAGGAGAGGTTCCTAAGGATCCTTAGCACCCATCCACAGAGGTCCCTCATGTTCAGAAGCTCGGCAACGAAGTGAATGGCCTCCTACAGGAAGGCTGCAGGGGATCCTACAGGATACTCTGTTTTCTACAGGATGGCTGTGCACGTCTACAGGATGGTTGGCCGTGGAGGTTTTTAGGAGTTGATGGAGTGTTGGAGTGGTGTGGGAGGCTAAGGGAGATGGAGATGGACCTAATGATGTCTTAGGAAATGGCAAGTCAGACGAAGGAAGGGTGCATGCAATGGGTTGATGTTTTGGAAGGGTGGAATCAACGAGAGTGAAGGAGATGGAGCTGTACGTGAAATGAGAGAGTTGGAGGGCACGTGAGTGAGATAGAGGGTGAATAGAACTTGCAGGTGGATGAAGAAAACGACGAAGGAAATCGCTTGAGCAAAAACAGTGTAAATAAAACAAATGACCTGTGCATGAAAACAAGGAATTCATTAACCTATTATGCCATGGAACCTATAAATCCAAAATGGAAACCAAGCAATAAAACTAATGCGTGAGAGTGTAGTATGGATCAATGTCGAGAATGTCTGAATAAATCCTTAATGAAAAACGTTCATGTGGCAACTTGCGTGGAGATGAAACGACTGCTGTTCTTTTTGGTGGCTGATCATGGTCTACACCCCAATCCCAAACAGTGAGATGGCAATGATCTTTTACAACCTGTTTTTGTTGGAGCTCCAAGAGATTTATTCTACCAACCTATCAAACTTGAATACTGAAAGCAAAGCATCCTACTAGTCCTATCTATGCTAATGAAAACAATTAAACTAACAAGCTGGAAATCTGAATTGCATAGGAAACTAAACAAACTCAAGTGCTGGACCTAATTGTAAATGCATTACAACACTGAGGAGGTCTATGGCTCTCAGGTTGGGCCCTAACCTGAGAGCTATAGCTCCTTGAGAAAACTCAGAACTAACTCAAAAGTGGCCTTCTTTATTCATAATCTGATAACATGCCAAATTGGCTTACAAAAGAGAACGAAACTTGAGCTGTGCTCCAAAATTACAATAGTAATACGAGAGTTTCAACAACCTAACCAAGGCTAAGGCCTCTATACTTATACAAAACGATGATCCAACAAGTATCCATGATTCTAGGAGCTCGGCTGTTTAATCTAGAGTTTAATTGCTGATCCTGTAGGATGGTCATAAATGCTGTTTCCTGTAGAGCAGTTTTGAACTGCTGTTCCTGTAGAACAGCTGGCCGTGTATTAAGCTCGGAGGGAGGATGGAGTGGGGCTCGGAGTTCTTGGTGAGGATCACGAGGAATGTCCCCCAAGACCGTGGACAACCTCTCCTTACGTCAGCAGTGCCAACTCGTTGTCTCCTTGCCACCTTTTCGTTGTCTTTTGCTCCCTTTTAATGCCAAAACCTGGAATCACAATGCATTAGCTACGTAGATAAAGTGCCTATCCTTTCTCCTACAAACAACATGAATAAACTAAGAAGTGTATGCATAAACAATAAAAATGAATGGTTTGAGCAAGCAAAATAGGCCAAAAATGAGCCCAAATTGTACCAAAATTGGGGCTCATCAGTAATCTCTGAAGTGGGCAGTTTAGCAGCTTGGTCAAGCAAGGATTTCATGGTGAGAGGAGCCAGAGGCTGAGTAGGCTTAAAGTTCAGCATCTCATTTATGGATTGAGGAGTAATATAGAAAAGTACAGTCCCAGATGGAGCCATAACTGCTCTTTGTGTGGGTTCATAATTTGCACAGCATAAATGGATGAAATCAGGAAGCACATTTACTGAAGGGAGGTAATAGATAGGCATATTAGATTCCCAAATTCCCAAGACATCAGTATTGATTCTGTAGCTATTTCTAACTTCACAAAAGGCTTGCAGGTGAGGTTTCTCACCCATCATATCCTTATTCTGGAAATCCCTGTTAGCAAGGGGTATCCATTCCAATTCCTTATGTGGTGCATTCAAGGGGGCAATATTCAAGGCCACTGGAGCTTCCATGCTTCAATTGTCTGTGTTTATAATTGGAATTTGGGTCTGTGTAACAACAGAACAACAAAGTACTGGCTCTGTGGTTTTTCTTAGGAAATTTGCAACTTTGAGTTTTATATAGAAATGGCCTCACTGGGTAAAACTCATAGAAAAGACAACGTCTACAGAGTTTAACTGGTAGCTGGATAAAATAGTGGGAATGGTGCTCTTTGCAAGTGAGTTTGACAAATTTAACTTAAAATTTGGGCATTTTTGGAGATTTTGCCGGTGGAAATGGGCTTGAATTGCAGTTTAATGGGCAATTTGCAGAGGAGAACAGAATTTGCAAGTTTTCTTTGGAAAAATGGGTCGAACAGTGAATTAAAATGCAGAGATTTGTAGGTAGGAGCGCATTTTAATTCGAATTTTAGTTCTTCAGGTGATTTTAACAGAGAAACTAGGAAAAACAGGGTTTACGAGCGAATATCGGGTAAATACCTGTTTTACAGGCGTCTGGCACGAACTGTGGGTACAAGACTGAGCTGAGGGGGCCGAGTTTGCAGAGTGAATTCCCCTGGGTGGCGGACTGGAGCTTTGGTGGCAAATTCGTCGTAATTTGCATGCACAGTCTCCGCAAACCAACGAATAGAAATAAACAAAAAACCATCACTTTCACGACTTTTTAACAAAATTTGGGCTTTTTTGGGCTTTTTGGTGCTTTTTGGGATGACGTCATCATGACGTAAATTTGTCCTGTAGCAGGGTACGGAAGGTGACGTGGCGGATGACATGGCGGATGACATGGGCGGATGACATGGCAGACACAGGGAACGAAATAGTGACGTGGGTGCTGACATGGGCAGATGACATGGTCAGTGGGAGGCGGGAGCGGTTTGTGGTTTCTATCGCACCGCCCTTTGTACGATGGTGGTTTCTAGCAGAATGGACGCGATGCAATAGGGTGGCGACACACGTCCCGGGGTACGGCAGGAAAACCACTTTTTATCGGGTGCTAATCTTCGTACACCGGAGCGGCTCCGATATGGACAAGAGCCGTTGGATGGGGAGGGCCCGATCCGACGGTTGACGGGAAGGCAAGTTGGTGGTGGTTTATAATTTAGAACCCGCGCATTATTTTAATGTTTTTAAATGTTTGCGGGGTATAAACCTTGGTTAACAGGGTTTTATGTGGTTTATGCGGGCGGCTTTGGTTATTTGTTTAACCAAATGTTAAACAAATCCCTTTTTAATGTGCGCGGAGTGGTTATTACGTGGTCCCAGTTGAACCAATAATTCCCGAAGGCTTTGACATATGGCTATACTTGCCAGGGGTCGGGGTATTATATAATTTTAGGGTTTTTTTTATATAGCTTTTGTGTATTATAGGGGCGGAGAAGTATTATACGGGAGCTATACAATATAGTTAGGAGGTTAATATGGTTCTGTGAAATAGAAAACGCTAAGTTTATAAGGTAAAAACTTAGGTTTATAGGGAAATTAAAGGGAAATGGAATGATTATTTTTACACAAGAAATGTGGCTTGTTTTGACTAAGTAAACACAAAGTTTCACTTAGTATTTCTCTTAAAACTAAATGAACTAGGACCATTGAGCAGATCTTCAATGTCCTTAAAGGGATGTTAGTAAGTGCTGCTTGGAGAAATGAGAGGGGAAATCAGTCATGCTCCACTGAACTGTAGCCACTTTTCCATGATTTTTGTGATAGTCATGAGATAGATCACATTAAAACTGATCACCAACTTGCTTCTGCAACACCAGAATTACCTACCCATTCTACTACACCTAACATTTTTTCTTCATCTTATTTGGGTGCATTTGAACTGGCAAACCATTTCTTTCTTTTTCTTTTGACTACCCTCCTATCTAAGTCTACCCTTATCTCTTCCAGGGGCTCAGATTCAACTGTTGAGCACCCTTGTTTCTCTACCTAGCTAGTGATCTGCCAAGCTTGAATTGTTTGAACATACCTTATTCTCTAATGCTAAAACAAGAAATTTAAACATGGACTGGCCAATATTGAGCTGTTGGGCCATCCATCAAGTGTGACAAATTCACCGATTGCATGATTTGAAATTCTTTGCAACAAGTAGTACAGTAGTGGAATTTTGACTAGCCACTTTCCTGGTCTTTCTTTGGGGTTCATTTTCTTTCTTGTTTGACCAATTCATTCTTTTTCCCTTTGATTTTTCTTTTAGGGCATACCCTCTTTATATTTTTTTTAATTTTTTGACTTTTTGAAAATATGGAACCTTTGCAGCATGGAAAGGATGATCATATTTGGCATTTCCACAGTCAATCATGAAATATGACACCTATTGGTATAGGAACCTAACACATTTGTTCAAGAATTGTGCATAGCACTTATTTATTTCAGAGGTGGAAGAGGGATCCTAACTTATTGAGAGCAGAAGAGGTTGTTCCTTCAGAGAAGTATTTTGTATATACCTCTGACATACTTGTTAAGGTTTTCCCCCTCACCTTACTCTACTTGACTAAGCTAACAAGGGTTAACCCAAAAACAACTGACTAGAGTAGGTGGTACTAGTTAGCGCGCAAGCGTTGTGTTTTCATCAAGGTTCACTTCGAATAGAACATATTTTCCATTGGTGTATCATTGACTGAAGACAACAAGTTCTACATAAAGAGATAGGACAATAGATAACCAAGTATTGATAGCTTTACAAGTCCTCTTGTACTTTACCTTGCTTATTTCAAAAGTCGTGTACGGTTCCACGGAAAACAAACCTACAGACGTAAACAAGCATACAAACAACAAAGAAAAGAACATAAGTAAAAGCAAAAACAAAGAAAGCAAGCAAGAAAACAAACAAACAAAGCAAAGAAAGAAAACATGCATGCAAGCGAACAAGACATAAAGAAAACACTACTCCTCCTAAGCTAATGGAGCATGGGTCTGATCACGTGAAGTGATATTTCCAATGCAGCTACTAACGCATTGGTTGACCCATGTTGGTGAAGGGATGGTTCGCGAAGAGAACATTCACGCAAAACAACAAACATGAAAGATTTAACAATGAAGACAAACACACTCTGAGTTTGAATGCATCCACATAAAAGAAAAAAGTGAAAGTGCATGACATGCACTATGTGGACTTACCATGGTGCGGTGATACACTGCGTGAAGATGTTAAGAATATGTACTCTCTTGATTGTGACATGCAAGAAAACATGAGAAACATAGACAACTTACATCTTGCAAGTGTGCCTACTTTCTAAGATTCCTCCAATGCATGAGTGATGGGATAATGTGATTCAAGTGGAGGAAGCGAAATCTATGTGTTGGATTGATCTTCAATGGATACAGATGAGTGATGAGGAGCCTTGGGTGGTTCAAAAAATTCCTGACCGGAAGTGAAACAAACCTCAGGACAGTAAGGACTTGACATAACCATCAGCTCGGGTTGAAGTGCCTCGACAGCCTGCGGGGTTTCGACTTCATCGACAGATAGATCATCATAAAAAGGTGGCTTTTAAAGATCAATGGTGATAGAATCAACATCGTGATTGAATATGGGAGTAAATAGATCATGACAACTATGATCAAAAAAATCAATGAGCTCATCGACATCCTCATGATCTGATAAATCAAACAGAGGGGTAGATGAGAAGCAATAATGTTCACCCTCTGCATTTCTGGAAAAGGCAGATGAAAAATCAAGTGGATTTTCAATGAAGAATTTTTCCTCTCTGCTGTCAAATGATGGACTGACATCGGGTGTGCTCTGTGAATGATAGGAAGTAGATGCATCCATAGATGGGTTTACACAAGGAAAATCAGAGATAGCAAAATCACCAAAGATGTCATGAAAAAGCGGGGGAAGCAAAAACAAAAGGAGATATGCCTTCTCCACAGGTTAATGTTCAGATTCCCAATCATACTCATCATAAATGATAGTGCAGGTTGGTTGTGCAACAAAAACTTCGTCGATGGCTTGATCCTTGTTCACAATAGGTGTAGAGTTTGTAACAGAAGAATACAAGACAATGCAATCTGGAGGATCAACATATCACGAAGACGAAGGTTATGGTAAAAAATTCATTTGACAACCCATGGGATTCCCAACCAAATATGCGCAGAAATTAAGAGTCGTGATGATGGGAGGATGTGGCAGTTGAACAAACGTGTGCGCATGTTATCCCACATCGCTCTGCAGGGGTGGAGCTGTTTGATGAGGGGAAGGCAGATAGTCACTTATGACGACAACTGTGTCTGCTTGTGATTGCATAGCTCCATCAATGAAGTATGTTGAGCGAGGTTTGAATTTTAACTTCATTTTGGGATATAATGATTTGTGAAGGCAATATTCAAATCTGTCCCAAAGATATTGGAATTTCATCTAGTTTTTTGGAGCTTCAAACTAGAGTACATGGAAGCGTTGCCAAAAATCCATAGGTGATTCATGCGGAGTCTTCCGTTGTTTTAATATTTTTTTTTTAATAGGTTCAGGATCAAAATGATGGAAAGTAGATTCGATTAGATCACTAAACTGCTTAAATGAGTGCACACAATTGTGAGGCAAGCTGCGGCACCAATGTTGTGGGGATTCACAAAGTGTGGTTGAAAGTAACATGCTGACCTCAACTTCATCAAACTCCTCTGCATCCTCCAAGAATGCAAGGAATTCATGTAAGTGCTCAGGCCAGGCCACTTCACCTTCACCATCATACGTGAATTCAGACAAGAGATCATAAAACTCCTTCGTGATGTTAAAGGGTTGTGCATTGGATAGACATCACAGAGGGTGGACTCTAACGATATCCATGATAAATGTGCGAAGATTCAAAAGAGGATTTGAGGACTCAACTTTTTATCTAGCCCTGCTTCTAGCACCAGAAATTTTGACGGTGCTGGACCCGCCAACATGTCAGGGGATCTCCATGGTAAGAAGTCCTAACTAGACCTCATACTGTTTGGTGTAGGAGTCCCAACAATGGGTAGTACGGTATCACCTTGACCACGGTTGCTCATAGAGGTAAGTAAGATGTCCTTGTTGGTAGCAAGGGTGTGACCTTGCAACAAGTCAAGGAAGGTGCATGAAAGGATCTAAAACACAGAAAGGGGAGTGAGTGCGCCCCTTAGAAGCCTGTGATAGCACGCAAATTGAAAGGGAACACAGAGTAGAAAGAAATCACAAGATGGAAAGTAAGATAGATGAAAATCCAAAGTGATGGATTATATCAACAACACACTTCGATAAGATTCATACAGAGATATACGTAATATTCCATACATACATGCGTAAATAACAACTACATACATCATTAAAGTAACCAGGATAGCCGAACTACAATAAAAACATATGCATGAAACATGTTGTCTATGTTATATTAAGAGAGTGAAAGATCCAATGATACATACAACCAATACTTCCACTAGCCCCAATAGCAGAACATTACAGTCACTTCTGCATGCTCCTCCAAAGAGATGTACTAGCTCTTCACTGTGGAGAAGCCAAGGCTTGTTACAATACACTCCAAGATTTCTCTAAGTTACACCTATAGGAAGATTGGCTCCAAAAAACCCGTACAATGAGTTATGAGGTTCTATAAATAGAAAAGGGTGGGGTGACCCTTGACATTCCCCTTTGTGACTCTTCACCTACCCTCATGACTCTTCAACTACTACATGACTGTTACATTCTACTATCGACACTTGGTCTTTCACTGTTACAACATGTTTATATTACAGTCTACACATGTACCCATGTGAGACAAAAATAGGCTTGAGTAAGACATGAAAGACATCACTAAAACTTGGATAGGTGTGGGAAGACTAACTCTTCGACATCCTCACGATGATCGACGACTGCGAACTAATGCCTAGCTTAGTAGTCTGTTATGGTGTTTGTGTTCTCTTTGGTGACATCCTTCTGAAAGTGAAATCTTGCCTCTGCTGCATCTGGGTACACTGATTTGGCACCTCTGTCCAACTCGTTTGATAACATGTGCATCATATTCTTGAGTGCAGCTGGAGTAGCAACATACTGATTCATAGTGTCTGCACCGATCTCAAAGTCTACGTTGGTGGCCATGTGCATCAACTGATCAAAGTACATGTCTAACTTCAGTCAAAATTGGTTCTTTTACTTCACCTCAGTGTGTGTTCCAATGGATGGGATCGCATGTGTGCACAAAATGACATCCATGCTCCTGAAAACCCCTGCATGTGAAGCCTGAAAACTAGAGATGAACTACAAGAGTTCTTCATAGTTCCAGATTTGACTCCAGATGCGTGCCTTCAACTCTACCGCCTTTGGCTTCATCATCTTTGGCAAGTGCAATGGGGATCCTTTGTACTTCATTGTCCATGTTTGCATGTGATCAACAGTAGCATGAAAATATGATAAGAAGTGTGCTCTCGTAGCACAACGTTGCTACCAACCATTGAGATGGACAACTGACTTATGCATGGTGACGAATATGGAGTACAACTTCCACATGACTGTCTTGAGAGACGATACTTCATTTAGTATCGCTCTTCTCAACTCTGCTCTAGCGGATGCTGTAACCTGCTCTCCTCCCTACTTGGACGCTTGTAACTCCTTAGCCATGTGCTCATTCTCAACTATCTAGAATCTAACACTTGAGTTGGTGGCTTTGGAATATTTCTTTGGTAGCATCAGCCAATGCAGATGGATGTATGCGCACATCGGATACGATCACTCACTCTTGAAACTACGTAGGAGATACACGGACATCCGGAGTAGGGACTCTACGTGACTACACAACTTTGTGTTGTGACTCGTCAAAACATATGTTGTGCATCTCCGCTTCTGGATTGCCTTCAAGGATTTTTGTGTCTCCTTGATCGCTTGGGACTTGCTCTGCTTCCAGATACGGTGAAGCTAGTGGGGTAACCTCTTGGTTCTAAGGCATGAGGTCAATATCCTGATCTAAATTTGGCTGAACCATATCTGTGTCCATCTACTCTGGTATCTATTCAATCTCTTGAGCCAAGTTCTTCTCCTGCGACTTCTCACCCTGTCTGCTCGGTGCCAGTTGCTAGGATGAGTCAATAACTTGTATGGGTGAAGTTTCATCAATTTGTGCATGTTGCTCCTCTTTTTGTTCCTATTCCTACTGCACTCCCTTCTCTCTTCTACACAACTCTTGTTCTTCCTTGAGTTCCGCTTCAACTCCTGCAACTCCTTTTCTGTTTCCTCCATCTTTTGTTTCTCTCTTTGCCTTTGTGTGATCCTTTTTTCGTGATGTCAGCTCTTAGCCTCAATCTCCAAAGATTCTCTCAACACAAGTGGATTTTCTTTGAACTTGTAGCTTTGTTCTGCCTTTGCACTGTCAACAACCTTCCTCTTGCCTTTATCACGCGTAGGTCTGCTACCCTCTGCTTCTACTAATGATGCTACTCTCTGAGATGCTGCTGCCTTCTGCTTTTTTAACCAATCTATAGCTATGCCGACTGGTTCTTTGAACCTTGATAAGTGATAAAAATATCTCCATGGGTCTTCCTCAGGCCAATGACACGCCCTATGGATCTAAGGATTTTTCACTCTCGCACAATGGTCCTTCACTAAGCAATGTGGGTCATACGGATTGAAACTTCTGGTACCGAAGGTGAATCTATTGAATTCCTCCGTCTCGGCCTCAACCTGCTTGATATTCTGGATTCCATACAACCCGATCCACAAAGGAAGAGCAGGCCAAGGTGCCTTCTTCTTCTTGTGTAGTCTCATTGAAAACCCTGTCGAGATGTGATATGACACTTCTTACATGACGATATTGTCCATGAAAAACTTTGGTAAAACACGTAGAGCCTTCTCTGCATTTTACATCCATACAAAGTTGTGAAGGGGTGAGGCATACAAATTTTCTATGTTGATCAATGCCTCCATCGCTTCCTGTGACATGTAAGGTGGATCCTGCTCAAAGATCATCCTATATAATGGGGTGACGAAGTGGTCTGCTAACTATATGATAACTCCATAGAATCTTCCTTCTGAGAACAACCTGCAACAAGTGTTCACAAAGGTTTTTGAAGGTGTCCATGCCCAACCCAAGCCCGGGAACTGCCGACAGGCATAGACTGCATCAAGTATGTAAGTGGACATGTATATCTTCGCTTGCTGACCCTTGGGTAGATGTCGAGCTTCTGTTACATGTTCCTTCAACCTGAGAGACAACATGTCGGACCAATTGTAAGGTGTTCCTTCGCTTGCCAGTTGATCTAACACAATGAACCACCTCTGCGGGAAGGTTTATGTGCTCTCCTGGCTGTATAAGCGACATGAAAAGATGACCAAGAGTTGATGTGCATTCCATAATATCCTTGTCTTGTAAACCTGGTCGGATGTTTTCCTGAACTTGGATGGATCTTTCACCTAGCTCTTCAAGATATCTCTTGAGTTTGCACTACTGTTAGGTCTGGTGAAGGGTGTACCCATCGTGATCACCAACTGCGGTAAGTGATACATCTCTTTAAAATTCCTTTGCCCTAAAGGTAGCAAGTTGTGTTCCACTGACATTGCTCAACACCATTATCTCTGGATCAATATTCAAGACAATCCAATGGATCATGTCTGTGCATGGAAATGCGGGATACATGCATGCAATCCAGTACAAGCCATACTTGTGTATGTTGACATCGACCCTGCGGTCTTCCAGATTTTCCTCAAATGTGCCTGAGAAGGTGTAATTGTTGTCTTTTCATTTCAACTTGATATCCTTTTCTATGATCAACTTAGTTTCTTCATAGATAAGCAAGCTCATAGACACTTGCTCAACTGCATCTCTAGTTGCACTCTCAATGGTGTCCTTTGACCCTGCTCTCTTTACGGCCATTATACTTGTACTGCTAAGAGACAGATGAACACCTGCGATACCTGGAGACATAGAAACACTAATGGAAGGAAATATGTTAGTTGAAAACCAAAACAACTTGAGGACTGGAATGCAACACACCTGGGTGACTAACTAAAAAGATTGAGCAATTTTCACGAGGAGGTTGGGAGACTGACTACCAAAACTGCGCAAAACACAATTTGGACTGTTAGCAGGCTGACTGACTACTGAAACTATGCAATGAATAGTCTAGCTTGGCCCACTGAGCACTGAAACTACACAATGCACAGTTTCAGTTAGCAATGACTGCAACCAGCAATTTCAATTTGCGCAATTTCTAGGGTCAGCAAGGCATTGCCTCTCAGAATTGCGTAGAGAAATCCTGGAGCCCAGTATTGGGCCAAATTTTTGCAATTTCTAGGAGGAAGGCAGAACCTTCACTCTCATAAATGTGCATTGCAAGCTGGGCAAGGCAAGGTCTGGGCCAAGGCAGCCCAGACCCACCGACGGGCAATTGAAAACATGAAAAGTCTGAATGCATGGCGAAGCTGAGTGCAAACAAGAGTGAATGATCATGCATGCAAACAATGAGTGCAAGATTCGAAAAATAGGAAAACAAGTAAGTGTGTGAAGCAAGTCACCGTAACTACGACCGTCAGTGTAGCAACAATGTTATGCATGCGACAACAATGAGATGCAATGAAAAACTTGAAACAATTCTTCTACAAGCTAACATGCAATAAAATGATAGCAATCGTTCATTGAAACCAAGTAGACAACACTCACATAAACTGAAATACAAAAAGCGACAGAAAAGTGCAAAAGACATGAAAAGTGGACTTACCTAGAAAAAGTCGAGCTGAGTGTGAAAAATGCTCCTATATGCGATGTGGGATGTCAGAGCTCCAATATCAATGTGAGGAATGAGATCTGAAGTTTCAAATAAATAAGTTTTATGAGATTGAGGATTATGACGCGCATGCCACAAATCTAGGAAAAAGTGACACTTGGCCGGAGGTTTCTAAAACGAAATTTGCGTGTAACCTCCAGTTGCTAATAATGGATCCCTAAAATCAAGGGATGTTTTTTGCTTCTTTTTTTTTCTCTTTTTCTTTTTTGGAAAAAGAAGCCCATGCATGCAAATCAAGATTGCTCAGTCTTGGAGGGGACCGGTCAACTTGGGAGCACATGAAATAGTTCACAAGCCTGGGAATGACTTTTGCATAGTTTTTGTGCTGAGAAAGTCTAGCTGTCCCTCAAGCATTGTTCAATTTATGGACTGAAGCCCTGGCTGTCAGTCAAAATTGTGCAATTTTTGAGAGAAAGCCTAGTGATAGGCTACATTGTGAAATTTCCAGAGGGAAGGCTACCTGGATGTTTTGCGCATTTCTGGAGAGCAGCAGGCAGCCCAGATGGATTGCACAATTTCAAGATGGAAGGTTGGTTGCCTTCCAGAATTGTACAATTTTCCTTCAGTTTGGTTGTGTCTTTTTAACCATTTTTTGCTTGTTTCATCCTTGCGATTATAACCACACTGAGGTTGGCTCATCCGCGTGGTTGAGCTTGTAAGCCTAAAAACTCAAAATCACCTTCTGCACATTGCTGCCTTTGTTCTAATTTGATTTGAGTGTCTACTTTTGGAAGGGTTTCTTGCTTCATTTTGGATTTTGATATGTCATTTTCTTTCTAATTTGTTTTGTTATATTTTGTATGTTTTATTGCTATTACTATCAGTTGATCTATACCTCTGATATGAATCCACTGAGTGTGGCTTGTTCAGGGTCCTACTTTGTCCATTTTCTTCGAAGTTTTCTTTGAAGGTTCTTTTGTGCCTTGGTTGAAGTTATTGATTTCATTTTGGGATCTCATTTTCATATTTGGGTGCTTGATTGAGTGATAGTATAAATTTTCCTTACATTTCAGATTTGCAACTTTTTTCCTTTGTTTGAATTTCATCACCCTTATTTGTTGGGTTGTGTTATATTCTTTCCACGTAGTTAACAGGGGGTTTGAAGGGCACCCGTAACCCTACTTTATGGGGTCCAGGGCAGCGCCCCGGAAAATTTTGGTTTTGGACCCTATGTTAGGTTGGGCGGACCCACCTATGGTTTTGTGCATGATTTTTGCACATGTTTTTGGACGTGATGGTTTTCGGTCCATGGTATAGGATGCGATGGTTTCCGGTCCATGGTATTGGACGCGATGGTTTTCAGTCCATGGTATTAGACGCGATGGCTTTTCAGTCCATGGTATTGGATGCTTTGGCATATATAAATATGTATTGTAACATTGAAAGGAACATAATGAAAAATCAAGCTGGTAGTCCCGGTTTTGGGATCCAGGGGAAAATCTCTGTGTATATGTGTTATGATCTCACAATGTTTATTTTCTGTGTTTTAGAATTCGTATGCAGGTAATTTTTGTACGGGGTTAAAACCTACATTTGGTATCAGAGCTGTTTTGGCTTCAAGGGGATGCCTTTGTTGTTGAGGGGTTTCGCTCAGGCCTGTGGTAGACCCTTTTCAGTGGGAGATTTGCGAGATCGATTCCGGTGGTGAAAGAAGATGGCGAGCAATGGATAGATAGAGATCGATAAATTTAATGGTCAGATTTTTGAGTTGTGGAAACTCAAGATGGAGGATCTGTTGGTGGATAAAGACCAGTGGATCGGGGTAGATCTGGGTACTAAACCAACGAGAGTATCCGATGAAGAATGGAAGAAGTTGGATCGGAAGGAAAAGAGCACAATACGATTGTGTGTCTCAGATTTAGTATTGCTGAATGTATCAGGGGAAGCTACGACGAAGGATTTGTGGGACAAGTTAGGGACTTTGTACCAATCTAAGTCTCTAATGAATAAACTGTTCTTGCGGAAAAAGCTGTATAACCTGAGGATGAAAGATGGAGACTCGGTGACAGAGCATCTAAATGCATTTAATACTGTGGTAAGTTAGTTAGAATCAGTTGATATTAAAATTTCAAATGAAGATAAGTGCATCAGTTTGTTGTGTTCTCTACCAGATTCGTGGGATGGTCTGGTTATTGCAATAGGTAGCAATGCAACTGCCTTGCATTTTGATGAAATAGTCTCATCCTTGCTGACGAAGGAGATGAGATGGAAAAATATGGAGAGCCAAAATGGTGATGCCTTGTTTGTATGAGGCAGACCCAGAATAGAAACAAAAATAAGTCATCGAGTGGGAGATCTAAATCTCCAGGAAAACCTGTAAAGGTGGTGTGCTGGAAATGTGGAAAGGAAGGGCACTACAAAAGGGATTGTAAATCTAAAGCTCCTGACAAAGGAAAGGGATCTGATGAGGCTCCTTCTGTAGAGGCGAAAACCACCTCAGATGAAGGTGGGGATGTGTACTTGGCTTCTTCAAGTACACATGTAGATCATGAGGCATGGTTGATTGACTTAGGTGCATCCTTTCACTTCACTCCCCATAGAGAGTGGTTCTGCAAGTATGAGAAATATGACGGTGGTGATGTCTTCTTGGGGGATGACAGGAAGGCTAGAATTGTTGGTCACGAAAAATTAAATTTGAAGTTGCAAGGTGGAAGGGTTAGAACACTTCCATGTGTTCTACATATTCCTACATTAGCCAGAAATCTGATTTCTATTAGCAAGCTGGATGATGCAGGTGTAAAAATAGTGTTTGAGAAGGATACTTGCAAGATGGTTCGAGGAGCACTGGTATTGATGCGGGGAGTTTGGATTGGAACTCTATACAAGCTGCAAGGGAGCACTGTTATTGATGGGTGCAATAGTTCTATGGTTCCTAAAAGTGGAGCAGAAAATCTAGTGGTCTCTAGAGAGAAGACCATGCTGTGGCATCAAAGGCTTGGACATATTGGAGAAAAGGGCCTTCGGATACTTCATGGTAAAGGTATGGTAGAAGGTATGAGTAATAGCACTCTGGATTTTGATTTCTGTGAAAATTGTGTATATGGAAAGCATAATTGGGTGAGTTTCCCCTCTGGTAGTAAGAGGGCGAAATAGATATTAGAACTTGTGCACAGTGATGTGTTTGGACCTGTGAAGGTTCCATCACTGGGTAAGTCTGTGTACTATGTATCATTTATAGATGACTTCTCAAGGAATACATGGATATATTTCCTTAAGAAGAAATCTGAGGTCTTTGACAGGTTTAAAGAATTTAAGGCTCTGGTGGAAAATCAGACAGAGAAGAAGATAAAGGTCATGAGGACAGAT
This sequence comes from Pinus tabuliformis, assembly GCA_031772625.1. NCBI lineage: Eukaryota > Viridiplantae > Streptophyta > Pinopsida > Pinales > Pinaceae > Pinus > Pinus tabuliformis. The sequence continues at coordinate 207,758,438 of CM062805.1, read as the reverse complement.
AATGGTGGAGAGTTTTGCAGTAAGGAATTTGAAGAATTATGTAAGAAGTGTGGTATAGCACGACAGAAGACTACTCCATATACACCTCAAAAAAATGGAGTTGCAGAAAGAATGAATAAGACGTTGATGGAAAGGGCAAGAAGCATGCTTAGCGGTGGCGGGTTAGGACAAGAATTATGGGCAGACGCGATGGATACTACATGTTACCTGGTCAACAGGTCACCTTCATCAGCATTAGAGGATAAGACTCCATAAGAGGTATGGACTGGTAAGAAACCCTCTCTTTCACATCTGAGGGTATTTGGATGTGATGCATATGTACATGTTCCAAAGGAGAAATGAACCAAGTTGGATAGTAAATCTGAAAAGTGCATCTTTATTGGGTATAAGGATGGTTTAAAGGGTTATAAGCTTTGGAACCCAATCACACGAAAGGTTGTGTATAGTCGAGATGTGGTGTTCAGAGAGGTGAAAGATGTTATTAAACATGAAGTCCAACGAAAGGAACCTGAGAAGATAGATTTTGAGCTAAAGGAGGAAGAATCAGACTCTACAGCAGAGGAGGAATCAGAAGATGAAGAGCCACAAACTCCAGTTGTGAGAAGATTAGTTCAAGAAAGAAGGCAACCTGAAAGGTATAGTCCATTTGCTTTCTATTCAAATTTTACTTTATCTATTACTGATGATGATCCCAAAACTGTGAAGGAAGCAGTAGATTTAGAGGATGGAAAACTCTGGAAAAAGGCCATGGTTGATGAAATGGCATCTTTGCACAAAAATGAGGCTTGGGATCTGGTGGAGTTGTCGGCTGGAAGGAAACCCATGGGAAGAAAATGGGTGTTCAAAAAGAAGACAAATGCAGAAGGAAAAGTGGAGAAATACAAAGCTCGGTTGGTAGAAAAAGGTTATTCCCAGGTGCTGGGAATTGATTTTGGTGATATTTTTTCTCCTGTTGCCAAGGTAACTTCTATTAGATTACTTTTATCTGTTGCTGCTACTTTTGATTTTGAGGTAGAACAGATGGATGTGAAGACAACATTTCTTCATGGGGATCTGGAAGAGGAAATCTACATGAAGCAACCTGAAGGCTTTGCAGCAAAGGGTAAGAAAGAACTGGTATGCAAGTTAAAGAAGTCTCTGTATGGGTTAAAACAATCATCAAGGATGTGGTATTAGAAACTTGATACATTTATACGGGGACTTGGCTTCACCAGAAGCAAAGCAGATCACTATGTGTATTTTAAATTACTTGGTGACCGTGTTATTTATCTAGTCTTGTATGTGGATGATATGTTGCTATTTGGAAATGACGAAGAAATTATCTAGGATTTGAAGACGCAATTGTCCTCCAAATTTGACATGAAAGATCTTGGTGCTGCAAACTATATTTTGGGCATGGAAATTAAAAGAGATTAGGCAAAGAGGAAGCTCTGGTTAAACCAGAGGAAGTATGTCGAGACAATACTGCAGAGGTTTAATATGCAAGATAGTAAACCAATGAAGGTTCCTATTCCTGTAGGTGTGAGGTTATCTGCTGAACAATGTCCCAAGACACAAGAAGAGGAAGAGGACATGTCCCATGTTCCATATGCAAGTGTAGTCAGTAGCCTAATGTATGCAATGGTTTGTACTAGACTAGACATTGCACATGCAGTGGGAGTATTGAGCAGGTTTATGTCAAAACCAGGAAAGGAGCATTGGACAACAGTGAAGTGAGTTTTCAGGTATTTGCGTGGCACTAGTGATTATGGTCTGTGCTACCAAGGAAGACCAGGATTGGACAGAGTGTTGGATATTCATGGCTTTGTTGATGCAGATTGGGTTGGAGATCTAGATTAGAGAAGATCTACAAGTGGGTATGTGTTTAACCTATTTGGAGGTGCAGTCAGTTGGATGAGTAAGAAACAATCTATAGTGGCACTATCAACTACAGAGGCAGAATACATGGCAGCCACTCATGCAAGCAAGGAAGTAGTTTGGTTGCAGAGATTGCTCTCAAGTATGGGGTTAGTACAGGAAGCTATAAGGATAGATTGTGACAGCCAAAGTGAAATTTTCTTGGCAAAGAACCCTGCACATCATTCAAAGACAAAGCACATTGATGTTCAGTATCACTTTGTGAGGGATATGATAGAAGACAAAAAGGTGTTGCTGGTAAAGGTGGACACCTTGAAGAATACTGCAGATGCATTGACAAAATCTATGAGCTTTGAGAAGTTCTCTTGGTGTAGAGAGACAATGGGCATTTCAGGGCTGGGAAAATGACTAAGCTCTCTTGTGGCCCCCCGTGGAAAGAAAACAACAAGTGGGAGAATGTTGGGTTGTGTTATATTCTTTCCACGTAGTTAACAGGGAGTTTGAAGGGCACCTGTAACCCCACTTTATGAGGTCCGAGGCAGTGCCCTGGAAAATTTTGGAATTTTGGACCTTATGTTAGGTTGGTCGGACCCACCTATGGTTTTGTGCATGATTTTCACACATGTTTTTGGACGTGATGGTTTTTGGTCCATGGTATTGGACGCGATGGTTTTCGGTCCATGGTATTGGATGTGATGGCTTTTCAGTCCATGGTATTGGATGCTTCAGCATGTATAAATATGTATTGTAACATTGAAAGGAACATAATGAAAAATCAAGCTGGTAGTCCCGGTTTTGGGAACCAGGGGAAAATCTCTGTGTATATGTGTTTTATGTGTTATGACCTCACATTGTTTATTTTCTGTGTTTTAGAATTCGTATGCAGGTAATTTCTGTACGGGATTAAAACCTACATTATTTAGGTGATTTTGTTTTGTTTGCTTGCTTCTTTACGAGTGGTGGTGATTTCTCTTTGGTTGTGTGGTTTTCGTCTAATTTTTTTTATTTGGGTGTGTTTTGTCTATTTGTTATCACTCCTTTTTAGTCTTATTTAGGACTTCCTGCTACTAGGGTTCAGTTTTGACCTTTATAGAACATTGACTGTTGTTGAAACATTGTGCTACAACTCTGGCTTGTTGACATCACCTTCCTTTGGTCACTTTTGGCTTTCTTGTTGATTTCTTAAGACAATGTTTTTTACTTTGGCTTGCTAGGTTTGACGTTTTTGAAGTGCTTTGTGTTCTAGATTGGGGACTCTTTTGGCCTCTTTTCGGTTTTTCTCTTTGGTTTGTTTTTTGGGTCACAATTCTTATAACTTTTGGGATTTGAACTTGGTAACTAGTGATAGGTGCATTTGGGTAGGCATTTGTGTGTCTGAAGTGAAAATACTCTTACCCTCTTGTAGTTAACATTCATCCAATTAGAAAGAAGAACTTGCATATAGCTGCATTAGGTACTAACAAGAGTCAATGATAGCATCAAAGTTTCACATCGTATCCCAACTATCTAAGCAACAACCATTTAAAATCAACACGATAATAAATCAACTAGAATAGTCTTTTTCTTTTTTTTGGTAGTACACCAACATTAGCTTAGGTCAGGGTCTTAGAGATAGGTGTGTGAGTCAAATTCTCCAAGACTACAAAACCAACTTATTAGCCAGAGTTAAGGAGTGAAAAATCCTCCATCATCCCATGAAAAAACTAGAGTGTTTCAGAAACCTAATTTAGAGGGGGTTAGGCTAGGTCACAGTGTCAGCAGTGCTCCTTGAGGCCACCCACCTTGTGGTAGGGAATCCTGTGTTGTGGTTGATTACCAAGAAGCTCAAGATTTATGTGCCCCTGTGGTATAGAGGTACCTTAGTGTCCATTCCTAGGAAACCTACCCTATAGGTGGTGGTTGTGGGAGGAAACCATCCCTCTTCCTTACCTTCCTGTGGAGTTTAGATCCTTCAAGTAAGAAGTCTCTTGGAAGTTCATCTAAAACATAATACTAGGATTTGTTTGCATGTGTGACTACCTCCTAGGACTTTTCAAATGCAATTTTTTTGGTCTGATTCAGTATTTTGGCCTTAGGGTTGATTGTACTAACTTAGTTTTGTTACTTTATGTTTACTCCCCCTAGATGAACCAAGTCGCCATCAATCACATCATATTCACAATTTTCCTCCTGAACGAGGTGGAATTGTCACTCCTTATCGAAGAGTTATTGTTGGTGCTCAATACTTAGACCATCCCATAGTTGTATAATATATAACTGGTCCTCCTGGTAATGATCTGGTTTCCATTGAAACATTGACAAACAACTTAACTTCTCCTACTAATCCACCTTGGACTGATCCTTTAGGACTAGAGTTATTGTAGTTGAACCTAGACAATTCTACACCTACTTATACATACATCCCTATCTTACCGATGGAGGAGGTTAGTTCCTCGTTACCCTCTGTATCTTTAGTTTCTACTGCCATGTCATCATTTCCACCATTGAGTGTGGTAAGACCTATGCCTCTGTCTACACATCTCATATCTACTTGGGGAATTCCACTAGTCTCATCTATGGCTCCTACGAATTTCCCTAATGTTCATATGCCTGCACCTTCATCCACGCTGACTATATTTGTTAATCTTAGTCAACCTGTAGGGCCAATAATCTTTACTCCTAGATTTGTCCAACCTACCATTATTTTTCCTTAGATAGGCATGGTAACCTCTAGAAATGTGTGGGGAGTATCATCAATTTCTCCTAGCAAGCCAGAGGGAAATGTTGCTTCAAATATTTCTCAAGCCTGGTATAGTTTGTCGTTGGAGGGACACCAACCTCTAATACCTTTCCTGGAGCAGCTAGTTTTCCCAGGGGCAACCCTACTGCTAGCACATCCATTTCCACGAGTTACAATGAACGCTGGAGAGAAGTGATTCACAAGTGTAGTACCTGTGGGACAAAATGGACACGCATGGAAAGAAAACATTAGCTTCAAAAAATCTACCTTCAAACCATGAATAAGAAGGAAACTGGGCAACCGGAGGGAAGGATTGCACAATTTTTGTCAACAAGGGAGAATAGCTGACTATGGGAACTACACACTACGCAGTCTCGAAAACCAAGGATGAAGCCTGGGGCTTGAGACTGTGTAATGTGTAGTCCCATATTGAGTAGAGATTGGGAGAGACTGTGCATTGAGCGGTCTTAGTGGCCAAGGTGACATGCTGACCCTTGGAATTGTGCTCTAGTACTGTCATTTCCATGTTACTTTATTGATTTGAAGAGATGGATCAGTTCTAGTCAGTGACCTGAGTTATGGGACTGACTGAGTGGCTCAAATCCTAGAGTAGCTGGCACAACATTGACAATTTTGGTCCACAGTCGCTGGTAGGCAGGCTTGTGAGAGAAAATTTAGGTTGCTGGCAACTCCATTTCCCATAGCATGAGAGCGACTATGGCCCAATAGACATAAAACAACAGTGGGAACCAAGGACAAGCTATCTGAGTGGTTGACTTGTCTTCTGAGGGTTATGTTGATGATGTTGGATGTTTGTATGGTTTGTTTCCATCGGTTCCACTTCCTTAATGTGACTTAGGAGGTAAAATCATATCATAGTGGCCTCTCGTCGTATGTTTACCCTGGCTAGCTAGTTTCTTGGGTAGATGTGGGAGGAGGGTGTTACAAGAATGACATGTGCATCAATGATGAAGTAGAAGAAATTTTTCCTTCATTTTTGTGTTCTTATCTAAATTCATGTAAATGTAGCTCATAAGATAGGATCGAGTTTTTGGATGAATTTTCCAAAGAAATTGAGAAAGATATTGAAGCCTTAGAGACTCAAATTTAGTCCCACAATTTCCAATGTCAAAATCAGTCCTTTGAGAACCTTTTCCAACTGAAATGATACAAGGTAGTATTTCCCTATGATTTTCAAATTGATGAATGTTTTACTTTTGAACACAAGTTTGAAAATGCACAATTGAAGTCATGGTTTGACGCAGTGAGTACATCTGAAACATTTAGCCATGACAAGCCAGTCATTGAATGCCTTGAGGATCAACAAATAGAACATTACCTGTTTGATCATGTAGCAAACTATATGGAGGTATTTTTCAACTTATGTTCTTAGCCATGTTTTTTCTATGGAGACAAGATACATTATGATTTTCGACCACCATGGTATGCTCCAGTTTTATTTTTTTTGCCACGTAGTCAAGTAACCACATTATTTCAGCACATACTTGATTGGCTTCACTGGCACGTTTGTATTACCTGAGTCCAACAGATGTTTCACCCACTTAGAGTAGGAAATAGTTTGTGAATAATCTCATATGAATGAGCATGTTTTAGAATTTTAGTTTTCATTTTTCAACAACAATATTTTCAATAGTTGGTATCAGTTTGGGTGTGAGTTTCCATTTTGTTTTTCAGCATGGTTAGTTTTAGTAGTGGATTTTTAGTAGTTATTCAAATTTCCAATTTGATTTTAGACAAGTTGTGAGTTTCCAAAATATTTTAGTTTTGAGTTTGAGTATAAGCTTCCAGTGTGTATAAAGGATTGAAATTCCAAAAGTGACATTTTCTAGTATTAAATTTTCAAATTGCAATCATGTTTTTAGTTTGGGGTTGGTTTCAAATGGATTTCATGAGCATGTTACAAGTCCAATGATTGGAAGAAAGTCAAAGGTTGGTTTCAGAGCTTGGGATCAACCTAATGGATCTAGCACTGGAGATGAAAGTTATTTTCTGCCTCATATGGAAGGCAACATCCCCACTGGAGCCAACTGTCATCTCAGTTTAGCTTCAGAGTATAAGGTTCAACAATTTTATTTTTTCGTTCAAAATTTGGGTACGCTAACAATTGGATTGTTGGTGCTTATTTGAAAATATCGAATAAAGGAACAAATGGTTGGATTATCAACAAAAATTCAATAAAAACAAAAACCTAAAGGCTTTGACAGTTGGATTGTCAGCATGAATTTAAAATTTAATTTTTTTATGTCAAGATCAAAGTGCTGACATATCACGCACTAACAAAGGAGCAGGTACCAAAACAAGTGAGCATTGGCTATAAAAATGGTGGTATGTTGTTTCATGATTTTGCATTTGAATTTGTTTGAATTTCCACCACAAAAAGGTAATCATCATGGTAAACTAGTTGTGTAATTAATCAATTTTATGTATGATTGAGTTACTATCATGTTTAATCTCAAGTATTTCTAGATGGTGGAAGTTATATTATGGAGGGTTAAGAGTTGTGCAAGGTTAATCCATTATATTATGTTATTCACTAAGGTTATTGTCTCAAACATAATGACACAAACTCAACAATGAAAGGGAAAAGGTGCCAAAGCATGTTTTGTTTTCACTTGAAAAACTTTGTTTTTTAGACTGTTTTTTGTGTAAAAGACTTATACTTCATGCACACTTTCTGAAAAAATGGGAAGCAATTTTTGAAAACCAAAAGAGGTTTTTTTCGAGAACAAAACCATTAAAAAAATCCTCTCTCATATTTTGCACTGATATCTCGGTTTTGGATATTCGAATGGCTCCTTGAAGCCTATTTTTCAAGATTTCACTAGATTCATGGACAGTTGTTGATGAGCCACCTCATTAATTCGACTTGGACATCAAATCAACAGGTGGAAAACTCAATTTAGTGTTTTAAAGATTAAAAGGAAACATCCTTGAATTCGAAAAGATTTCCAGGGATCCAAATAGTTGAAGACATGTGGCAGTCAAAGATAGATTAAATCCCAAATTTATGGTAGTGCTATTGTTAAGCACATACATGGAATATACAGGATGTGAAAGATAAAACATGAATTTCTTTTATTATTCACATTGATGTACATTTATAATGCATTGATATGGCAATCGGATTCATATTCCAATGTCTCTTTGAATCCCCTTGATTTTTTAACTCCCACACCTTAACCCTTAGTGGATTAGGTGTCCAACATTCCCCCCTTAATCTGAAGGGGTCTTTGTGAGTACAAGAAGAGAGATGTAATACAAAATGTGCAAAAATGCATGGCAAAACTAGGTTGAATGTGCTCTTTGAAATGTTTGTATAAGGTGGTGGTTTAAGGACGACCACCAACGCTCAAACACTTAGTGCAGTTCCTGAAACTCTTCCAAATCAAGAAAGAAGTTGAAATCTTCTGCAAGATGAAGTGCCCCTAATGCTTTGGAGAGGGAGACCTTAAACCTGGGCAAGGGAGGTATACAACCTACGGTGCTTTAAGGATGACCACCAACTCTGGAATGCTTAATGAAATTCCTAGAACTCTTCCAAAACTAGCAAGAAGCTAAAGTCTTCTGCTAGAGGAAGTGTCCCAATTCTTTGAAGAGGGAGAAGCTCAATGTGAAAAGGGAGGTCTCAACTCTGCATAGATGGTTTAAGGCTGACCACCAACCAAATTCATGCTCAGGGGCATCTCTGTCTCTAGGTACAACTCTGAATATGGTATGGAAGGTTGTGGTTCAGGTTTGCTTGATGTGGCTTTGAAGCTTGTATATGACCATCACTTCCCCCCACCAGATACAAGGTGAGAAGATGGAGAAAAAAATTGCAAGACTATTCAATACTCTAGAAAAAGTTCTGACATATGACTGAAATATCTACTTGGTTGTTGAAGCCCATTGCCAAGAAGTGATCCATCCAAGGTGAATCTTTTTTCTTGTAGGAGGCTTGTTTTCGAAGCATCTATTTGAAGAATGAGTGGTTTTAGGACAGTAATCACATGGATGAAGATCAAAGCAACAATCTTTCATATGGCTAAATATGTCACAATGTTTCCATTTAACAATCTGTTGTGGCGAGTGTGGAAGAGGAGCAGAATCTGGAATAGGTGAAGGTGAGCTATCATGAAGAAATCCAACACTCAGAATTTTGATGGGCTTTGAGTAATCTAGAATATGAAAGGATGCCTCATTATCATATATAAGACTTATTTCGTGCTTGTTGTTGACAAGCTCTTCCCAAGGTCTGACGATTGGCTTGGGAAGTGCAGGTTGAATTGTTGTTTTTCATGGAAATATGCTCTTACACTAGGCATTGAATGTGAATCAACTTCAACTTTATATTCTTGATGCTGATGGGATTTTTTCTCAATCTAGAATAGTGGATTGTTCTGAACAAAAAATAGTTTAGAATGATGCTTACACTTTTGTAGCTCTTCTTGTTGAAGTTGTAATTCAAGCTACAAAAACTCCATCTTTTCCTGCGCGTTTTTCAAGCAGATTCTAATGTCTGAAAGAGTGTCATTGTTGATATTTACCGTCCCATCAAAAGTGGAGAGTATCAGAATATTTAATAATCATAGTACATCACCAACGTTGGCCATTTTATTCATTTTCAAACTTACACTTTAATTTTTGTTCACAACTATGAACCAATGTCACTGCAAGATATTCTCAAACTTTGTTCTCCCAAGGAACTACAATAATCAAGTGATATTCTTCCTTGAGGAATGAACCAGAAGAAAAATTTTAACCCTACAATTATTCTCCAAATCAACACTCACAAACAATAGTTGGTTGCATTCATATACAAGGAAAAGTATATTGTGCATTCCCAAGCGATGAGACCCAAAACAAGAAACACGTCAGTATCAAATCTAGTTACATAGAGCTTGGCCCAACACCATGGTGAGGATAAAAAATCTTGTGAAAAATCGTTACAGCCCAAAATGTTTCCTAAGGGCGGTGTGGCATGCAAGTAGTTGAATATCATAAAATGAACATTTTATCATACCTTTTCAACTTTTCATAGCATTGACTTGATCCATATGACTAATGGAATGATTTATCTCATACTATGTTTCCAAGGGTATAATGCATTCAGAAGTTGAACTCATAGCAACATGTTTCATGTATTTCGACCCTCAAAAACTTATTCAACGCATAGGAGAAGGTTTTTATTTAATTCACAACATGGAGTTGAACATACAACCAACGCATGATATACGCCTCCAATATATATGCACATGATTTTCAAAAAGGAATTATGGCATACTAGGACTTGAATGCTCATATATAAACACACATTCCATTCAACGTCGAGTCACTATGAACCAACCGAAAAACATGTATGCATTCAAATTATTCAATGCTTCAAATGGTGATTAAAGCTGACACATATAAATGGTGATCTTGCATGACATTTGTATTCCCTTTGATAACCATATACACCAGATTTCAATCAACAGGCAACAATGACCAACTCTTAATAAATGGAACAACCCTCAACAACATCTACACCGAAGACATCTTGTGCGAATTCATTCTCCTATTAGCAACCAACAGAGTAACTTCATGGAATTGCTCTACTCTAGACAAAAAACATTTTATCATCTCTTTCGGACTCCATTGCTACAATTTCCAAAAGTCTAGCAAAGTTGCTGACCATGGCTTTATTCTTTCATTAAACACTACCACATTATATCTAAGGTCTTCAAGTGGAAAAATACCCACATGGAGATAAGTTTGGTGCAACAAGGAGTTTTAGGTCATCTTTTTTATTTTACTATTGCAAGTGCAAATTCTCCAGAAGGTGATTCCTCAATGGCCTGGTAACAATCCCTTGAAGTAAAACTAACAAGTAAACTAAGAAATTGATCCAGGTGGATATTGGTGGCCACCCACCTATTCCATGTAGACCTCCACTCGATTTCATTTGTTTCCTTGTTTATTTCAACATTTACTATTTTTCGCAGTTTTTCAAGTCCCGAACTTCCGGAGCAGTTTTTACCCCCTAAATGGCATTTTTTTGAGGTCCATTGTAGGCTCATGGCCATTACTATGGGCTTGTGGGAAAACCTCTATTACTCGGAGAGACATTTCCAATAAGGTATTGTACACACCAAACGAACATAATATGACCAAGTTATGACCCCCGAAAGTTGGCTGCCCAACTAACCCCAACAAGGCCCACAAACTCTTATTCTTACATCTCTTGGGGTTAGGGTTTTGGTTGTTTAGGGTTTTCTCATTTTTTTCAAAAATAAATAGGCCCTTGAGCCTCATTGTAACACACTTCAGAGGCATGTAGCTGCCACAGATCTTCTCAGAGATAAGCTACCATCACCCGAGCTGGTCTTATTTCCATTCTGTTTGTAAGCATATTTCAATATTTGATATTAATGAAAGGAAGTGTTATTGATGCTGCATCTTTAAATTTATGGTTATATCTGTAATTTTTTGCATTTCTGTATAAATTCAGATCAGTGGTATCAGAGAGGTCTACTCTTTCTCTGTTTTCCTTGTGTGTCCCCAACGAGGTTGGGATATAAGGAGTTAGGGCTTGAATTGGTCGAACCTTTGCAAGACCATCCTCACAAATCCCGACGACCTCCCATGGTGGAAGAAAATAAAGACGAGGCGAAAAGAGATCCTTTCAAAATATTTCTCGAATAAGCCCTTGAGTGACAGAGGAATGCGATGATGGACAACTTTGCCTAGATCCTTCAGCGACTACCCAAGGGTGACGCATCTACTTACAACAACTACTTTGGAAGCACCACACCCTGTAAGGTACAAGTTAACTTTGACATTCCCATATTTGAGGGTTAGATAGATGCAGACGCCATAGATAAATAGTTAAATATTCTAGAAGGATATTTTTCTATTCATTATTTTTCCAGCAGGGAAAATATTACTTTTTCTCTTCTCAAAGAAACCCCCCACCTTAAGGACTTGTGGGGAACCTACTGTGAGTAGAAGGATGAAATTACGCCCTCACTATTTTTGGACGCACCCACTTGGGATTCGTTCCAGGATGCAATCAAGGAGCAGTACTACCTTGTCGAGAGACATGAGGATAAATACGCAAGGTGGAACACAATGTGATAGGGAAGGGACCAAGACGTGCCAGATTTTACCAATGTTTTCCATACCCTTCACACGAAGTTGTGTATCAAGGATTCTGAGAAACATTTGGTAATCTAGTACAATAGTTGCCTACACAAGTACATCCAAGATGAGATGGAGTTCCTGGACATCCCCTCGCTAAGCACATCATAGAGATATGCTGTCAAGATTGAGCAGAAGCTTAAATAGAAAAATAGAGACTTTGGATCTATGAATCCAAAGCAAGGGAAAGGCGCCCCCAAACCACAGATCAAAGGGAAAATCCAAGGTGGGACGACCCAAGATAAGCTGCCAATGATGCAAGCAAATAAAAAAACCACAAAGACAAAGAAGGACACAAGAAAGTGGTGTGAGTTCCATAAGATCTCCACTCACAACACAAGTGAGTGTTGGGCCAAGCTGCCACTGGTGGTTGAGCTTAAGGTTTCTGAGTCCGACGGATGTTCCGACTCTAAGTTAGAACTTGAAAAGGGGAATGAAAAAGGGAAGAAAATTATTGATGTGGAGCCCAATGCCACTGTGGCCACCACCAAAACCCAAAAGATTAAGCTTGAAGATCCAGAAGAGGGGGAGCAAATATTCCACTCACAGATGTGGGTGAAGTGTTCTTCGCTGCAGTTCATTGTTGACAACGGGAGACAAAATAACCTAATTTCAGCAGAGGTCATGAAGCAGATGGGCCTACTGATTACAAAACATCCGTAATCATACACCATCAGGTGTCTTCACCAAGGAATATATCTCCGCGTCAACCAACAGTGTTGCCTTCCCTACAACATCAATCCCTTCATAGATGAGGTATTGTGTGATGTCGCTCCTCTTGAATTTTGTGATGTATTATTAGGAAAACCATACTTATGGAAGCAACATGCTATATATGAGTCTATAACTTGCTCTGTTATTATTTCTTTGGGTACTAAGTTATACAGGATATTGGAGGTAGCTTGACCTACTGCCATCTCTTTGATCTCTTCTAAGCAATGCAGTAAGGTCATCTCTTAGACTGAGAAATTTGTTTTCTTTTTCATTCACTCTCAAAGTAAGGGGAAGGTTGGGCCACATCCATGGCCCTCGAGAAGGGTTCCTCCAAGGAGTAGAAGCAGGTGGAGACGGTCTTGGAAGAATATATGGACATCTTCTCCTCACCCACAGGGGTACCCTTCCATTGTCAGGTCAAGCATTCAATCGATCTGACTCTCAGAGCACCTCTACCCAAAAGGCTGATGCATCGCCGCTCGATTATGGAAAATGAGGATATCAAGCAGAAAAACCAGGAGTTTCTGCAAAAAGGACACATCCAACCAAGTTCCTCGCCTTGTGGGAGCCCGATTGTACTTGTACAGAAGAAGGATGGGACGTGGAGGCTTTGCATTGATTATTGGGCATTAAAAAAAATCACTGTTAGGAACAGGTATCCAATCCCATGGATTGATGACCTGCTGGATCAAATCAAGGGGGCCAATTATTTCACCAAGATCGATCTGAAGTCTAGTTATCACCAGGTTCCAATACAACCCATATATGTATGGGAGACCACTTTTAAATCCAAGGAAGGCCTTTTCGAATGGTTGGTTATGCCCTTTGGGTTGAAAAATACCCCCACTAATTTTATGAGGCTAATGGATGACATCTTACAGCCCTTCACCAACTCATTCATGGTGGTTTATCTGGATGACATCCTCATCTTTAACAAGAGTTGGGAAGAACACTTGCAACACATTCGACAAGTCCTTCAAACCCTTCGACAGAAAAAACTGTCTGCCAACTTAGAGAAATGCACCTTTGGCATGATCCAGGTCCAATATTTGGGTTGCATCATAGATGAGCGTAGCGTGCATGTGGACCCGATTAAGATCCAAGTCATTCGAGATTGGCCAGCCCCGACCACTCTAACAGAGCTTCGTAACTTTTTGGAGCTTGCAAATTTTTATTGGATGTTTGTGTTAGGATTCTCCCATATTACTTGGCCTTTGATTAAGATTAATAAGGGCGGGGAAAAAACAAAATTTTCCTGGTCCAAGTCCCAACAAAAGGCGTTCGTTGAGTTAAAGCACCGTCTCTACGCTGCACTGGTACTCACCCTGTTAGACCTGCAACAACCTTTTGAAATCGAGATAAATGCCTCAAACTATGCTATTGGTGCAATCCTCACCCAGCATGGGCATCCGGTGGCCTATTATAGTGAGACACTTTTCGATGCAATTCAGAAGTACCCCACCTATGATAAAGAGATGCTGGGAAAATTTTAAGAACCACCCTAAATTTATATGTATAATAAATGGGCTAATCCCCATGATACATAGGAAAAATGGGAGGCGCTTTTATCAGTAATATAATATGTATATATAATTTTTTTGGCGAATCTCTCACCAGATTATATTATCTTGTACAGTGATGGAGAATCTTTTACTGAATTATAAAATATTGTAAGATCTTGGCAAATCTTTTACTGAATAATAAAACATTGTAAAGTCTAGGTGAATGTTTTGTTAAAGTATGAAACCATATATGATAATAAGAAAACATATTCGTTAAACTGTAATATACTTACATACATTTTTGGAAAAAAGAAACATAATTTTCTCTTCCTACAAAAAATGTTCCAAGTTTCAGTGGCCGTGTTTGTTAAGGTTCTTACAATACACTCTTTCATATCCTTCTATTAGTTTTGATAATATTCCACAACAAAGTTCTTGTAGGTGTTGATATTGACAATGAGTTCTGCCACGGTAGGAGAGATTAATATTTTCTCTACAACTTTTGTCAAGCCACCACTTTTTTCAAGTTATCAAATTTCTTTCTTATTCCATAGACTCCAACTGCAAGGTAAAAAAAAACACATCAAGTTTGTTTACCCTAACACGCCAACAAGTAGCAAGCCCCAACTATATTATAGAAGAAAGTATTAGGTATCCCAAAGGCTTGAAGGGGATCTAATTGAAAGAAGTGACCATTGTGAGAATACTTCCAATCAATATATGAATATATAAATGTACATTTATTATTATTTTAATTGGAAATCTTCGATTAAATAATAAAATTTAATTATGTCTCTCCCAATCTAAATTGCTTATTAGCATAATTCACTACCCTCATAGGTCTCGCATTTTATAACAGCGTTGTAACATGTAGATTAAATTCCTTTTTGGTGAACAATCTCCACCTTTTAGGAAAATATGGTGCAATGGCTCCAACCCCTACAGATCATTAGGACAAACTAAGAATAGCATAGAAGATGAAAGGTTGTACAAACCAGCTTATTTTTCAAACAACTAATCCAACATCAATACCTAAACTTTTTCATGAAGATATCATATTGAGAATATTTGAAAAATGGTGAGAAATCTTCTGCAAGGGTGATGCGGAAAGAGTGATAAGGTTTCATTGTTTTGAATTTTTTTTGTTAAATTAGAAAAAAGTTAAAAACCAATATTAATGGAGATATTGGTATTTTTTACAAAATTTTGTGAAGTGACTAAATGTAGCTTTAACCATTCACCTTAAGATGTTTTTACAATATAATTTCCTAAGTCTATTTAATATCTTCATTATCATAAAAGCCAACCTATATCCATCTTAAGTCCACATCTACCACTCTTAGGGGGATGAAAACCATTTATCACTCTGAGCACTTGGTAGACCGAGAATTAAGATGGATCTAAGATTTCTCCTTTAAATAGTCTATGCTCACATGAATACCATGGTATTACCATGGGTCAATACCATGGGTTATCATAAACCTGTAGCTTAAAAATTACTATTAGTAATTTATAAAAATTAATAAAATTAATAATTGATTTTTATTTTATTTTTTATTTTAACCAAGTTAAAATGTTTAACATACATTAAATTACAACATCCATTTTTACTCTTGATCCACCAAGCCCCAAGAGGGATCAAATATTTTTTCACTCTATGCTAGTTTGCATATCACGATATTTGATCCCTCTCGCGGCTTAGTAGATCCAGAGTAAAGATGGATCTATGCTAGTTTAATTCCCCCATTTAAATAGGCTACATTCCACGTGAATACCATGGGTCAATACCGTGTACCATTTTTATTTTTATTAATACTAATATTAGGGTTAATAATTTTTTTTGCATGGTATTAATAATAATCTAGCCCATGGTATTTGGCCCATAGTATTTTTCCCATAGGTTTCACCTAAATATAACACATTTTTTGAGTGTTCATAAATATAAGGTGACTTATGGAGTAAATATAAAAAAATGTTTTATTTGTTTACCATACCTCTCGTTTATTTATATTTTTATTAATTTACCATACCTCTTTTACAAATAGGGTATTTGGCCATAGGATTCACTTAAATAAAACCTCTTTTTTGAGCCTTCATATGGACTAAATATAAAAATAGGTTTTAATTATTTACCATACGTCTAGTTTATTTATATTTTTATTTATTTACCATACCTTTTGAGTAAGTATAAAAAGAGGTTTTATTTATTTACCATACCTCCACTTTATTTATTTTTTTATTTGTTTACACCCTTGCATGTATATAAGGTGACTTATGGAGTAAATATAAAAAGTGTTTTATTTATTTACCATACCTCTCATTTATTTATATCTTTATTAATTTACCATACCTCTTTTATAAATATGATATTTGGCCCATAGGATTCACTTAAGTAAAACCTATTCTTGAAAATTAGGGTGAATGGAAGGTTGTAACTCCTAATTTCAAGGGCTAAATTTACCTTTTTTACCCTCTCCCTTAAAATAAGGTGGGCTATTTGAGGCGATTTGTAAAAATGTACTATGATACAAAATATTCGCCCACTAAAAATTTAAAACCCCTTAATTTCGCCAAAGGGCAAACATTCGCCCCTAAAATTTTCCATGAAGAGATGTATTCCATTATGCAGGCTAGCTGACAGTGGAAGCACTACATTCTGGGGAAGGAGACAGTCATCGACACCGATGGCCGACCTCTTCAGTTTATATAGACATAGGGGAAGTTGCAGAACGATTTCCATCAGAAGTGGTATACATATCTGCAACAATTCCACTTGAACATTAAATTCAAAAAGGGAAGCACCAATCATGTTGCAGACTACCTCAACCGACCCCTATATGCAGCACTAACTACTGTTCTTAACTCTTGTGGTCATGAGACCTCTATATGGCTGCAACTATACAAAGACGATCTAGAGTTCACCTCCACACACCATATGATAGTATATGGAAAGCGAATTCCTGGTTTC
Organism: Pinus tabuliformis; assembly: GCA_031772625.1. NCBI lineage: Eukaryota > Viridiplantae > Streptophyta > Pinopsida > Pinales > Pinaceae > Pinus > Pinus tabuliformis. Next base: position 207,741,499 of record CM062805.1, on the reverse strand, counting down.
CACCTCCAGGACACATTATTATGCTACCTGGGCCACCTTTGTGTTCCTTCAAGCGAGCGTGCCATGCTGATTTGGGAGGCGCACTACAGTCAGGTCATAGGACACGTGTGGAGAAAATTATGACTGTACTAGAAAAGTACTTTTATTGTTCCAAACTCCGATTGGATGTTGGGAAATATATCAAATCCTGCACTGCCTGCGCCATCACCAAGCCAACCATCAAGAAGCAAAGCCTGTATACTCCTCTGCCTACTCCTAGCTAGTTGTGGGAATCCATCTCCATGGACTATATGTCTGGTCTCCCTTCTACCAAGCATGGTAATGACTGTGTATTCGTGGTCATGGACAAATTTTCTAGGATGGCTATATTGGTGGCCTGCAAGAAGAGTATCACCGTAGAGGACATTGCCAAACTCTTCTTTGAACGAGTATGGGTACATTTTGGGATCCCACAAACCATTATATTAGTTTGGGATAGCAGTTTCCTGAGCACATTCTGGTCCAGCCTCTGGACATTATTGGACACCAAGCTCACTAAGTTGACTGCCTTCCATCCCCATACTAATGGCCTGACAGAGGTCTTCAATAGGATGATAGTGCACATACTCTGCATGTACAACTCCAAGCATCCTCGAACCTGAGATGAGAGTGTTCCATATGTGCAACACAATTATAATAGAGCTCTCCATAGCTTGACTAGTCGTAGTCCATTTCAAGTTGGTCTAGGATTTCAACCATTGTGTCTGATTGATGTTGCCAAGCCTCACGCGACTACACAGACAAAATCCACACATATATTGTCTGAGGTTGATAAAGCGACCAGATTTATTGAACACATCCAACACATCTTCTAGTAGGTTCATGACATCCTGGAGAATTCAAATGCGAAGTAAAAGTAACAACATTATCAACATCCGGTGCCACACAAGTTTTAGGTGGTCAACAAATTTTGGTTGCATTTGCAGAAAAAACACCTTATTGGAGCCCATCAGAAGCTCATACCATTCCGATATGGTCCTTACACCATTACCAAGGTTGTGGGTGACAATGCTTTTGAGCTTAGAATTGCCCCATTCCTTGGCTTGCACCTAGTGTTCAATGTGGACCGCCTTTAGCCATACTTCCCACCATTACTAGACATATCCGACATTGCAGAACAACTCACACCAACAAAGTTAAACCCAGACTACATGAAATAGGCCACAACTGATCAGATTATGGACACACAGGTCAAGAAAACTCACCAAAAGAAGATCCAAATATATCGGGTTGTCAAAGTTGGCCAACTCTTAAACCAAGGCAAGTGGTTCACCATGGACCAGGTTTAGCAAAAATTTCCTCACCTCATGGAGGCTCTCCACGCAATGGGGACCATTTCTTCCTATGGGGGGAGGAATGATCCTGGTGGATATTGGTGGCCACCAACCTATTCCACCTAGATCTCTAGTCGGTTTCATTTATTTCCTTGTTTATTTCAACATTAACTATTTTTAGCAGGTTTTCGGGTCTCGAGATTTCAGAGCAGTTTTGACCCCCTAAACAACGTTTTTTGAGGTCCGCTGCAGGCCCATAGCATAGGCAGGGGCTTGTAGTAAAACCTATAGTACTCAGAGAGACCTTCCAACAAGGTATCGTACGCGCCAAACAGAGATAATATGACCAAGTTATGACCCCGGGAAGTTGGCTGCCCAACTAACCCCAACGGGGCCCACAAACTCTTGGTGTTACATATCTTGGGGTTAAGGCTTTGGTTGTTTAGGGTTTTCTCATATTTTTTAATAATAAATATACCCTTGAGCCTCATTGTAACAGAGTTCAAAGGCATGTAGTCGCCACATCTCTTCTTAGAGATAAGCTACCATCACCTGGGCTAGTCTTATTTCCATTCTGTTTGTAAGCATATTTCAGTATTTGATATTAATGAAATGAAGTGTTATTTTTGCTACATCTTTGTATTTATGGTTATATCTATAATTTTTTGGGTTCCTATTTAAATTTGGATCAGAAATAGAGTTCAACTAGTGCATAACAAAATATTCACTTCAGATAAGAAAAGCAATATTGGCCAATCCAAATATGAAAACACATATAAGTCATCAACAAAATTAATCATCCTGCGCCTGGAATCTAAGGCGTTGAAGGAGGGGAGCGACAATGACATGTCAGACTAGTGTTAGCTAATGCCAATTGTTAAAGCCATGGAAACTACTAAAATAGAGCTGCTAAGCGATGAGTTTACAAGAATTTGAAACAGTCCTCTCTGGTTGACAACGTTTCAAAGGAAGCACAATCCATAAATATAGAGAGAGAAAATTTAAGATCGATCCTTACAATAGCTAGAGCTCAAAGGCCATTTCCAACTTTCATGCTTATACGCCTTTGGTAAGTTTGGTTTCCAAGGTAGTGTAATTTTCATGCTTAAACACCTTTGGGAAGTTCGGTTGCCAAGGTAGTGTATGCTAGTTATGGGTGTGTTGAGGATTTCATGTCTTTGGGATGCATGGGAATTAATGTTATAGGCACTAATTTAATTTCTCATCATGACAAGATTTTCAAAGGGGATGTTGTTTCTTATTCCAGGGCAACGTGTTAGAAACAATGCAAAGAGTGTGGTGTAACCCTTGGGAAGATATTTGATAGACCCACCTCCAAGAGAATAGAATTAGTTCGAGGATGGTAGGAGACCAAAACAAAACGTAAAATAGAAGAGACACCTATAGGATGACATAAAACGTTTGAATTTGCAGACCTAGGTATGAGGGAGAATGCATATTTTTTTTCCATTTTGTGATTATGGCAGAGGTGCAGGACCGACTATGCATAGAAAGGCCAAGAAAAACTAGTGGCTCAAACTTGGGCAGGGAAGTAATACGCCTTCTCTGATAACATGTTAAGCACATACATGGAATAGATAGGATGTGAAAGATAAAACATGAATTGCTTTTATTATTTACATTGATGAACATTTATAATGCATTGATATGACTGTTGGATTCATATTCCAGTGTCTCTTGGACTGTCCTTGATTGTTCAACTCCCACACCTGAACCCTTAGCGGATTAGGAGTCCAACACCTATAGTTTAAGTAGTGCTACGTTTTTACAAACAATATACTCAAATGTTTGCAGCAATTGTGTAATGTGTTGAAGATATTTTCCTTACAATTGGAGATTTTTGATAAGAGGATGTGGGTTAAAAATAGATGGAATTTTCCTTATTTTGGAAACAAATATGAACAACTAGCTTATCTGCTCAGTGAAATAGGGGTTTCTTATTTTGATTAAGATCAAATCCATATTCTAAGAGGAAATTCCATATTTGTTTCCAACAATTTCCAGTAGCTTTCCAACTATTCGAGATCCATTGTAACTAGTTTATTTATAGCTTATTTGTTATGATTTTAATTGATTTTATTTCTAGATCTTCAGGAGGTAGTGAAGGATATTTCATTCAACTTTCCATGAAGATCATTCCAAATCCATTAACCTTCAATACTTGAGACATTTTGTAACCTGTTCAGATTTGGTTTATTAAGTAGTTTTAATTCCTAGAAATTAGTTATATGTTCCTAGAAGATAGAGACAGTTTGTTAATAGTATTGGCCTATATATTCAAGGTTTTTGTATGTAACAGGGGTTGGGAATTTTTGAAGAAGAAATACTTTATGTTAGTCTTGATCAATATATTGCTATATGTAGCGTTACATATTCAGTTTTACAGAGATTCATGTGTGTATAACTTCTGGTCTATTTTTCCTCATGGTATTTACTTCTTTTTATGCTACATCTCTTGATCATTAAGTTTTCAGTACTTTGGATAAAGCATTATGAACTAGAATTCCTTATGAACGCTATGATTTATGTTATCCAAATACTTTCCATGTTTTCTGCTTAAATACTTGAAACAAAATTCTTATTGCTCTCTTATGATATTTATTTCCTGTATTTTGTCTCCACATCTTGATGGTATCCTGTCTAAGAAGTTATAGCCTATCTTTCCTTTGTTAAGTGTTTTTTTATGTATCCTATGGTTAACATCATATACATCAGACTCCATGCCCAATGGTCCTTGTTCTCTTCTTTCCAAACCAATTTCATCTTACACATTAAATCTGGAAAATGAGCTTAACAACCAACTGCTGAGGTGAAACTAGGTAGTTGAGTTCAAAGAGAGATCGCTTTCTATATTGAAGGGCCAAATTTCAATCTAAAGTTGTTTGAGGTTACTTTTGTTTTTTCCCTCTATAGTCGAGGTTTTTTCTAAGTGATAATACAAGGGAGTTGAGAGGTTAATACCTCCACCCTCAAATCAACAAGGGAATCCATAGGTTTTGCCTCCACCCTGTTATCACTCCAAAATTTCTTCTAAGTTGTCAGAAAAATAAATGATAGATGTAAGCAAAAACCAACTTTGGAGATCAGGGTCTAGCCTTCCTAATATCAGAGAGGGCTCTCTCTTTTTTATTTAACTTTGTTTTAGTTAATTGATTTTAGGCTAGTTATGATTGTGCTTGGGTTTTTTATTTGAATTTGGGTGGTGGGATCACTTAGATGAAAAAGGGTTGTCTTTTACCATTGGGCTATGGGGTCAAATGTTAGACAAACAAGATTGGATTAAGCTCTAAATACAGTGTCTACAGGGCATGATAGAGGAGTTACTACAAATATCAAAGGCTTGATGGTGAAATGGTTTCCAATCGGATCCAAGGAGCAATTAAGGGTTCCCTAGGCTGAACTATGAAGAGAAATGAAAGAGGTCAATCGGGATGGGAGAGCAATTAAGGGTTCTCAAATCCAGATATCAGAGGAAAACATATAAATGACTAACTGTGCAAAACAGAGTGTACTTGAACAAATTCTAAGTTAAATTTCAAGTTAATTCATTCAAATTTAGATAACATTTAAGTTTATGAAACACATAAGAAAGTAACAAAATCATACAAAGAAGACACTTCACTGCAATAGCTCATCTCATGAATCTTGCAGTGCAATCTTTTTATTACTTGCTCCAGTCTGTTGACTTGAAAATTGGTACAATAACCCTTAGGTTTAAGATCAAAATAACTCTACAAATGTATAACAATCCACACCAATACTTCGAATTATGAAGTATTTATACAAAACAACTTACAAAATATCTTAAACTGCATTGAGAAATAATCTAGGAAAAATAAATATCTTCATGCAAGAAGATAGAGACATGTATTGAATTGTTGTTTGTTGTCCCTATTATTTAGGTTTTGCTGTCTTTTAGTCTGATAATTTTCCCCTTAAGATTCTTGGTTGTTTGGTCTTCACGTTGGATGTCATATTTACTTATGGCCTTTCATTTGATACACTTTCATCTGTGTCCTCTGTTTAGTCTTTTAATTGTATTCTCTGTCACCTGCTTTCATTTTTACCTTTTACTATAAATCTTACTCACTCTTTCATGCTTCTGTGTTTTTAGTAAAAATGGGTTTTACTAAAAGACACATGTAGAATACAAAATGTTGCTTGGAGAGTAGTTTGTAAGAATATTTTGTTGTGCTGCTGAAAATGATTTCATCTTTGTTTTAACATCTACTGTGTAAATTGTTTCCTTCATATCTGTGATAATTGTCTTTTCCTTCTGAATAAATCCTTTTGAATATATTTTCTTGCGAATGTTGGAGTAAACAGGGTTTGGAACTAGTATCAAAACTGTTTATCCAATCTCCTGGCCTTCTAATTACCTGCAAAATACAACAATTATTAATAAAACATAGGTCTGCGGGGAAGGCAATGAATGGCTTTATTGAATTGAGATGTCTGTGGACGAAGTCTGGAGCGTGGTCGGAAGGTAATCAGTGGTCAAATTCAGTTGCAAAGGCTTAGGCAACTGTCGTAGTTTGAATGAGCGAAAAGAGTGAAAATGAGTGTCTTCGGCCTTTTAACGGGTAACAGTCACATTTGGCATAGAATTTATATAAATGAATAGTGGGTGGTTTCATTTTACGCGGGGAGGCGGTTTCAGGGGCCATCACACCGCTTTTGGCAGTCGGGCGGTATTTCCTTGAGAGCACGTGAGTTCACCTAGAGCTGCCACGTAACCGAAAGGGGCTCGAGCAAAACCACAAATCTCGCGTGCTCTCGGGAGTGTAAAGGTCGGAAAGGGAGTCTGCGTGATATGGATGCACACCGTTAGATTTGGGGGTGCAAGATCTAAAAACTGTCGTGCGGTGAAGTTGCACGAAGGGAAGTAGGGCGGATATTTGCGGGGCCTGGGGGTTAATTGCAACTGAATTATAATTAATTAATGAATATGGTGCGGGTTAAAAATATAATTATCAGGTTTAATATAATGGAAACAGGGTTTAATGTGGCAGGGTTCGTTAACCACACCAAGGGTGGTGGGTTAAAAGGTTTCATATCGGAGAAAATGTGAATGGCAGAGTTAATTAAATAATACGTGGGGGGGGGGGGGAACAAAACTTAGAATAAAGGGGTTTTATGGGTTTTTAAGGTGAAATATGGTATGGCAGAGTTAATTAAGTAATGCAGAGGGGGAATTTAAACTTAGGACAAGGGGGGTTTTATGGGTTTTTTAGATAAAATAGGGAAATTAATAGGGGAAAATGATTTTTTCAATAGGAAATGGGTTTCACACTAGGGAAAAGGGGTTTTGGGTAGGGAAATGACCTTTGGAGGGTAATTTTCTAGGGAAATGTGTGAAACCAAGGGGTAAGGGTCAAAATGAAGGGAAAAGGGTATATTCTTAAGAAATGATGGGATAATGGGGAAATTAGCAAGTATGTAATGGGGGGTGAAATGAAATGAGGGGAAGTTAATTAAATTAGCTTGTGAACATCTTTTCACTTTCATAACTGCTCCTACACACTGAAACATAGGATTAAGCATGATAAATGTGCTTATGCTTTGACAACCTTGTATTTCTGCAACCTTTCTTCTACCTACCCTTTACTTATCCTAACATTTTTTCTTCACTTTATTGGGTGCATTTAGGCTAGCAGACCCTTTCTTTCCTTTTTCTTTTGAAAAGAAAACTATGTAATTCTAACCTTATATCTTCCAATGGCTCAGATTAAGCTTATGAGCAAATTTTATTTCTCTACCTAACTAATAATCTGCTAAGATTAAACAGTTTGGCTAGATCCTTATTCTCTATCTATAAACATAAAATTTAAAGCATGAAGTAGTCAAGATTAAACTATTTGACTATCATGGGTTGTGACATTTATGATAAGTCAGACACAACCATTATTTTGCACAGCAAATTAAAAAGTAGTGGCACTTGGGCTTGCACACTTCCATGATCTGTTTTTGTTTGGGGTTCATATTTTTTCAATTTTTTGGTCTTTTATTATTCTTTTTGTCCTTTGATATTTATTTTAGGACATACCCTCTTTAAATTTTTTAATTTTTAATGTGGAAAGCATTTTGCAGAAAGCAAAAGTATGTACAATATTACAAGACTAATTATAACCAATTAAAAATTATGAATCCTATTAATATAGGACCCTAATAGTGGCTCCACATGGGGATGACATTTCCTAGTGAAATGTCAAGAACTTTAAAGATCAGTGGCCTCTAAAAATGTGACTGAAGTTACCTTGTAAACTATTCTTCTGTGATTCTTCTTTATTCATACTTATGATGGTGAAACCTTCAAAGCTCAGGGCCTTCTCTCCAGGCTTCAACTTCAAAAGATCACCATCCAATCCAATATAAACTCTGTAATGTTATGGACAATGATCAAAGTAAAATGAACTATTTTTAATTAGTGGAAAAGTAATGCTTCAACATTCTACCATTGATAGGTCCTCTTGGTAGATCTGATCCATCTACCTCTCTCAAGGAAAAAACATTGTTACCTTTGTAACCATAAATGACATAAGGGCCTTGCCATAAGAAGTCAAATTTGTCGTGTTTTCCCTTGTCTTCTCTTGTTGAATCCCACTTAAGAACTTTATCACCTATGTAAAAATCATCAGCTTTGGTCTTTTTATCAAATATCTTTTTTATTTTGTCCTGGATTACTTGTGATTTTACATATACTTCTTCTTTGGTCTGCTGCAAGTGTATGGTTTGATTTATCCTTCTCTGGATATCATTTGGTTCTACCTGCAACTCTTGGATGATCTTCATCACTGGCACTCCCAAAGAGGATGGAAAAACAACATCCATCCCATATACTAACTAATAGGGAGATGTACCAATGGACTTTTTGGTAGTTAGTCTGTCTTCCCAAATTTTTGTTCCATGTCTTTTTGTTGTCTTCTAGTAATTTCTTAATGATATTGACCAGGATTTTGTTAGAGGATTCTACAAGTTCATTACCTTGATGGTAATAGGTAGTGGAGTGGCCAAGGGTGATGTGGTATTTGTTACAGAAGTCTATCATTTTCTTGGACTTAAAAGTAGCTGCATTATCAGTAATGATCTTTTGGGGGCATCCAAATCTTGACAGGACATTGTTTTCTAGGAAGGAGATAATGACAGTGTTTGTAGTTTGTCTAGAAGGGATGACTTCTATCCATTTGGTAAAATAATCAGTGCTTATCAAAATCCACTTATGCTGGGCTGAGGAGGCTATTTCTCCAATGAAGTCTAACCCCCATTTTTGAAATGGAATTTCTGTGGAGATGGGTTTGAGAGGTAAAGGTAAAAGCTTTCTTTTTCCCTCAAATATCTGGCACTTATGACAGGAGGTCACATGTTTCTTAACATCTGCAAACAGGGTGGGCTAGTAAAAACTAGCCCTTAGAATTTTGTTAGCAGTAGTCTTCCAATACAAGTGTCCTCCATAATCTCCTGCATGAAATTCTTGCATAATTTTATCAGCTTCATCTTTAAGTAAACAATTCAAAAGAATACCACCATTGTCTTTCCAAAACAAAGCATTA